>OY747719.1:3516646-3724146 GCA_963556495.2 Valencia hispanica
CTGATATGTAGTGTTGCTAAATTTCAGCTTTTTTCAGTTATCAGATCGCCATTGTGACATGTCTGTATATGACTCCTTGTTACCTTGACCCCTCTGGTCCCTATAATCAAATAAAGCATAGATTGTGGCTTCAGCTGGTTTGTGTGTCAAACATGTACTCAAAGTGAAACGGGATTGTCCCAGTGATCAGTGGACTCTTATTCATTGGTTATTGGCAATTTAGGAATCCCACTTAATGTGGCTGAAGAATCTCAGTTTGAAGCAACCAATAAAAATGTAGAACTGATTATACTCACCCCACCCTTCTCCACCTCAGAGTTGGTTCAGTCCAGCTCACACTATAAAAGTTAATTAATCTCACCATGATCTCTTCCTCTGGACAGTTTACAGTAATGGACAAGAAACGTGAAGCAAATCAAATCTTGATCATCTTTTTAAGTTTGATCAAAGTACCACAGCTCTCTCTCACACACCAGAAATTGGATTTAGAAAAATATCAAACTTCTTACTTCATTGGAGGTGTCCGATTCAGGCAGCTCAAACTTGTAACTTATCTATCAAAAGTATCACACTGTCAACCACAGTGTGGAACACTAAATTATTGCACTGTTTAACATTTATGAAAACAGCTTGGAAAATGTGTATTTTTTTTGCAGCATTCATGAAACATCACCAATTAAATAGTTTTCAATTATCAACATCACATGACCTTTATGCAAATAAAAGCATCAACCGCACCCAGTGCTATGTTGGGTTTACCTCAGTAAACATTTTGGGTGCATTCACTCTAGCCCTGTTTAGTCCGCTTTTATCAACCTCTAATCTGTTTGCCTAGAGCGCTCCAAAAGCAGGAAGCGGACTAGCACAAGGCATCCTGGGTAAATACAACCAAAACAACCTTGATGGATGTCTGTATAAGCAGACATCGATCTGCCTCATATGGAGCCGTGTCAGCCGCCTTGTGTGAAAAACATCTTTCTCCGAGGTCCTCTGCCTCGTTACGGTGCGCACAGAAACGCATTGACAGACAAGTTATTTTTCTCTGGGCAGCTTGGCGCTGCAGACTCCACTAAACAGTCCTTTATTAACCCCCCATCAGAGATCTTGTGGGATATTACAAAGCTGGTCCTGACTGCTGCATCAGCCAGATTCTTTACTTCACTCTGGGTTCCCTCTCCTAATGGTGGGTTTAATTCTAATCCTTAAACTCCGCTAGTTGTTCTCCACACACTAAGCACACAGCTTTGAGGTCAATTTCAGCAGAGAAATACTTCCACTTAAGTCCATGTCTTGTTAAAAACTATGGAAGAGGATTAGGGCTATGGAAAACCCCTCTTTTAATTCTTTCATACAAAAGTCTGCATTCTGCCGTAGTTTTTCTTTTATGGGTAGCTCACATACTTGGATGCTAAGAGCTAACTTCTTGAAAACTTTCTGGACGCATAAGCACACCAGTGAGGTTACCAAAGCAATAGTGACCTTCAAAATAAAAGCCACACTTAAACTACAAACTCAGACGGCGGTCAAAGGTCGTCAGTGGGCCGAATATGTCCCTTGGGTCGTAAGATACCCAGGTCGGATTTATACCCATCTCCATTCACTGAAACAGCTTCATGGGCTCTTAAAGCAGACATATCGTGCTTTTGAAGATTTCCGTTTTACATTTAAACTATGCAGTTGTGGTCCTTACATTGTGGAACTACAATGCTTTGGTCTGAAGCTCCACAGGCCCCTCTTAAACCCAAGTTCTGAGGTGAATCTGGGAGCAACCCGTTAAAATGCAAATGAGGCACTCGAAACTCAGCCCCCCTACAGGTCACAGAGAGGCAGCTTGGGTCAACTCAGCCATTTTTGTAGTTTGACAGCAGAGATACGATTATCCAGCAGCACAAAAACTCAACCAGGTCCTACGAAGAAGTTCTGATCCTGGGAGAGGCTGTAAAGAAGGGAGGAGATTATTACATCCAACAACTGAACATTTGTGCTTATCTGATGGAACTTTCGGCATCCTTGAGCTTGGACCCTAGACTTAGACTACAAACTCGTAGCCAGTAAGAAAAATAGCGGATTCACGGAAGCGTTCGGCCGAAATTCAGTTGCCTTATTTGACTGTGCCGCTTCAAAGACTGTGACTTAATGGCCCAAGAAACGTAATGGACGGAACACAAATCTGAACAGATTGCAAAATTAGCAATTCTCCATAATCTGCAAAACAAATCTACCCACGGGTATAAATAAAGTAACCTGAACCTGAAATTGGAATTGGAATGAAAATAGAAACTAAAGATATCTTTTCAGCACCTGAAGAGACTAATTTCAACTTTTCTCCACTCCCAGGGTCTCCAAATACACACCAAAAGGCATTTAAAGGTTAAAAAAGTTGATTTTTGCATGATATGTCCCCTTTAAGAGTAATGATTCATATACACTGCTCAAAAAAAATTATGTAATCACACGGGTTTAGATTTATCAGGGGTGTGTAGACTTTCTATATCCACAGGAATACTCTAGTGTGCTCTTATGTTCCACATTTGTGTCAGTGTATTTAACCTTATTAGGACAGAAGGATCACTGCTGGGAATGTTCTCTGAATCTGGACTGAAAGCTAAGACTCTAAAGGAAGACTGTGGTTAGTCAAACTTTCCCCTACGCATCTAAAACTAGTTCTCTACCACACATCTCGTAGACATTAAGAACGATTATTATGGGATGAAATTGAATCTAGGCATTTCAGCCTTGACATGAGCTGCGCCCTGTCTAAAGAATTGTGACAAAAATACTCCATGTTTTGTTCCATCAAGCATAGTGGCACATGCACTGCTTTACAAAATCATTTGTCTGTCAAAGCTTTCTCATGTTACAAACTCAAACTCAATCTTATTGGATTTTAAAACTATACCCCAAACTTTGAACAATGGGCGACTGTGGTTCAGAAGGTAGGAGCAAATCCCGTTGAGAATGTTGCAAAATTTGAAAAATTATGTTCATAAATAATCTTCATCCAATCTGACTGATAAATTGTTGTACAAAACTGTTAAAGATGTACCCCAAAAGACATCCAGTAGCAGCCAAAATAGTTTTCTAAAGTCATGAAGCTATGGGTCTGACTACAAATTAAAAGACCACAAAATTGCATTATTTTTTGTTTATCCCTCCCAATAAAGTACTACTGGAGCTCAATATAGATCATTTATAGCCCCTTTCCACTGAGGTGGAGCTGGAGCTCCCGTGGCTCCCGTTCTGACTAAGCTCCGGTGTTTTCCTTTTCGATTCCCGCGAGCACCAGCTCTGAGAGCCAGAAACGGGTGCTACTCTGGCACCACTCTTGTGGGGGGCCAAAGCGGAGCTATCCAAGCACTCACTACGTCATGGAGGAAGGGGGAGGGATTTACAGCCTACACATTAGAGGACCGCCATATTTAAATCCAGACTGCTGGGAATGTTTTTTTTGTTGTTGTTGAAAACATGGATAGCAACAAGACTACGTCGCCTACTACGACGTTGCCTTGTCGACAGTAACTGCAACAGCGATACCTTTTGCCGCTGTATCGCAACAAATGCTTGTAAAGCGACGATTAGCATCTGCACTCCGACAGAGGTCATCCATCTTTGTTGTTATGGTTTTTCTTCTTCTGCGTCTGCTTTATTTCCGGCGAGAGGCTTCCCACATGATTTCTGAATTGACGCTTCGATGACGCAACACCGTAGCTCACGGTGGCTCCAAGTTGTCTCCTTGTTATGGAAAACGAAGGAGGTTTTGTGAAAGCTCTGGCTCCAGCACCAGCTCTTGCTCCGAATAGGCTCTCGTTTCTTTGCAATGGAAAAGGGCTATTAGAAGTTTAGAAGCAGTATTGGTGTAGATTTCTCGATTGTTATTATGTAATGTGTGCTTTTGTTAGCCCTGCTTTTCTTCTTCTCTCTCTTATTTGAAATCCTCCTGACTAAAATGCTTTTACTGCTGCTAAGTGTCCGCTTTCTCAGTCTGTCCTATCATTCCCCAGCTGGGCCAGGCTTAGTCTCCTGCAGAGCTCTTTGAGGAGCCGCTCTTACCCTAGACTGTGTAGTTAGCAGAATCGATGCCAAAACCTCTTACTGAAATAATTTGGCATCTTATTTATGGTTGGCTTCCAATATAAATCCCTCTGCTTTCTCACCATGGCACAATTCATTTTTGCTCATGTTGTGGACAGGAAGTGTTTTTGTGATGTTAAAACTCTACCTCTTAATCGTTCACTCACTCATGTGTTCACAATGAACCACTGTACAGTTTAATAGAGAGGGCCCTTGGTGCTTATTATGGTAACAGCTAACCCACAGAGCTCATGTTAGCTGCTCTGCAAACAGTCAAATCAGCAGTGATGCTGGCCCATCTGTGTTTTCTGTTTTCCATGTACACACACTCACCCTCATGCATCGTTAGCTTGGTCTGATTGTGTGTACAGTGTTTCTGGCACACAGTTGTGAGCTCAAACATTCACAGGTTGCTGTCTTCCTCTAATCCTCTCACTCTACTGGCCCTTTCCTCTCCAGTGGAATGAAAAGTACATCACCATAGAGACCGCATCAATGGCCCATTAGCATGAGAGGTGAGGAGACGAAGCGAGGTGAGGCGAGAGACGGAGAACAAAAGGAACGGTGGTGGGGAGGAATAGAGAGAGTGAAAGAGGGGTTTGGATGAAAAGAGTGAGAGAAAAGAAGCTGCAGAGAGAGGATTGGTGCAAAAGCATGAGCCAGAGGGAAAAGCATGAATGAAAGGAGAATGTGTTTAAGAGTGGGCCCAAGGGGGGAGGGGGGGGAGAAAGTTTAAAAGAACTGATACATTCACTCTGTGTCCATTTAGTCAGGAGGAGGCTTGTTTCCATGGATATTTCTAGCTTCCTAGTTTACATGGTTATCAATAAGTTTTCCTTGATCCATGTGTAGATTCCAGAAACACTTCATTCATCTCAGCCTGATCAGAACCTTTTCCACTTGAATCAGTCACTCCTTTACTAGGGATGTAAGAAAATATCGATACACCGATATATCACGATACTTTATTTCCCGATATTGTATCGATATTCAAAACAAAAATATCGATTTATTTTTATTTATTTATTTATTTATTTATTTTTTAAAGGATTTGAATAGAACCATTACTGATGACAGTAATTTTTGTAGTAAAATATAAAAGTATAACTGGTAGTTTTGTGGCTGTTTTCACCTTCTTGGTTCCAGTGGATCAACTATATCTAGTAATAAAACTGGATGTGTTAAAGTATGAAACAGGTTGGAGTGTTTAGAATGCTGGGACAGTTTTCCTACTGTTAAATTGAGTTTTAAAAATCACAATTTATCGTCTTACTCATAGTATTGCGATATATCATATTGTCTCCCATGTATCACGATACATATCCTATTGCCAGATTTTTGCCAATACACATCCCTATCCTTTACTGTGGGATTCTTCAGTTTTTGTTTGTGGGTGACAGACAGCTCACTTGTTCAGCCTGAATTAAAACCGTTTTCATACATTCATATTACAATTTTTTCTCAGTGCAGTCTGGGTCAGATTTCAGTATGAACATATGCTAAGATTTGAAATAGTCCCAGTATTAAAACTCTTTAAATTTGCCATAATCTTGCAGTTTTAAAACTATTAATGAGATTACACCCTCATCCCCGTATAACCATTTCCAAATGCAAAAAAGGACAGTCTTCATTAGAAGTCTAAAGTGCTAAATAAAAAGTAGTTTTGAATACTACAGTTGACCAATATTTTATTATGTTTTTTTTAACCCGGTAAAACCGAGATGAAGAACAAAGGTGTTCTTTACAGCTTTGGCCTGGTTATAGACGAGGCCTTTTCAGTAATACTAAATTTTTGCATCAATATCATATAATTATATTAAACATGAAAATGTGACAGTAGCCCAGACTGAAACCCTATGATGAGATTCTGCAGACAGCCTGATCTATTTAAGGTGTGCTCCACTGTAGCTTTGGGGTCACACCCGTAAACAGAGAGAACCTGGATACATTTGACCTCTGACCTCCATGTTGCTTTCAAATGAACCACTTTAAAGCTCCATATCCTATTAGGGCCAAGACGTTCTGTGACTTGGTGAAGTACTTTTCCGTATTGACTGTCTATGGTACAGCAGCACAGAGCTGCTGGAGGGAAACGCATCACATCTATCTTTTCAAGTCCTCTCTATACCTTCTAGTTCTAAAATGAGAGAGCAAACATAGATCAGCTCCCTGCTTATCACAAGTATGTTCTATGTTGATCTGACACATATATGAGAAGTGTCCGTATTTTGTTTCACTCTATGCTTCTTACATTTAGCTTTACAAAGCAGCTCCAGTTATGGGATGTATTTGTTTTTCCTTAGAAATAGCTCTGGTTGCCATTCCAACACATCCTTGCTTCCAGGAACAGAGCAGACTGATCCCTGAGAGGAGTGTGAGTATTACGGCTGATTTACTCAGTTAGCTGACTTGTAAACAAAGGCAAAATGTCAACATTGTAAAACCGTCTCATTTTACTGTGGAGATACAGAATATCTTGAATATTCTGGTGCCTATCTCCAGCAATAATCGGGCGAGAGGCGGGGTACACCCTGGACAGGTCACCAGTCCATCACAATGTTCATTTTTGGAATTTAGTTTTGGTTTTAGGTTTCTAGTTATTTTTCTTATTCAAGTTTACAATATTATTTTGAGCAGACAATTTGAATTTTTTTCAAATTTACTGTATCATTTTTCACCCGTTTCTAATAGATTTTTGATTTCACATTGAGCTGATCCTGTTTTGACCCCATGCTCCTCTGAACACCCTGAAGGCCCTGATGATTCACCACTGCCAGCATGGACTTGGTAACATTGGCATTAGTCAGCATCGTGGCCTTTTCTTCTCTAAGTTTTTGTTAAAAACTAAATATTTTTAGAAAGAGCCTGGAATAGATCATCTGAAGGTCCTGAACACAGACCGAAAGCCTAAAGCTAACAAAGATGGCTAACATTGTTTGCTGACTGCATCACAAAACCTTGTCATAGGAAAGAGCTTCACCATTCCAGCAGTAATGTTTGTGTAAAAGAACCATTTCTAAGTGCTTCTGATACTGATCTACCTGTTTATCCCAGTGTTCAGGATGGGACATCTGCTTTGTAATGAGTCGGTGTTGTACTGTTGCGGTGCTAACAACCCCCCACATAATTCAGCATGAAGACATGTTTAGGTCATGCTATCTATTTCAGGATGATGGGGGAGGTGTTGTTGAACTGAAGCATGAGCCCACTCAGCTGCTCCACTTTTAGCTCCGGCTCCAGGGAGGGGACGGATCCTCGTGGTTGGTCTGGTGTCTCTACTGTCGCCGTCTGTCCAAACGTTGGTTCACATTTCCAGTTGGACTGTCCTCCAGTCAGCCGGCAGTTGTTCAGTCAGTCTGTAGATAAAGTGGACACTCAAAGAACTAGAATAACAATCTCTAGTTTTATATTTGATTTTTGAGGTGAAGGTGCTGGTTTCACCTGTTCCTAAGGCCAAGATGACCCGTGACTCGTAAGTTTTTCAGGTTTTTTTGTTGACTAACCTTGGATCCTATATGGAATTTCAAAAAGAACAGCAGGGAAAAAGAAAATTTTTTTCCTTTCCGTATCCTCAGAATGACCAAGTCCAAAGCAGGGTCAGCATTTTACAAAACAAGAGGGGCTTAAAAAGTGGGCTTACTGTAAGTCTGTGGAGTCTCCCACTTTTCCTGCAGTTCCATCTACCTATCAGGACTATTGTTCACCTCTGCTGCCTCTCATTCCTCTCAGCAGAGGAACACACTTTAGCTTTTAGCGCTGTCTATGAATTCATTCAGTATTCTGAGCCGCTGTTGAAAACGCCTTTCTCCTTCATGAGAAGTCTTTATATTTTTAGATCTGCCTCCTCAGAGTCCAATCAGAGGGGTTTCCACTTCACTTACAGTATGAAATTCATATTTCTGCTAAGTGATGGGGCACTTTTCTCCTTCACTGCTCCTGGAGCCGCCATTACAGTTTAAAGAAACTGAAAAATGGGAAATTCTTCCTAAAAAAGCTTTTGGTAATGGAAACCCCTTGTGAATTTTACTCTCCTGAGTTTCCTATTGCTTCTACCATCTGCTGTCCCATCAGCTTGAATGTGAGGACCCCCTGCTGACTGAAGCCATAGTAAGTCACTGGTGAGCTGCTGTCAGCCATTTGGGGGTAAAGTGCATCTTCATGGCCCAGAGTCTTTAATGATCAAACTTTCTTCACAAACTAATATAAGCTTGTAAAGTGATTTCCGTTGGTGCTGCCAGCTGTGTCTGTTTAGAGCAGAACATTATCACTTCCATATAAAGAGGAAAATATTATATGTAAAATCACATTTAAAGTTGAGTTTATAATACTGGCTGTTGGTGGGAGGTAAACCAGAGTGCAACACAATTTGTGTTCTTACTTTTATTACCTTGCTTTAAAATAATTCCTTTCATTTGTTATTGCTATAAAAAATCTAGAAATGCACCAATCAGCGATTTTTGTGACCAATATCTGATCTGTGATTTTTTCATAACTGATAACCAGTGTTGGGGAAGTTACTCAAAAAGTAATCCATTACAAATTACTCACTACTTCTCATAAAAGTAATCCCTTACATTACTTAGTTACTTTTTTTGGAAAGTAACTTAGTTACATTACTAGTTACACTATTCTTGCATCGTTCTAAAACATCATACCTGAAATGAATGCCGAGGTGACTAAAAGAATATTATGAAAGAAAAAGAGTTAGAATATATATATATATATATATATATATATATATATATATACGCACAGTTTAAAAAAATGTATATAGCCTACCCAAACATCTATATAAAAACATCTATATAAAATGGCTGACAGAGCTATTAGCATTAGCTAGTTGGGACATACTTCTCTTCCTCCGGTAAAATTCGGTTTTCCTCTTCTGATGACGAGTCCTCAACACAAACCTCCGATGAACTATCATTCCAAATAATCGCCAGGGCTTCGTCAGTGATGATTCTGTTCTCTTGAAGCGCCATTTTTCGAACGCAAACAAAACTATGGAAGCTGAATCGTCACCTGATCACCTGCGCGTAACTGCGTCACAGCGCTCGCCCCCGAGGTAAACAAAATATCTGTTTTTAGAATTACGCAGACCTGTAACTCCAGTTTCTATTGGCCGATTTGGATGATTGACATATGGTTAGAATCGTACGATCCTATAGAATCACACTGACATCAGAACTTTGAAGCAGATTGGACAAAGCAAATGTTTACATAGGGAAAGTTCACAGTGCGCATGTCAGACAATGTTGAGCCTCCTCGAATCAAATGTAAAAAATAATGGCAAAGGATTAGGTTTTTTTTACTTTTTTTTTTTTAAATGCACACTGGATATTTTAGTTATTCTGGAAATACAGTCATATCATCGTGGATTATTTTTTTCAGGAAGGAAAAAACAAAGGTAAGAAAGAATTTATGCTCTAGTTTTTCAAATGGTGTATGTATTTTTGGGATTATTTTGATGCTCATTTGCTGAAATTTGCACATAGCATGATGAAACTTGCAGCTTTAGAATCTATGAGATGCTGGCTTTCAGAGAAGGCAAAGTTTGCTCGGTTCTGTTCGGCAGAGTGACCGACAGATTTGGTTAAATGTGTTCATGTAAAAAACGCAAAATAGCACAACTGTTCCTTTAATTGCTTTTTATTTTTTCTGGTTTTGGAGGTCAGAGAAAATATTTATATGAGTCTTTAGCTGAGAATCTGAGGTTTATAATGATAGGACATGCTTAGCAATCAGTGACCACAGGTCAACTAAATTCGGACATTCTCTCTGCCCTTCCCACACAGTGACCCAGCGGCGGGGCTGTGGGGTGGAACAGGTTATGTATCAGGTAACGACATATTTTCGAAAGTAATTGTAATGTCATTACAGTGTTTGCCGCAGTAACGCGTTACACTACTACGTTACAAAAATAGTAATGTCATTACAGTAACTAGTTACTTTGTAATGCGTTACACCCAACACTGCTGATAACTGATACTGATTTTAGCCAATTTCGCTTTAAGAGCTACCATAAACAGTAAATATATTTTAGCCTGCATGAATGAAAAATATAACTGTTAACCATAAAGGTTTTATTAGGCCATTTCCAGCGACCTGCTAATTTCTCCGTTTGGCTAACATGCATGTTCTGTTTTTAAGCTGGCAGTAAATGATCTATGGAGCTATGAGTAAATATACTGTTCTGTCTGTGCGATGAGTCCGTGCGTGAACACAGATTAAACAGCAAGCCAAACTTGTAAATCACAAGCCAGGATTGTGAGCGTCTTGCCCTTTTATTTCTTTGCTTTGCTGGGTGACAAGTGAATAATCGAGTAAAACTGTAACAACAAACAAAAAAGAAACGTTAGTATCTGATCTGTCAATATCAATCATATTAGCCTGCTATCAAAAAGCTACATTTAGCATTAGCAACGGCCGAAGAATAAATAAACAGATAAACTTAACCGTACATGTCTATGGCAAACGTATTTGTTGGCTAAAGTGAGACCGAACAATATACTCACAGACATTGCTGTCGTGGGAAAGAAGAGGAAAGGATCTCATGAGGAACGAACTGTAAATAGTCTCTTTCACATTCAAGGTAGCTGAGATGCTAGCGGGATACTGTAGAGTCTCGCGGGATTATCGCGAGATCTCGCGGGATTTCCTACAAGTATTGCGTTGTTACAGCAATAATCGAAGAATGCATAACTGTTTAAGAAACTGTATTATTCTACTAATTAACATATTATGGTATAAATAAGCCATAATGAAAACACATTATGCTACAACATTTAGGTGAACATCAGCCTGAGAGCAGAACAGTAAACACTGTCAAGTAATTACTAATATTAGTGGATTCATGATGAAGATTTTTCCCATTGAGAAAAGAGCTTCTGTTTGAATGAGTAGCCTACCTGTCTGCATATAACTCTCCTGTCTGTGTGAAGACTTCACCCAGCTACAGTGACATCATTGTTCAGATAAGACAACAGAAGGTGTACAGGTCAAATGACAGCCACACAGAGATATGCCCCGCCCACAGACAGAATAATACAGCTCATTGTTTATAGCCTATACTCTGTGTCGTTGGATTTAACTCCAGATAACTCCAGACTTTGGTCCGTCGCCATCAGTATGTCCGGTACCGCTTCTCTGCTTTTTTGTATCAGTTTACTTTCAGAATCCAGGTCAGCTTTCTTTGACACTCACAGTAAAGATGGAGCCTTCAGTTCTAGTCCTCTCAGACAGTTAGATAGGAATATATGAAGAACCATAGAGGAGGTAAAAACATCTAAAAAGAAATAGGTATACACGTCAGCTCCACATTCTGTTGAACAAGAGCTATTTGTATTGAAGTAAGGCTCTTTTCTGTTTTACTGTGCCACCTCAGCTGTAATTACCATCTGAGCTTCAGGGCTCCAGGACAACCACATGTAGAAGGATCCGCTGCTGGGCTTCTAAATTCATCTTGTGGTAACCACGGATAGATTGTAATAATAATAATCAATTTTATTAATAAGATCTTTTTATATTGCTTTTGGATTCTTGTTGTTTCGGGTGTTCTGCATGCTAGTTTCACCCACCATCAGATCATTGGGTCCTCTGATCTGGTTTCATAGGCTTGGACCAGTTACTGGTGTCAGGTATGCTACGGGTTAGTAAAGGTATCATTTTAAAACCCCTACAGTTTTCCTACTGTTTCTGTCCTTTACAGCTCTTTTAAGGCTGACTGATCAGCTCACATTACAGCACATTACAGTTATAAGGTCTATTATTCTGTTCAATAAATACTTTCATACCTTTGCTTCAGTCTAAAAGTAGGAGAAAAACAATTAGAATCTTTTTAAACAGTTCTGTGTCAAATGTTTGTGTTGCTCTGTGACCCGGCTCTCTTTACTCAAGGTTCCCCTACTGAGGGACTCTTACATGGGCCTATGTCTATGCTTCTACACTGCTAACGTTACATTTTTGCTGGGGTTATAATATAATATAATAAGCTAGGCATGATATGAATTAAGCCAAAGGTAGAAATGTTGACTATACTGGCCTCCCGCAGTTTGTTGTTTTCCATTTAACGGAAAAGAAACCTGAAGCATTTTTAATTCAAATATGTGCAGGTTTATTTTTGTGCGATATTAAATTTATGAAGAACAAATAACCAGGAAAGCAAACAATTTTTAACTTAGTGATTTCAAAACGTTTAGCTTTTACTTTATTTGAAATATCTTCACAATTTATGTTATGAGAATATTTGTGTTGCATTTTTTTGGGAAAAAATTTGAATATTTTCTTTAATGCTTTATACACAATGAATAGTCTTTCAATGGCATTCTATACTTTTTTGAAGGTGTGCTGCTGGAATGTATTTTTCAGTGTATGACATTTTGACACATACAAAGAAAAGATAAGAATATATCACAATAGATGTCGTTATCACACACGCTTTAGATTATATTCCAATATAGATTTGAGGTTATATCGCCCAGCCCTAGTCTTAATAACTTGATGGGGATCAACCTTAACACATTGTCCTGATGGCTTCCACAAAAAAAATCCAGCATTTCCATTAAAAAAAAGAATACAATCATTTAGGTAAATTTCAAGTTCAGGTTTTGAAATTGTAACATTTGTATGCATCTTTGATCATGTAAATTTGTGTATAAATTGTGTAGATGTCTAGAAGCACTTTGTATGACTTGAACTCTCACAAGAGAAACCTTCTGAAGAAAGAAAACTGCAGGTTTTGTCTCACCTGTAGCTGGCTAATCTAAAATGATCCACTGTAGGATTGTTGATCTACTTACTGTATAGCCGTTTTCAGACAGAAGTTCTGGAATATTTGCGGACAATTCCATCCGGTCTTTAACCGGAGTTGTGTTTTTAAACACACCACTTTTTTCCGGAACATTGCCTTTGTGCTGCTTTCACACATCAAGAAATGTACCGGGGGATCCTGATGAATGTCTTGGGGGTGCGGGGGAGTGGGGGGTTGTATGTGGATATTACGTAAACTTAGTGTGGCGGGCGTATACGTCATTTCCCCAAACAAATGCATTATTGCAAAGATGGTAGACAAAACAGCAGACCTACTCGCAGCGCTCATCTTTGTGATGTGTGCAATTTTGCGCACATGGAAACGCTTAAGAGACATCGACGAAGAAGCAGAAAGGAAAATAATGACATTTATACGTCATCAATGTGTGCGCTCACAGCGTTCCCTGCCCCCCTCCCCTTTTCCCCATCGCCCCACACCTCTCCAGCTTATCCGGGACATTACCTGATAATCTAAATGCAAACCCCATACCGCGAAAAGTCCGCTCTTGTTACTGGGTCTTCAGCCGTAAAATTACCGGTAAAGTGTATCCGGACAAAGTCTGGAAGATTGCTTTCAGACACAAAAGCAAAACAGACTAAGTCCGGAAAATTACCGTTTTTCATGGCCTGTTTGATAGGGGCTTCTGATTCTTTGCTATTGTCACTAAAGTTGATTGTAGTCCAGATTTGTTCTGCGATAAATTAAAGGTTAAACAAAAACTTTAAGCCATGTTGTTCCCTGTTTCAGGTTTTCCCCTTAGTCCACTCCCATGTACAGAGACCCTGACTGAGCTTACCTGGAAACAAAGTGACTTCATGATGATGACTACATCCATTTTGGCTTGTATTCTATAAGGAGAAGCTCCATCTTTTGTAGTGTGTTCCCAGTCCCTGTCTGTTGTTAAAGCCTTTAATCAAGTGTGTTCTCACCCAGCTGGGCTTGTTTTATGGACTCATGTTGGATGGACCCGTCTGCTACTAGTTATGGAGCGTATTGGCTCTGAAAATGCCCAGAGTGGGGTTCATCTGTGTTTCACCTGCTGACCAGAGTAGGACAGAGGAGAGTTAAATACTCCAGATCTAAAGCTGGATATTCATCCACATTCAGACTCACTGTTATGGCCTCCTAAATGTGGTGTACTAATGTGTATTGGAACTTTTCCGACCTGTACCCCGCTGCTATAGCTTCTAACTGTGTGGCCTCAGCCCATGGCAACACTTTGACCAACATAACCTTTAATAATTCATCAGCAGTTATTAGCAGTCGGCTACAGAGCAGAGCTTCATCAGCTCCACTCTGCTACAGGTCGGTCTGTAGCAGTAAATCTGCTGACAGCTCAGAGACTCACTGCTGCTTTATCACAACCAGAGGACAGAGGTGGGGGTGGAGGGTGGAGGGTGGTGTTTGATGCCAGGGATCTGCTCCGTTGGTGGAGCTGTAGCAGGTGGCTGCTTTTAAACAGACTAGTTCTCCTTTTTCATATCATGTCCTACCAGAGGTCCTGATGGTTGAGCTGATTCTCATTAGTTGTCTAGGTTACATTCCCATCATGGAGTGGTTCTGATGGATCAGGAGCAGCTCATAGTTTGGCTTGTTATTAATCACTGAAATCATCAGCTTTCTTACAAACCAGATTATTATTGGATATAATCTGATTAACAGCCATGTACAGCATCATGTTAAGGTCGTTCTCAGTAGTTGTCTCATGTTTGGACGTGTTTGGTCTTTGAACAGTGTTGTTGTGTGGGAAGTAGTGTGTTTTTACTGTGTGCTATTTGAGCCACCTGTACCCTGCTACTGCCTCCTGCAGTGTCACGAGCTGAAATCACATCAAGCCTCATGGGAGAAGACTTCTTCCTCCACTCATCCTTTCTTCCCCTCATGTGTACATTCATTATATTTGTCCATCATTCATATCTAGATATTTGCAGTAGGTTTTGTTCTTTTTCTTTCCCCCCTTCCTTCCTTCCTTCCTTCCTTCCTTCCTTCCTTCCTTCCTTCCTTCCTTCCTTCCTTCCTTCCTTCCTTCCTTCCTTCCTTCCTTCCTTCCTTCCTTCCTTCCTTCCTTCCTTCCTTCCTTCCTTCCTTCCTTCCTTTCCTCCCACGTCTTCCTCCTCTCCTCCCTCGCATCGTCTGCTCTGTGAAAAGAAGCAGCAGCTTATTACAGGTGCCTAGCATCACTCTTGCATCCTTCTGTCGACGTCTCACTCTAATTGGTTGTAATGGCTCCCAGTGTGTGTCTTCTTGTTTAGACAGCTTCTGACTGTGTGCTTAACCCAAGTGTGACAAACTGCTCTAGTCACAGACCTCCATCCATCCATCCATCCATCCCATCTTGGTTCCTGGTTCTCCCACTGCCTCACCCCGCCTGCATAGATCTGCTTTATTAGTTGTGTCCACTTTCATCTCACCTGTCACTGAGTCTGATCACATCACATGTATGTCAATCAGCAATTGATACTTTCACTATTTCCATTTTACTAGATGATAAATAAAGCTGTGCGTGTTTGTGTTTTTAATCAGCTGCATTAAAGTCTCTGTTCTCCAAGCATTAATGTCCTGATGGGAAACATGAATATAGATACATCATTATGTCCTGCAGACACTGTTGTTCCATCCCCCTCCCCCTCCCCCTCCCTCTCCTTGTAGTTGTGAATGTGTATTTGCTGTATTGTTCAATCTGAACCCAAAGTGACACATCAGCCCCAGCTGATTTTATTACAGCTGATTTCATGTCTGTCCAAGGGGAAATATAAAAAAGGCTTTTATTTAACACATCTTCCCATGAATAAGTTAACAGCCTTTTGGGTGCAAACTTTTGTTCAAACGATAAAAAACAAAAACAATTTCTCAACAGATTGATTTTTTGTGTGACACAGCTGCAGAGGAAGCTACCGTTCATCACCATTCACTGGAATATAGAAGGAAACGGTGCTGATGCTTTTTCCTCATAAAGGTGATATGCTGCTTCTCTTTCTAGGAAGTAATGTCTACTAATATGACAGCAGTGCTTCAGACATGGTGAAAGATGTATTTCAGTCTCAACAAGCAGTAACACTGGAGTTTTCTAGAGATGAGGGACCATCCTTAGTTGTTGTTTGATTAGATTCAAGCAGATTGTGTTTAAATGGGGCCTGTTAGTAATGGAAAGAGCTTTTATGCCTTTAGAAATGTTGTTTTTGTTACTTAATGGAAAATGTTGTGTGTGTGTGTTTGTGGATGGTGTATTTAGTAGGTTCATAAATGTAACTAATATTAACTGTTTGATTGTACAGAGGAATGTCCAGAGTCCTGGATCCTGTCTGAAGCTCTCTTGTTCCTCTCAGACTGCAGGTTTACTTGTAGTTCCTAGGATTTCTAAAAGTAGAATGGGAGGCAGATCTTTTAGTTATCAGGCTCCTCTCCTGTGGAACCAGCTCCCAGCTTTAGTCCGTGAGGCAGACACTCTGTTTACTTTTAAGGCCAGGCTTAAAACTTTCCTTTTTGATAAAGCTTATAGTTAGAGTGGCTTAGGTCATCCTGAGCTATCCTACCCTAACCCCCAGACGGTCGTGGCAGATGGCTGCTTGCAGTGGTTCTGGTTCTGGTTCTGCTGCAGTCTCCCTGGCCACTGGCCAATAGAAATGGGCTTCTGTATCATGCATCATCTAAGCTTTAGTCAAACAGGAAATAATCGATCATCAGTTACTAGTCAGAAGTTCTTACATGTGTAAAAAAAAGGCTTTAATGGGATTTATATCAAAGTGACTTTTATTGGTATAAGTTGTGCGACTGATTGTCCCAAGTTGTCCAGCGTTCTCCCATATTCACATAAAAGTTGGCATAGCAACCAGTAGGAGTCAGTGGAAGAGCTTAATATATGCATTAGGTCCTAGTTCCCTAAGAGTCTGTAGACAGCGCTTTATTAGTGTTACATTGAGCAGTAGTTAGATCAGAGATGACTGATCTGCCATAACATCCAACTTCATTCTCCTGTTCAGTGTGTACAGGTCTGACGGATTATTCAGCGCCCTGCCAGCCTAATGTCACTGATGGAATAGAAATGTAGAGAATCAGCCTTTCAGTGAATTGCTCTCAGATTGACCAAGTGAAGAAAATGGTTGCAGAAGGCTGGACTGTGTCTACAATGCTGGGGGAGGCTCATCTAAAGTTTATCAGATGTTGCTGATTTTCTTTTCTTCCTTCTTGCTACATTTGTTTTGGAAAGAGTGAAGGAGAGACAGCTGGATGGATGGATGGATGGTAAATTAGAGAGAGCCCAGCATTCAGAGAGTCACACAGATAAAGGCAGTGAGAGGGAGCTGGCAGACAGGAAGGGAGGAGGCAGATGAGAGAGGGAGATCAAGTGATAGACGAAGGTATGAAGAGATGTAGCTGAGACGGTAAACCGATGGAGAGATGGGACGGTAAGGAGCAAAAGGAGAAATGGGTCTTCCCAACAGGTTCAAACAGACAATCCTGAGTTGAGCTGTTCTGGTCTGTGTGATGCCACCGCGGTGATTTCCCTTCTTCTGCCTTCACCACGGAGCACAGCAGCAACCTGTGCCGGAGCTGGAGCAGGAGCAGGAGCCTGTTGCCTGAATACCTCTGCTGTCGCCGCGACGGCACAAAGCCAGGACTGAAGCGCCTTCATGTCTGTGTGAGCGGAGTGGCTGGTGTCAGTGCCATGGGAAAAACACAGCTGGCTGACGGTGTGGATGGCTCCCTGGCAGTTCGCTGACATCGCATGTATGAATGAAGAAGGAATCTCCCCGTTACAGAGGCTACGAGGAGAGCCAGAGAGGGAGGCTGAGTGTGTGAGGGGTGGGGTGGGGGGGTAGCTGGATGATGAAGAAAGCTGATCTGTAGAGAGGGAGGAACAGAAGCATTTGAAAACAGCTTAAACAATCGAGTTAAAGAGTGGAGGCAGCTGGGGAACAAGACCCCAAGACGGGGAAGCTAAGCTGTAGAGGAGTGGGCTGCTGGGGGAGCAGCCTACACTGGTGTTGGCTGGGTCTCTTCATCAGCTAGGTGACACTGGACAGAACCATGCAGATCCAGTCGTCTGCTCCTCACTCTAAAGCCTCCAGCTTCATCCTCAATCACAGATCTGTGCTGGCCTCCAAAATGGAAATCCACCGGTATGTACCTGTCATTCCCCACTGGCTCAGTCCTCCCCTCATCATCCTCATTCTTTAGGAAGCCTAATCCTTGATGTCATAATTCCTCCTGTCTGATATTTGGTATTATTTTGTTGGAACATGCACCAGTGGTTCAGGACAACAGAGGAGATATTCTCAGATAGGATTCTTAGAACCAGACTCACTTTATTTAATACACATATACTAGGTGCAGCATTTACTGAATCGGTTTTACTGTGATAGCTTTAACCTAGAGTTGTTTTAGGTTTGCTGTCTTTAAATGTCACATGGAGGAAAAAGTTTCTGGTGAAGTGTTAGCATCCTGATTCTCTAAGCTTAAAGCGTGAAATTGTTTTCTTAATTAACTGCAAGAGTTCTGTCTAAACCTATAAAAAGTAATCAGAACAGTGTTGTGCCACAGATAGGTAGGTTTAGGCTATGAATAATTATGAATAATTGCTTAGGGCAATTATTAATCAGACTAATAATTTTATGTGAGAATTACCTCGTTTAGGGCACCACCTGGATTCCAGGAATATCAATAGCCAAATTGTTCAGTCTCAGTTTATGTTTATGATTACCTGCCTGATAAGGCTGAGATAATTAAACAATATATGAAGGAATAAGTTCTTGGCGTACCTGAACAGCAAGTTACTACACATGTAGGTGAAATAACAACAACAGTTTTCCAAAATACAAGAGTTTATTATGAAAAGAATTCACTTTCAGTTAACATACTTTAATCAACAAACTCACCAAACTAGTAAAACACAACTAAACTACTAAGAAAAGAATAACGATAATAAAACTCACACTCCGAAGTAAAACAGTAAAAGTGATAAAAATGCACAAAAATAGAAACAACAATAAATTGATAATGATGTCACAGTTCAGAATGAATATGTTTGCTCAAAGACCAAGGCTTGTATTAAACAGTGTTGGGAATTAAGCTAAGTTAGTTTTAAACTAATTGCGATTAGTTTAAGACTAATCAGCAGATTCTGGTTTGTTTTCAAACCACCAATTCACAATGCAAAGCAGAAGTGAAGAAAAATATTGTTTGGAAGAAGCAATGTTTCATTAAACCATTTGCTGAATTAGAAATCAATAACCTTTAGATAATTGATTCTATTTTATGGATCGGTCACCGCAGTGATTGATCTAATTTATTATTTAGACTTTATGTTGACGTTAACGGCAGTACCAATTATGTCGATCTAATTTAGTATTTTGACTTACCAAGAAGGCGGTCTCAAAGATGACTTAAAAGATTAGTTTAGTGTTTAAACTATCTGTTTTAAAGTCGATCTCTATTTTGAATAGCATTAACGGCAGTCTTTATTGTTCATGAGTAAAATACCATCAATGGCGGGCCCACGTGGTTCACTAGAGCATGTAGCTTACAGCTAACTCACGTGGTGCTGCTTAAAGTTGCTCTGGATCATTTATTAAACATCAAACAAAGGAAAACTGTCTGATTGAGTAACTCAGATTGCAGGATATAAAGCGACTTTCCATCGGAAACCTCGAAAAACACTGTTTAAACCTCCAGGCCGACCGGCCTGTTTGTACCCGAACAATAAATGAAATCTTACACAAAGTAACAAATCACAGTGAAAATAAACAACCCTTAAATCTTGTTTAAACTAAACTAATCTCGCCTCTGCCCAGACAGACCTTATTGAACGGTTAAAGTTCTCCAGGTTGCTCCGTGGATGATGGGCGAAGCCAAAACAACGTTAGCCCACAGGCTAGCCACAGCTACGGTCCGTTAGCAGTGGGAGGATTATAGCTGTTGAATCGAGGGTAGCATTAGCTTGGAACGTCGTGTCGTCCTCTCCGGCTTGCTAAACAGCGATCAGCTGCACCTCAGTTCACCGACACAGTACCTTCTCTGCAGGTTCAAGATAGCATTGTCCCAGGCTTTGTCGCAGTGGGGAAACGCTCCAGTCTCGACCCGGTTCTGTGGCATTCGGTAGCTGTTAGCGGCTCGCTTCATACGGCAGCATCTGTTCAGAAAGCAGGGCTCAGGGCGGAACAGTGGGGTTTATCTCAAAACACTGGGTTGGATTCACCTGATTGATCAGCAGAATTGCCGTCGTTGGAGTGAGTTCCTCTTAGAACTCGCGTCTTTTCCCTCGCCAGCGAAGGAAGGATTGGATCTCTCCTAGCGCTGTTTGGCTGAAAGCCAGAACTGGAGAGAATGTGAAAATCGGTGGCGGTGCCTTATATAACCTCTGGTCTTCTTCTCCTCCTGTCAGAGCTCGAATGTGGGTTAGCGCCACCCAATGGCTGTGTGTCCCCAACAATAGCATGGATTATTAATGAATTTACCAATGAAAGTACAGTAATTGCAATGAACTAACCATGCCTTTAAAAACATAGATATGAAATTCATTTACAATATTTTGATGCCATAAAAAAAGAGTTGCCCAAAAGATCTGTGTGATATCGCACTTACAAATAATAAGTTTTCATGTAAAATTTGTTTCCATGTTATATTTCAAGTCCCATGCATGCAAATTTTGCAGACCAATAATATATTCAGCGGGTTGGATGAACTTTCAGTGCCCTCTATGTCCACGCTGGATGCTCCTGAACAGTGATAGGGACATTGTGATTAATAAAAAGAAAAGAAGAGCAATTCAAATGTTTGCTGATATTAATCGATATCATCATTGTAATAATCAGCAGTAGTGTTGCAGTTCCATATTGGATCCAGATTCATGATTGTGAGATGATGTATTTTTTGTCTGACTTCATCCCAGAGGCTGTGGTAAAGAATCAACTAGCTACATCATTAACCTTCTCCATTTCTCAGCTCGAACATCATTTTAACAGGGAGAAACTGCTTAAATATTGATACTGTTTGCTGAAATATCAGATAATCTTATGTTCTCTTGGGAACAGTATTCCTTCAAAGGGATGTTCTTCACTCCAGGAGAGAGCCCAACTAACTGCTAAACAAAAGTGTTTAACTTCGATGTTTAGAAGCTACTAGAGATGATGTTCATGGAAACTTTCTTCATCATTTTCTATTACTGTTATCAGTTTCCTTGATATTCTGGCAAAGGAAGCCTGGCATACAGCTTGTTTTATATAACTTAATAGTTTTAAGTTGTTGTGAAAATTTTATGTTGTGTAGTTTCATTTTTTTTTTGAAAAGTTGCAGTCTGCAGATACAAATTTGTAGCAAATTCTGATTTATCTTTGAGAATATAAATAATAAATCGTAAGTGGCCTGTACTTGTATAATGCATTATTTAGTCCTTGAGGACCCCAAAGTGCTTCACACTACAATCAGTCATTCACCCATTACCTCACACACTGCAGATGGCAAGCTACATTCTACACAGAAGCCAGGCTGCTGAACACTGGCACCACCAGTAGGGAGAAGGGTGAAGTATCTTGCCCAAGGACACAATGACTGAGACGGATGGAGCGGAGACTCAAACCAGCAACCCTCCATTTACAAGACGAACTAGCCTTGCAAAACCTTCAATCTCTGTTTATATTTGTCAAGAGAATGTTTAACTCTAAAATTTCCAAAAGACTGTCAACATTTGCAAATCTAGCAAGTTCCATAATGGACAGGTTAAAAGCTCAAAAGGTTTAAAAAGGAGCAGCTTTGATCTTTTGATCTAAAATGTACTGTATTTCAGGATCCAAGGTTGCTTACAGGAGAAACCTCTGTTGAGGGGCACAGTGTTGTCCACAGAGAACTTGCAGTCAGTAATGGTGTAAATATCCTCCCTATGAGGAGCATATAGGTCTTCCCACAAAGTGGAACCAAAACGGTCCCTTAGAACCTCTTTAGTCTCTTCACAATGCATGTTACATCTGGTTCTCTGTGTACACAGGCTGGAGATAAACCAGGTTGTGATCTGAGCCCCCCAGTGGAGGTAGAGGAGCTGTATGTTTCCTTGATGTTGGCTTACAATAAGTCTAGGGTTTTATTCTCTCTGGTGTGGCAGCTGATGGACATACTGGGTGAAAGCGAGGAGAGTGGAGGACAGGGAGATGTGGTTAAAATCCCCAGAGATCAGAAGAAGGACCTGGGATGCTGTGTTTGGAGTCTGCTGGTGACCAGAGACCCCACACGTGTGTGTGTGAGCATGCTGGTGCATATAAGGTTTCTCCATAAGAGTGTTCGATAGCTGGTGTGAGCAGACATCAATCCGTCTCCCAGGAATCGATGCAGACATGAAGGAGATCGGAGCCAAGACGTCAAAGGACCCCCAGAGCCCCAGGCGGACCCGGGCGGGGCCAACCGCATCCCCCAATAGAGGAGCAAAGGAGAACCCCAAGGGAACGTCCAGCGGCTACTATGCAGGGGCCCGGGGGGCAGCAGTGACGAGCTCACGGGCCCAGCCGGCAACCAGCCGCGCCAGGGCGGGCTGGTCCATGAACAGGGAGAGCCAGGGCCCAGGGGCGCCCCACCACCCAGCAGGAACCTGACAAGGGACCGGCAGACGAGGGGCCCCCGGCACTGCAGGGGCCGCGGCCGGCCGCCACGCGCCACCACCACCCCGGGCCAATCCCCACCGCCAACATCCCAACACCCCACCCCTGCCCCACGTCAGGGCGCCCCACCGATAGCCACAGCGGCTGAGCTTAGCCAGCACCTGGACACCAAGTTGTACCAGCTCCCGAGTCCTGATCCCACGCAACGCAGAGCGGCGAGACCAGGCCTCCAACAAAGGCCAGGGCCGGTCCAACCCGCCAATGAACCGACCACACACGGTGCGCTCAGAACAGGTGATTGAACGAGCAGAGACGCTGGATCCGTATCCCGCCGAGCCACCGAGCAGGCACCACCCAACAATCCCAAACCTTGCACCCCTAAAAGAGGTGCCCCAACTAACCAAAGGAAGATATCGGCCCTGCGCATCGGCCGACCGACACACCGGCCCCTCCAGGCCCGGCCAGGCACGCACCAGGTCCGAACCGGATTGACCACCGACGCACCAGTATGCAGGGGCATCCGTCACTGGCGGGGAGTGACGGAGGGGAAATAGGCCCCCCATTAAATGTAAGGCCTGAGGTGCGCCAGGCGAGAGGGCAGCCCAAGACCCAACCTGACAGGCAGACAAAGACATAAAGACACAGTCATACGTTCCCTCCCTCTTAAATACATACATTCTCACTAACTCACCAAGACACCCCCAAGAAATGACGCTGTACCCTCACTCACACACCCCATACACACTTTATGCTCCCAGGTCCAGGTACCGATGCCCCAGTAGAGCCACCAGCCCCCGAACCCGGGAGATGGACCCCCTACCTTCTAGGACGGAGACAAGCAGACCGCCAAGGGCCCCACAGTGGCGAAGCAGCCCGACAGCCCAGGACCCCGACCAGACCACCTCCTCCTCCTCCGGACCCCAACCCCTGATGGCCCGTAGCGAACAGGGGTGTGAGAAGACCCCTAGCCTCAGTCCTCCCGCTCAAGTATGGTGTTGATGCTTGTTGTTATAATGTGCATTTAAAACAGAGGGGTGGGATGTGGGGAAGGCAGCCACACATCCCCCAACCCCCACCCCAAGCCCTCAGTGTCTATATGTGGTTTAACAGTGGGCACCGGCACCAGAGGTGAAGCTGATTGAACCGCTCCCCCTCTGGATGCCGAAAAGTGTGCCCACCCCAAAGTCCCTACATGTGTGTCGCATGAAAATGTTATAAGTGGGAGTGTCTAAGTTGTATATTAAAATTGGGACCCAGGACGCCACGGGATAGTCCATTGACCGGGAGATGTGATGTGATGTGCCCATGCCCCAAGACCCTATATGAGACCCTATATGAGTGGTAAAGTGATGGAGCGGGTGGACAGAGGTGTTCGGGGATGGGGAGGGAAGGACTGGGAGACAAAATGTCTTCCCAGGGAGCCAGCTCCCCCACTGACCCCAATAGGCACCGCTGTTCACCTGGATCCACCAGGGTAGGGAGGCCATGGCACGTTCAACCCGGGGCCCACGGCCACAGCACCACCAAGCCCCACGGACCCCAAGGCAGTCCCTCCAGCCCCATCCCAGAAGGAGAACTAAACCCACCCTGACATTCGCTCTACTATCAGAACACAAAGGACCCTAGACACCCAGGTTGAGTTCGCCCCCCCCTCCAGCACACCCCTCCCCCCCGTCCAAGTGCCCTCGTAGGGGGAGAGCACCTGTCACTAGTTAGCAATAGCCTCCCGCCCACAAAAAGAAGGCCCCCAGCGCCACCTGTGCATCGGAGGTCCCCGCAGCCCAAACCCCGGCGACGTACCTGCCCAGACCAGGAGCAAACCGATGAACCGGGCGGCCGACCCACCAGGCCGACATCCACCAGCCCCATTCCCTAGTGGAGCGACCACTGCTGCTCAATGGCCCGGCAGGCAACCAAACCCAGCGCCCCACCCACCTGCCCTGCACGCCCACTACCCGGCCAGTCCACCCACAGGTTCGACCGAACCCGGGCAAACGCCCGACCCCAGAGCCCCGCAAAGCATAAAGACCAAGACCCAGGAGCTAAGTCCAGTGCGAAAAAGGACTGATCAGGCACAGAAATGCCAACCAGCTGCTGCGACCACCAGCCAGGCACCCTAACCAGCAAACAAGGCAAGACGCCATACAGGAACCTGCGATGACAATCGGCCCAGAGAAAAAGAGAGAAGCGGCCGTGCATGCCAGCCGGCCCCGACCCCCACAGGCAACAGAGACCCCACGCCGGCCGACCCCCGGCCAGGACCACAGCCAGGGAGTGCGGCGCCCCAGAGCCCCGAATCCCCAGGCCCACCCCAGACCCTACCCAGGCGCAGCACGGCCACTAGGCCAGTAACCCATGTCCGTCAGTGCAACCCCCCTAAGGCACCGCATGCAGCCATCAGGAGTTACCACCCAAAGCCCAACCCCAGATTGGGGCCACGACTTCCAGCGCCCCATCCGCCCAGTGATCCCACCCCCAGGGATCCCCCCCAGACGCCTCCAACCCCAAAAACCCCCACATCAGCCACAGTATCCCAAACGACAAAATCAAGTGCCCCCCACCCCTACTAGGTGATGGAGCCGATCAACGGAGCCCAGAGAGATTGTTCAGATATGGAGCCAGAGGCCGTCTCAAGACCAATATGGTCCAACAAGAGATTTCTATACTGATTAATATTAAGAGCCTTTTTATTTTTCCAGTTCAGTAGGATATTTTTCTTAGCGATGCATAAGGCAATGTGAACCATTAGAACTGACTTTGTGTCCATGGTGACATCATTTAAATCTAATAGGCAAACTAAGGGAGATGGTGGAATGTTACATTTCAGACACTTTGATAAGTCCTCACATATCTGGCACCAAAATTTCTTAACAGGTGGACAAAACCAAACCGCATGAACATAAGTATCTGGTATATTGCTTGTGCATTGTAAGCAGGTATTAGACAACGTAAAACCCATCCTAAACATCCGTTGACCTGTATAGTGTACTCTGTGAAGGATTTTGTATTGTATTAATTGCAAATTAGGATTTTTTTTTTATTTTAAAGGTTCTTAAACATATCTGAGACCAGACGTTTTGGTCAAAGTTGGCTGATAAATCCACCTTCCATTTTGAAATAGGGATGGCTATTGATTCATCTAATGTAGATAAAGTTTTGTATATTTTAGACAGCAATTTGGGGGGTTTGAGATTAAGAAAATCTAAAACTCTTGCTGGAATTTGTAATTCAACTGTATTGAGCCTAAATTTACCTTTAATACTAGATTTAATTTGTTGATATTCTAAGAATTAGTTTTTATCAATTCCATATTGTTAATTAATGTATTAAATGGGATAAAGTAGTTTCCTTCAAATATATGTTCCAGGTACTCAATTCCATTGCACCTCCAGTCTGGTAAACTTATCATATTTTTTTTTTGTGCAAAATGTCGGGGTTATTCCAGATGGGTGTACGTCTGCATGGGATTATTGTGGACTCTGTCATTTTTAGAAATTCCCACCATGCTGTCAGAGAGGAGCTGATATTTATGCTTTTAAAGCATTCATGTCGTTTTATATTTGAGCTAATAAATGGTAGGTCTGAAAGTTTTATCTTATTGCATTGTGTCTGTTCTACGTCTATCCAGGACTCATCTAGGTAGCTATGTTTTAACCATCTTGAGATGTATTGGAGCCTGTTGGCTTTCCAAAAGAAATTTAGAGACAGAGGAGTCCAGAGATCTAAACCAGTCTAGTGATGGTTTACTTGGGATAATTGAGAATAAGTAGTTGATTCTGGGCAAAACCATCATTTTTATTGAAGCAACCCTTCCCATAAGTGATATGGGTAGGGATTTCCATCTAGCAAGATCATCTTCCACTTTTTTTAAGAGTTGGATGTAGTTTAGCTTTATTAAATGTGCCAGTCTTGGTGAGACATTGATAACTAAATAGGTAATATTCCCTGACTGCAGTTGTGTATTAGTTGGATTATGGACAGAACAATTGATTGGAAGAACTGTAGATTTTAACCAATTTATAGAATAATCTGAAACGTTTGAGTAAGAGTTTCTCAACCCGATTGCCTGAGAGAAAGAGGTTTGTGAATGCTGGAGAAAAAGTAATACATCATCTGCATAAAGACTGATTTTATGTTCTATGTTGTTGCATTTTATGCCTTTAATATTGTGAGTTTGCCTGATTGCTGCAGCTAGTGGTTCAATAAAAATAGCAAACAGGGAGGGAGAGAGAGGACATCCCTGCCTGGTACCTCTCTGAAGATAAAACCTAGATGATGTTTGGTTATTAGTCCTGATACATGCTGTTGGTGAACTGTATAATATTGTCAACCAGTTTATAAAAGAATTTCCAAAGCCAAATTTATGTAAGGTTGCAAATAAGAATTTCCAGTTAACTCTATAAAATGCCTTTTCTGCATCTAGAGATAATATATTAGTTTTAATGTTTTTATTGTAAGAAAAATCTATTAAATCTCTTAGTCTACGTGAATTTGTGGATGAATGTCTCCCTTTAATAAAACCAGTTTGATCAGGATGTATTATAAGAGGAGTTACTTTCTCTATCCTTTTTGCGAGGGCTTTGCGGATTATTTTAAGATCAACATTAATGAGGGATATGGGACGATAGCTGGTAGGAAACAAAGGGTATTTACCTGATTTTAGTAGAAGACTAATGTAGGCAGAATTCATATTTGGTGGGGGTCGGCCATTTTCCTTGGTTTCCTGCAGCATTCTGTGGAACGTTGGTGCCAGAATATTCCAGAATTCTTTATAGAACTCTGCTGGAAATCCATCTGGGCCTGGAGCCTTTTTATTGGGCATGCTTTGGAGGGCCTCCTGGAGTTCAGCCGCTGTTAGGGGTGAATCCAGGGCCATCGCTTGACTTTCAGATAATTTAGGTAGTGTTATGTTATCCAAAAAATTTTCAATTTCATGATCTGATGGGTTTATCTCTGGTGAGTATAAAGCCTTGTAAAATTCTTTAAAGGTGTTGTTTATTCTTCCAGGATCATATACTGTATTCCCGGTCAGATCTTTAATAGCAGATATAGTTGTTTTTTCTTTATTAATTTTAAGCTGGTTAGCCAAAAATCTACCTGATTTATTACCTTGTTCAAAGTTTTCTATCCTAAGTCTTTGAATTAAGAACTGGGTATGTTTATTAATAATTTCATTTAATTCTAGCTTTGCTTTACGGATTTTGCATAGTCTCTCCTCATCTAGAGAAGCTTCTAATGAATTAATAGTTTCTTCTAATTCCTAAATACTTTTTTTTCCATTTTCTTTTTATTTGATGAAAATGAGATTATTTTACCTCTAATCACAGCTTTCCCTGACTCCCAAAGAATGGATCGTGACATACCATGTAGGTCATTATATTCCAAATAAGAAGCCCACTCTTTTTCAAAATATTTAATAAATTCTTTATCCTTAAGTAACGATATATTAAATCTCCAATTTTTGCTTTCTGTTTTATTTACTAAAGTTAGAGAAACAGGAGCATGATCGCTAACAGCTATAGGGTGTATCTCAGTGTCTGAAATGTCAGTCAACAGTGAGCTGCTGACTAACAAATAATCCAGTCGAGAATAAGAATGGTGGACATTTGAGAAGAAAGTATATTTTTTGTTATTGGGGTGAAGAGATCGCCATGCATCGCAAAGTCCATAATCGCTCATGTACTGTTTGACTATATCTATAGATTTCCAGCTGCGCTGAGTCCCTGCTGTGCTGAGCCTGTCTATTTCTTCATTTAAACCAAAGTTGAGGTCGCCCCCAAGAAGAAGTGAGCAATCCATGTGTTCAAGGAGCACCGAGAAGAAGGAATGAAAGAATGAGGGGTCATCAACATTTGGACCATATATACTGACAATACATAACTTTCGGTTATGTATAGATGGTTTTACTATAATAAATCTACCCTCTGGATCTGTAACTGTATCTATTACTGTAAAATTTACATTTTTATTTATTGATATTGCTACTCCCCTTTGTCTAGAGTTATAGCGTGCAGAAAACACATTAGGAAACTCAGGGGATTTAAGATCATCTGCAGCTGAGGTAGATTTATGGGTTTCTTGTAATAAGACAACATCTGCCTTCAATCTTTTAAGCTGGTTAAAAATCTTAACTCTTTTCTCTCTGGTGCCAGCTCCATGAACATTCAATGTGACAAACCTTAGAGTAGCCATAGTTTTGAGACAAAAGTTGTAAAGTCCATATCACCATAGAAACAGATAAACACAGGTGTATTATTACTTTGTGCTTGGAGTTGCCTGATTGAAAATCCAAAAGCCGAGATATAAGAAAGAGAGAAATAGAACAAAGTGGCGAAGGTGTGAAGGGTGAGGGTGAGAGAGAAAGAAATAGTTATATTATGAAAAAAAAATTTTTTTGTGTGTGTGTGAGTGAT
This sequence comes from Valencia hispanica, assembly GCA_963556495.2. Lineage (NCBI taxonomy): Eukaryota > Metazoa > Chordata > Actinopteri > Cyprinodontiformes > Valenciidae > Valencia > Valencia hispanica. Next base: position 3,545,524 of record OY747719.1, read on the forward strand.
AAAAGAAGAAAAAAGGAGTGACAAAGACATTTGGTGATAGACATGTGAAGATGAGAAAAGACAAAAGAGCCAGTATCCCAGTGATTAGCCCTAGCCCCGCCCACATTGAGTAATGTAAACAACTTTACAGAGCTGTGCTAACATTAGATTATAGTTGACTGATAAAACAACTCTTATCAGATCAGTGTTACATGACTAATAAAGCCAAGGAGTAAGCTGGGGGTCCTTGAACAGCTGCCCATTAACATACAGTTTATCTACCGCTACTGTAGCTCTGGTGCCTTCACTGATATATTTCTTCCTGATTGGGAACAAAACGCACCTTCTATCCAGGATTTCCTTCGGATATTGATCATTAACGCTGTAATTCGTTCCCCGCAGCTCTCTGCCCTGGCCTCTGACCTGCTCTTTTTGCTTGTAATGCTCGAATTTAGCAACGATTGGTCGCGGCCGGCTGTTTTTGGGCTTCTTACCTCCGAGCCGGTGGACGCGGTGAAAGTGATGTTTTTTAACGTGTCGCTTGGGAGCTTTAACTGATGTTGGAGAAAATCTCGGACGGTGGATTCAGCGTCGTCCTCAGCCTGTTCTGGGACTTCGGAAAAAACAAGATTCTCCCGCATTCCCCTGGCCTGTATATCCACGATAGTTTCTTTCATCCTCTTACTTTCTCCGGACAGCTGCGTCATCCCATCGGGGAGTTTCTTTACACTCTCCCTAAGCGTTTGGTTTTCTGCAGCGAGCGATGCTACCTGTTGTTGGCTGAACTCCAAGGATTCCCTTAGAGCTTGAAACTCTTTGTGGAGAACCTCAACCAGGGCCAGATGGGCGTCTAGGCTGGTTAGCTTCTTATCTATTGAGTCCAGGACATCGCTGTAGCTTTTCTCTGGAGAGATGGTGGAGGTGCTGGCCTCAGAACAGGTGCGTTTCTGTGATGGTGTGCTTGTCGGCATAGCAGAGGTGGATTTCTTGGCTTGCCCATAACAATGTTGTCAAAGCACTCGTCGAAGTAGCTTTCCAGGCTGTCCAAGGTTTACAAAATAATGGTTATTATTATCAAACGTTTGCAATATTTGGCTCGAATGTTATGGTTTGTTTTTACCCGAGTTTGTTTGTTTTACCAGTTTACCGCCATATTACTTATGCACAGCTCTCGCAAGATCTCACAAACAAAGGTGATCTTAATGGGTCACAACATAATTACTGGCCTCCTCTGTTAGGAGGAAGGTGTGAGTTGAAGTAAAGTTTTGGTGGGTTAATTGAACCAAATGTTTTTAGACTGACACATATGTGTTCTGATGCTTGTTAACATTGAAGGCTTATTATACAGTGATGATATGCATTGTAATTTATTGCAAAGACCTTCATTAGATTGTTAGTGTACTTTAATTTAAGCAAGGTCTTAAGCTGTCTAACTGAAATCATTGATAATCTATTTAACAGACTGATTGCCATAAAAGGGAGACAGATGCTTGAAATCATTCAATTCTTCTGTTAGCAATGATTTCCTCCTGATAAAGTCTACAGCATCATCACTGGCATCTACATGGAGTCATGCAGGAAACTGTTGTTCAGACTATTGTATCTAAAGGAGAGGTGTTGTGGATCATCAAGAAGATGAGAGGTTTAGTTGCTGTGAAAGGCTTCTGATGCTTGTTCTGCTGAAGCTTTAGCTACAGAATAATGTTGCTGCTATTGCAGGACTTGCTACACTTTGGCAGCAGTAGATGTGAACAGGTCTGAATGGAAATGAGGTGAAAATGTGGGATAGTAGCCTTGTGACAGGAAGCATCAGACTGAAGTTCTATGACGTCTGCCTGTCTGTCTGAACACCATGAGCCATTTCCTGGGATCCTGCTGTAGGATTTTCTTCTTCTTCTGATATCAGCTTTGTCTCTAATTGTCAAGACTTCTGCTGTGTCACACTACTCCCAATAAGTGTGTGTCATAAGATTCCTCCTCATATTAAAGATAAGCCAACAGTCCACTGGGCTGTTTAATGTAGTATAAGGTCAGATGGTCTTATTCAGGAAATATTCATCTTTTTCTCCCATGCTTGTTGCCATGGTAACGTGAAGTCTGAGGTCATGATTTAGCCGGCAGCGGGCCCACCTGTGGAAGCTGCCTCTTCAGTCAGCTAATGGATTGTGGGAGTAAGATGCTCAATGGTTAATTGATTCCATGAGGGTTCTGAGTATTGGACCAAAGTGCTCATTAAACAAACCCGTGCTTGACTTGTCCAGTCAATGGTCCAGGTAATTAGAGGGCAGTCGTGCTTTAAACCTACATGAGGGGATCAAATAATTCAGGGCAAACAGAGCAACATTTGTGATGTAGCAGAGCAGAGAAACAGCTGAGTTTTAAAGGTCAACAACAGATTAGTTTCCTATTCTATTTAGCAGCAATAACACAAATCTTTGTTTTAAATTTTCAATAGATTTATAATATTCAAGTAAAATGTCTTTAATCCAGTCTCTCTGTTTAGACACATAGGTGTGCCAGGTTTTATTACCTTGTCTGTTTTAAACTCATCAGCTGGTTTCATATGTTTTTGTATTTTGATGTAAAGAACAGGAGTCACTGCTCCTGCTGCTAAACAACCACATGGGTTGGAATCTGGCACCATATGAGAGCTCACATCCTTACTCATCCATTCAATGCCAACAGCCTCATAAACCATATATAATATGGCGTTGTGTTGCTTTAAATAAGAGGAAAACATGGTGCCAGACTAGGATGTCCAAACTAGGGTTGATTTACAGGGATGACCGACCTGATGATGATACAATAAAGTCACTCACTAAGGAAGCTCAGGGTGCTGGACTCTCTTCTGCTCTTCAATCATTTCATGTCTGATATCTTGCTGCTGCTGCTGCTGCTGCTGCTGCTGCTGATGATGATGATGATGATGATGAGTTTTTTTTTCTTCATGCAAGTAGTTGAAGTGCCAAGCTATTGTTATCAAAGTTGTATTGATCTGATCGGTTATTAATTATGTGTATAAGAAACAGTTGTTTTGCTGCTTCAGAAACTTGGCACCCTGCTTTGAATGGCATTGACTTTAATGACAAGTGTTTCAGCTGCTGTCTGAGAATATCAGAGCACAGTGTAGGTCACATCCTGCCAATGGGGAGCTGTGGCTGCCCAATGCAGTCTTCCTTTCACTGGGAATGGACGGGATGGTCCAATACTGATCATTTAAATACATACATACATGGTTAGGGGCCGATGGGATGACCTTTATTAGATCAGGATGCCTTCTACATCTATTGTTTTCCAAGTGATATTGTGCTCCTGTTTGTTGTTTTTGTCTTGCTAAAACAGATTTTTAGTTACTATTGTTTTCATGATGTCTTTTAAATCGTAGCTTTTCTCAAAAGGAGAAACTACAGAATGTAAAATAGAAACACCTGGGTTATTGATTAAAAAATGACTTGTGGTCTGAAACATTATTACTTTTCTAAGGAGGCAGTCTCTAGTGGAAATGTTCCTTTGCTTTGTAATTGAAAAAGTAACAGCCATTCTTCTTTTTTGCAGTCCGGTAGTAATAAATCCCTCTAACTAGCAGCTGACTTTATCAAATGGATAAAACAAAGGACACTCATAAATCCAGCAAAAGATTTTGGTCTCCCCTAAAAGATAACAGCAGCGCTTCTAACGCCTCCTGCCTCTGTTAAGCTGGCTTCACATAGCTAGCATGTATATATGCAGTACACACACACACCCATTATGTACCTGTAGGTTAGGTTATATATAGCCACTAGTGGTGATATCTTCTTTGTCACACCTTAGGTGTTTTTACTGCCATCATGCCACACATCGGCCTTCTCCTGCTTCGTCTTTTCCCTCTACCATCTGCTCCAGTAGATGACTCATTGTTGGAAGCCCAGGGTCTTTTCTCCTGGCTCCAACATGGTGTGTGTGTGTGTGTGTGTGTGTGTGTGTGTGTGTGTGTGTGTGTGTGTGTGTGTGTGTGTGTGTGTGTGTGTGTGTGTGTGTGTGTGTGTGTGTGTGTGTGTGTGTGTGTGTGTGTGTGTGTGTGTGTGTGTGTGTGTGTGTGTGTGTGTGTGTGTGTGTGTGTGTGTGCGTGCGTGCGTGCGTGCTAAGCAGTATGAGTGCTCCATACACACATGGCTACACATACATGTAGACACAGTACAGAAATCCTGGCTGTGTCTGAGCAGAGTGACGGATCAGTCTCAGAGGTTAACCATGTGGTCGTGTACTGACCTGTTCTGGTCTGCTGGCCACATTGATTGGTTGCACTTAATTCTTTGTGCTCTTGGTCAATACTATTGACTCCAAAGCTTCAGATAAACAAAACCTAGAATCAGATTCACATTTTCGTCTTTCTGTGGCTCCTAGGAGGAGAGTTGGAGCAGAAGTGTTTGTCTCTCGTCTCTCTCCAGAGTTCCTGGACATGACACACTCTACATGACTAAAATACAGTTGCTTCTCTTGTTGAGCTTCAGAGCAACTTTAGAACGAACCTGAAAGTTGAAGGACTAAGCTCCATATTCTCTATATGTGATCCTCAACCATAGAAGTGTGATTTACCTATCTTGATCATGTTCAATACAACTGGCATCGACAGTTTGGGAGATTTTTTCGCCTGATTCGGTCTGTCTGTCTTTTCTCTTCCTAGGAGTGGTTTCTGTGAATCAATGCATGCCTATTCTTAGCTGTTCCTGTTAATCCCCTAACAAGACCCTTTTGTTCTGACTGAACTGGTCTGTGGAACATGTGTGCTCTATGGAACGAATGAGAATCTAACATATTGGATCAGGAAAGCAGCTGTTGTCCTACACCAGTTTATTGGGAACTTTGCAATCCCAATAAAGCCTGACTTGTTTTGATAAAAGTCTAGATGAATGTTTGCTGATGAAAGGATTGTGTTGAGCTCTGAACTACCTGAACACAGCCTTATGTTCTTTTAGAAAGCTGACCGTTACTCTGCTTCATAAACATGTGAAATTAACTGCAGGTGTCTTTTATTACCATTCCTGCAGCCTCTTTAAAAAGATTCATTCAAGATACTAGAAATTCATCTTGCATGGCAAAATATTCAATTTAACAAGAGAATTCAGATAAGAAGCATCCCAGCAGCTGAGAGGCCATCTACCAAGAAAGAGATGGTTGAAGGAAAATCCTTTTGGAGCTGAGGAATTATCATCTATAACAGTTATTATAAATGGATGAGCTACTGAAATAGTTGAGCTGAAGTCATATGGACCCTCCCAGACTCACCTTGGGATGCAAATATTGGCCCAACAGCTGTAGGCTGAACAGGGACTGTCTGTGATCCTGATCGCCTTCATATGGGCTGCAAACCCTTCAGCTCCACAATAAAAGTAATGGTAATTCATGAGAGGGAAAAATGTGAATCAGAGGGAATAAGATACAGATGTGAGGGGGGGGGGGGGGTCAGTTAGTGGTACAAAAATGGTTCTAGACATTTAAACCAACAAGCTGAAAACTAAAAACACATCTGAAAAGTAGAGAAGAAGAAAGTCTGAACTTGTTACTACATAGCACCAGCTGTTAAGAAAACCTTCAGCTTATCACTAATCTGAGTTTCTTTTCTACTCTCCATCGGATGCATTCATAGGCATGGGACTCTCTTTGGATTTCCCTGCACCGTCTTATGAAGCATGGTTCAGGTTAGGAGGATTTCTAGTGAGAGCAGCTGGATCTGACCTCTAAGAGGAACACAAGCAAAGTGTGTGTGTGTGTGTGTGTGTGTGTGTGTGTGTGTGAGAGAGAGAGAGAGACAGGGATCACTATGATTAGGTTTCACTGGTTTGTGTGTTCTGAGGGATGATTAAGAATAGAAGCAGCAGATTTAGTTTGGTTGTGGTTCTGTTTGGTCCATAAAGGACCACTTAGAGTCTGATATTGATTTAGAGGAGAAAGACTCGTGGTTTTTCTTGCGTGATGTCTTAAGTGTGTAATGGTTGAATTACAGCAAACTAGGAGTGAGACCTGCTAAACACGATAAAGTAGAATTTGGTTTTAAATAAGGAAAGGTCAAGCTTGAGCCTACCACACAGTCTATATAGGCATGAACCCGACCAGCTGTTCATTAAGCTGAACCTGAGCACCTTCCAGCTGTCATTGGGCGGTGGGCTGGCTCCGCCCTGGCAGCTCACCTGTCCATCACTGGGGATAGTACTGTGTTAATCTCTTACTACAGTGTTTGAATGCATTAAACTCAAAGATAATTATTGCCTTGTGTTATTAGTAGTTAGCCTAGTCCATTATCACAACACTTAGCAAAGATGGCCTGTTGACCTTCTGACCTCCCAGCTAAATGGAACACATCATCAGTCAGTCACCATCAGTACTTCTCTCCAGTCCGACCTGATCCACTTCATCCTCTTCTGGTTTTTGACTCAAACTGCTCGTTTCTGTTTTTTTCTAGTCTGTTTGTACTTCGTAGCCTTTCACCACAATCTAGCTTACAAGTATCATGGGCATTACATGTACCGTACTTTTAGAACCTGGGTATAAATCGGAGCTAAATCTAATCAGCTTAAAGCTGTTCAGATGTTCTCCATCTAGTCTGAGTGAGTTTGAGCTCAGAGGATGTCAGTGTTTAGATGTGCACAACCAGTGGAGACATAACCAAAAACATTTGGTGCTTCTTAAATGCACCCCGCACTTTTCAGATTTGTATTTGTAAAATGTAATAAATACAAAAGCTTGTATCCCTTTTCCTTACAGTTCTGCACTACTTCCTGTTAGTTTAGCACATCAAATCCTAAAATAGCACTTCAGTATGTCATAACATGATAAAAAAGTTAAAGGGGGTTGAATATTTTGCAAGTGACTGTCCCTACTCTGTCATATTTGTGGAATAGCTACAGGATCAAGCTGTCATGTTAATGTCTTCTACAAAGCTTTTGTTGCATTAATCTGATCCCTGAGCAGTAGTGTGTGGGTTAAAATCATTTCTGGATTGAAGTGTTGTGGGCATTATTCAGCACTCAGGAGGACAGGAGAAGTCATGAGCTTTGTTCATCCATGCAGGTCATGTGAAGAATTTAGCTGGATGTCACACTGTAGATGTTGTTAATGTAACCTAACCTGTTTTGTGTGTCAAGATGATTGATTGTTTTAAAATGATGCATTCAGTAATCTTCCTCACATTCCATTGGCATTCATTAAACATTGACTTCCATCCATGTCTCATGAGCTGGTGTGGGGTAAAACAGAGAGCCATCATATGTGGTCTGCTCCTTCCCCTGGTAGCTGATCACCCTGTGATCCTCCAGATCTTCCCTCAGACACAGACAGTCATCCTTCATCCCCACATTGTGAATAAGGGAGTCACCTAACCCTTTATGGTTTGTTTCTATTTTTAGACTAGTCAGTCATTTGGTTGCATAACTTTGGCCAACCAGCAGTGACATTAGTCACAATTTCCAGCAACAGGAGTGATGGAGTGAATCAGTACAAACGGTGTCCAGCCCCCATCTTCCTCCTCCTGGGTTGTTTTTCTGGCTGAGTAATGATAATGTCCTTCCATCGTCCGTACTGAACACTTTGATCCGACTGATTTGGTTGTGTTGTGATCACTCAGCTTTTAGTCCTCCTTCTGCTGCTTCATTTGTCTATGCCTCATCGGCTGGATCCCCCCCGCCCCGCTCCATCCCAACCCGGCAGGATATGAGGTCATGTTTGCAAACACCCCGGAGCTGCTCGGTTCCTCTTTGAAGACAGAAGCACTCCTAACTCTCCAGCTTCATTAACATTAATGAAGGAGATAAAAATATTCTCATCTCAAATCTCATTCTCTGCTCCTAATTTTGTTCAGTCCGCACATTCTCTGTCTTTGTCACCTTGCTCGATAAGAGACAAAATCTTCTTTATGGAGAAATGGAATTCATCAGTGAAGCTGGTTATTATCCTGACTTCTTTATACTTATGCCTGAGAACTTTATTCAGATTTAATGGAGAAAGGAGGGGGAGCTAAAATACAATCTGTTTGCTGAATGACTGTAATTATGGGAATGGTGACATGAGGAGGCTCAACAAAACCGTCTTGCACCAGTCAAGTGTAAATTGGAACAGAATGGTTGCATTTAATCTCTTAAGTAGCAACAGAAACAAAAGGCAGTCTGTAAACATGTTACAATCAAAGTATCCTCCAATAGTGACTCTGTGTAATCTGCAGTGCTCAGTTCTGACACTATTCAATTCAATTCAGTTTATTTATATAGCGCCAATTCACAACAGATGTCATCTCAAGGCACTTAACAAGAAGTCATTTCAATACATTTATACAAACATTCCAATCTATTCAGTTGTAGTTGAAATCCGGAGATTTCCCTGCTTCTGGTGTAGGTTTGTTCATCCAGGATGTTTGAGGATGAGGAGAAATATTCAATTCAAAAAACATCCATCCCAAAGGGACATGAATTGTCGTTATAACTCATATCATCCAAGCATTTTCAAAGATGGTGATGCAGTCAGTCTTTCAACGACTAAAGAGGCCTCTGACTGAAGACTGTTGCTGTATGAAAGTCTCATGAGAGGCTAGTAGTCCAACATCTGGGCATCAGAAACAATATTCCTCAGTAACATGTCCTGGAAGACAGCAACAGTTGTTAGCAAGCTCTACTAATCCACATCCTTTGCTTTTGCCGCTGCTCTTTAAATCTCTGTCTGATCGTATGGTTAGAAAGCTGGACAGAGAGACATTGGAGTAGGGGATATGATCCTTGATCACTATGAAGAATTGATTAAATGCTTTGAACTTCCTCCTTCTCTCTCTCCTCTCTGGCCCTGCTCTGCATCCATGAAGCCTCCATCTCAACTCCTGTGGGATTTGGGGTCAAAGGTGTTATTTAATTTTTTGCTATGCTAATCAGTTGCTCTCAGTTGTAAAAAAACAATACATTGTTGTCATGGTTACGCCCATAAAAACCATCCGAAAGTAAGAGCAACAATCCTTTCAGCTGCACAACATCCAGAATCAGAGGAGGTAATTGTCCGAACAGCAATGCCTTAACCCCAAAGTGATGACCAATCAGAAGCAACATGCTGCCACCATGAGCAGCAGCACTATTCTAGAACTTGTTGGATTTTGTTTCCCAGACTTTGAGCACATTTAGTATGAAACACACCTTCAGCCTTCTAGTAATGATCCACATGTCTAAAACATGCTTGCCTAATCTGATAAAACGGTTGGATGTAGTAGTTTAGTTAATAATCCTCCTCCTGGCTCAGACAATAATGAATGAATAACTGCCTTCCATCAGCTGCTTCTTTTGGATTTCTCACTCTAATGTAATCATAACACATTAGCTGATGTGTTAAGTTTTTGTGATAGATGGAAATGTGAGATTTGCAAACATTTTGGACTGGCTGCCATTCTTTTGTTTTTAAGGGGATGAGTGAGATTAAAACCCTCCACCTGTTTGCAGTTTACCTGGTATAGCTAGCTTCTGTGAGATGGCCTTTTGGAGAATATTGGTGAAAACCAGCAGAAAAGCTCTGTTAGTCCATCATCTGAAAATCGAGTATTGCACAGCTGCAACCCTACCAGGACATGGACATCCACCTAAGCTGACAGGCCATGCAAGTGGAGGATTAGTCAGAGAAGCAGTCAAGAAGCCCAAGGTAACTTTGGAGGAGCTGCAGAGATCTACAGCTCGAGTAGTTGATTCTGTTTATAAGACGATGGTTATTTATGGACTCCACAAACCTGGCCTTTATACAAGAGTGGCAGGAAAACAATCTGTTGTTGACAGAAACCATAAGAGGTGTTGAATACTTCTGCAAAGCACTTTTTTATTCTCAGTGTGGACCCTCTGCTTTCAGCATCTTCTAGTTCTTATAAAACTCCAGGGTGCGTCGTCCCCCACCCTCAGGGCTTTTCAATTGTTGTTGCAGAGCCTTTTTAGTCACTTAAACATTTTGTAGCTTTCATTCTGAGTGTATTTTTCTGTCGCTTGCTGTCTGCAGCGTTGCTTGGGTTCTGATTCTTGTGGAGATGAACAGAAATGTTCTGTATCGAGTGCTGGGTGTTTCTTCTCCATCACCATTACTAGCTGTAACTTACAGCACATGTTGGTATATTGAGAGGCATTCCACTCTTTTATTGTTCAGATTCACCATTTAAGTGTTTCTTCTCGGATTTCCAGTTATGTTTGAGGTCTGATCTGCTTGCTCCTGTTTTGACTGTTCTAACCACAATAACACATAAGATAGAACAGAACAGACTGCAGCAGGTCCCGGTTTATAGATCAAGGTGTGTGTCGTCTTACCTTTTATTAAATCTTTTCTAAATTTAACAAAGGTACCTCACAGCACATGCTGTTGCTTGAGGCATTTATAGACAGAGACGGAGACAGGCTCAGATTTTTCTGTATTTCAACTTCAGATGTCTAATCAGATATTTGTCAGAGTTTTAACTCTAACAGGAATGTAAAGCCTTTGTTTGGTTAACCTAGAAAAGCCTAAGATGAATTCCAGCTTCTCTGACTAGGATGCTATGAGCGTTGGTGATGTGTCGATGGTGAACGAAACGCCTCTTAGAGCCAGCTCTTTGAAGTTACTGATCGAAGCCGAACCCAACCAGAGCCGCATTATTATTTTCTTCTGTTCAAGCTGAACATGATTGGTCAACTCCAGCATGCATGGTGGGCGGGATCTGTGTGTCTGCTCAGAGCAGGACGGGAGGGAGGTACAGACACAGATAGAGCCACAAACAGGAGGGAGAATGTAGAGTATGCAAAGTTAAAATATCATATAGAGCAGGCTCTGCTGTTTTATACATACATATCTTTTCTAAGTTGTTTCATTGTAATTAGTTAATAAATATTTTACATACAATCAGTTTGTTTTTGTACTTTAACATTTATATTTCAATCTGTTCCATGGCGAAAATGATAAGCCATATAAATAATAAACATTTGATATAATTAATTCCCATCACTAACTTCGTGGAGCTTTCATCCCAGAGATCAGCAGTTATTCTTTTTTAAATGTTCTTGAGTTAAAAAGTCTCCTTTGTGTCTCTGTGTAGTGAACAGAGCATCTGCCAGGCACGAGCCGCTGTCATGGTGTACGACGACGCCAACAAGAAGTGGGTCCCTGCTGGAGGCTCCACGGGCTTCAGCAGAGTCCACATCTATCACCACACGGGCAACAACGCTTTCCGAGTGGTCGGACGCAAGATCCAGGATCACCAGGTAGAGTGGGATCATGTGACTTGAACACATGTCACTGCTTTTCTGTTCTTCTTTCTTTTCTTTTTTTCTTTTAGTTTCTTTTGAGGCGGATCCATGAGGGATCTGAGGAGTTAAGGAAAGTGTTTAAGGACCAGTCCTCCTGCAAAGCCTTCAATGAATCTTTGTGTGTTACACTGAGCCTTTTGTTGCCATCTGCTTGTAGAAGGACACAGAGTGTTTCCTCACACGCTTTGCAGTGTACAGGGTGGAAACTAAAGTGAGCCATGAGAGCAGCTGGGATAGATCCCAAAGTCACTAACCTTAACCTCTACAAGGCTTGGAAATCACCATACTGTACTGAGCTCTAATCCACTGGAGTAATTGCCATATTTTTAATGAAAGCATATTGCCAGGATCTCCAGGATGTATGCTGTCTGACTGAAAGGCCGCACAATTGTGAAACTGGTGGAAATAGTTGCAGAAAGACATCCTGAGCTACAGATAAAACCCCAGTTTACTCTGCAGCCCCTCTAAGCAGCTCAGTGTGATGTGGGAGCTGCTTGACATGTTGGGTTTATACCACGTACCGCCATCTTGCGTGCCTTAACAATTTTGATTCGATTATGATTCGGGTGCTACGATTCAATCATAAAACGATTATTTTTCCTCATTTAGGGTTTTTTCTTCCATGGCTACTTTCTTTTTTTATATACATGTATTTATTGAGTTTAACAATTTACAAAAATGCATACATAAATTTAACAAAGCATATAACATTAAAACTGCAGAAGAATCCACTCCTCCCACCCCAAAGGAAGAATAAAAAAACACACAAAAACTGGGTAACAACGGTAGTAATCATACACAGCTTAGCATCACATTGTTAAAGTGTTGTCAGTTGAGAGCATATCACCTTCAGGTTACCAGAGCCTCTTCAATTTCACAGTTCTTTAAGAATGCAAGGAAGGGATTCCAGATGTCTTTAAATTTGGCTGATTTCTTTCTCACTGGGTATGTTAGTTTTTCAAGGACCAGGCATGCTGATAGTTCTTTCAGCCAGCGACCAACCGGAGGACTCTTGACGTCTTTCCAACAAAGAAAAAGGAAGCATCTAGCTTGTACTAAACATAAATCAGTCATTTTCTTCTCTTTGCTCTTTGACATACAGTCCTTTGGGTACAAATTGAGAATACAAAGTATGGGACAGTTGGGTACTGTACTGCATTATTGAAAGGGTGGTTTATCACTGGATTTTTTTCGCTCTTGCTTATTCAGGAACATGATAGAAGATTTTGTGTCATTTACTTTAAAGCCAGGAAATTTCCCAAATGTGTCAATTAAGTTAGTTAGGTTGATAATTGAGTTATTTCGATCTGTTAGAAGTAAAAGCGTGTCATCAGCGTACATTACAATGCGGTGTTCAGTGTCTCATACTTTTATGCCTGAAATTGAGGGGTGTGACCTCACCGCTTTAGCGAATGCCTCCATTGCCAGAAAAAACAGCATTGGCGCCCCTGATGGGTACCCCTTGTGAGTTTGAAAGGAGATGATATTAAATAGTTAGTGGAGACCTCTGTCATTGGATCGGTGTAAAGTGTCTCAATCCATTTTCGGAAATAGATACCAAAACCAAAGCACGATAACACATTGAATAAATAGCTCCACACCACCCTGTCAAATGCCTTTTCAGCATCAAGAGACAGAATGGCGGTGTCGGGGGTTCCCTCCCTCGCGTGTATCAAATTCAACACCCGTCTTACATTATGAAAGGCTTGACTATTTTTCACAAAACTATTCTGATCTGGATTGATTACAATTGGAATAACTAATTCCAGTCTACCAGCCATTACTTTAGCAATAATCTTAGCATCTGTGTTTAACAGTGAAATGGGTCTATACGATGTGCAATTGGTGGGAGACTTGTTAGGTTTCAAAATTAGTGTTAACAGCGCACTCCTTAGGGAATCTGGGAGACGACCCTGTTGGAAAGCCTCCTCATACATAGCTAAAAGAGGTTCAATGAATTTATCTTTAAATATCTTATAGATATCAACTGGTAGGTCGTCAGGGCCTGCGGCTTTACCTCCTCTCATATCTGTAATAGCATCAGCGATTTCTGAAGCATCTAGTTTCCTATCCATGTGTGCTTTAAAATTGTCTGGTATGGAAGGAATATCAATATCATCCAGAAATTTAGATTGTGCTTCCAAATGTTCTGCTGATTCGGATGTATATAATACTTTAGAATAGGTAGAGAAAGTATCATTGATTTCCTGAGGGTCTGTAGTTATTGCTCCACTCTGAGTTTGAATTGCAGTAATCGCCGTGTCTGCATCCAATTTCTTTACTCGCCAGGCTAACAATCTACCTGGTTTTTCACCCTGATTGTAGTAACTCTGTTTAAGACGAATTAAACTATCTTCTGCTTTCGATGTGGACAATTCCTCATATTGGGCTTTAAGTAGCATTAATTTTTGTTTTGCTTTCGTGGAACCGTCCAAAGACATCTCTCAATCCAATTGTCTTATTTTGTGGTCAAGCTCATTCATTTTTAATTTGAGTTTGTTTGTCTTTGAACTGGTGTAAGATATGATCATGCCTCTGATAAACGCCTTAAAGGCCTTTCATCTAACAGTAGCGGAGGTCTCATCCACATTTGTCAAAAAGAACAACTCAATTTGTGCTTCTAAAAATTGCAGGAAGTTTGAATCAGGAAGCCATCTAGGATGAAATCTCCATTTAGGAGCACCTTTAACTATCACTTGGACTCTATATACAAGTGAAGTAGGGGAGTGATCTAACAACAGTATGCTGTTATAATTACATTCTATTACAGAGGAGAACATTGAGCTAGAGATTAGGAAATAATCTGTACGTAAGTATAATTTAAATCGAGGAGAATAACAGGAGAATTCTAGTTTTTCTGAGTTTAATCTCCTCCAGGGGTCACACAAGTTCAACTCTTTTATGTACTGTAACAGCTTCTTCCTACTTTGTATATGAGAGAAGTCTGCCCCAGTTGATCGGTCCAATTTTGGGTCTAGAGTACAATTGAAATCACCCGCTATAAGAGCCTTCCCTGGAAGAGAGGAAATTAATAAAAATAAATTTTCAAAGAATTTGGGACTATTATCGTTTGGGGCATATATGTTAGTCATGTTTATCTTTTTATTTATCAGTGTACCTTGGACACCCAGATACCTACCCCCTCTGTCTCGAATGACATTGTTTACTTTAAAGGGTACCGATTTATGAATCAGGATCATCACCCCGCAGGTGTGTGATGAATATGAGGCTGAAATTACCTGACCTGACCATCTCCTTTTTATCTTTACCACTTCATCTGCCAGTAAATGGGTTTATTGAAGGTATATGACTAATGATTGAATTTGTTTAACCCTACTGAGTACTTGCTTTATTTTAGCCAGTTTCACCAAACCTCTAACATTCCAGGATGTAAACTTCAGATTCACATTAATAGACATACAAAATAAAATCAAGTACAAGCACTTTCAACCAGGGCATATATGTAATTAGAAGGAGTGATGTAAACTGTAATCTCGTTCTTAAAACAAATGGACTATATGTCGTTATCCTATGTTTCAAAATAAAATGTACAATTGCAACCCCAAAAATTGTCCCAGCGCTGTTTCCCCAAACGAGACTGGGTACCCCGGTAAAATCAAGAGCAAACTAGTCGCCTAACTGATCCACTAACAACAACGAGGAGCAATTGTGAACTGAGAATCACACAATTAAACACCCCCGCATTCGGCCTTATATGATAAGCAAACAATATATACATATGTGTATCTGTCAAATGTGTGAGATTAAAACCATGTCAGCGTCCCAGCGTGTAATGACCATATGATGCAGTCTAGGAAAACAATAATAAGAAAAACATGAATGGCATAGGCAGTACCTTTCCTTAGCAGATCAAAAACACAGATCCAGCCGAGTTTTCCCGCATCTGGTTATGAAATGTTCAGTCATTGACAGTGGTCGTCCTAGTATAGTCCGGCTAGCCGCAGTTAGCCTGCTAGGTTTCCAGTTCTCTGATGAACGACTCCACACCTGCAGGGTCAGCAAACAACCGAGGCTTCCCGCCATGGAACAGCCTGAGTTTAGCAGGGTAAATGATGCCGTAGTCTATCTTTAAATGATGCCGTAGTCTATCTTCAAGTCCCGTAACCGTTGTTTCACCTCGTCGAAGCGTTTCCTTTTCTTGTGCAGCTCAGTGGAGATGTCTTGGAAAAACATGACGTGATGGCTTTCATACATTATCTTGCCCTTCTTTCTAGTCTAAACTTTATGATCATGACTCGTGGAGCAGATGAGTGTGGCGCACCTGGTAGTCTGTGCGCTCTCTCAATAATCATGGGGGAAGGAAAGGTTCCAGGTCCCAGGACGTCGGGTAGCCACTTTTCCAGGAAGGCAGCCGCATTGCCCTTTTCAACTTTCTCCGGGAGATTCACCAGTCTGAGATTCGAGCGACGGCTCCTGTTTTCCAGGTCATCCACCTTTGAGGTGAACGCAGACACCTGCTTCTCAAGTATCACAATTTTGGTTTTCTCACCAGCAAAATCATCCTCTATATCACCGATACGACCCTCTGCTTGTTCCAATCTCCTTGCAAAGTCCTTAAAGTCCGACTTAATCTCATTTATTGCGATCAGAATTCCATCAACTTTGGAGCTGAAATCGTCTTTAAGGGCTGCAATTGCCTCTAGAATCCCCGTGGCTCCCGGAGTTTGCATATCGGTAGTTAGCATGCTAGCTTCTTCCCCTTTCCCTTCGAGCCGGTCAGTGTTGTTTTGAGCCTTCTTCTGGTGGCTGGAGGTGGTTTTAGGTTGTTTAGTCGACATGTCTTGGATTACAGATGCAACTAACGTTAGTTTTCATAGGAGTGCGTTTGCTATTAGCTCAGGGTAATTACATTTTGCCGATGCCTACGGAGTGCAAGAAAATGCGACCGCTCATTTCCGCGTCATAGCCACTCCCTCCATGGCTACTTTCTAATCTTAAATCCATTCAGTTTCCATTAATTGAAGTATCCAAACCAATTGATGTCCTATCTTTTATTTATTTGAAACTAAAAATCAAACCAATGTCCAAAATATGCTTCATAATCACATCAAGGTCATATTTTCAATGAAAGCTATAGGAAATATGTGTTGGTATTTTAAATATAATATAAGGTGACCCTATTTTGATTTATATAAAATAATGAAACCTGCTCCAATCCTTAAACACATCAATGATTTTCTGTTCTGCGTTAATGATTTCAGCTACCTTTTTTCTGTAATATGTCTCAATTATGACCAATTAATCATTGTGGGGGATTTTAACATCCATACTGACAACCACCAAGATAGACTAGGAAAAACATTAAGTGGCACTCTAAACATTTTTTGACCCAGTATATCAAACAACTAACACACAATAAAGGACACACTCTGGACTTAATTATCTGTGAAGGTTTAAATGTATCTGACATCTAGGTAATTGATATTGCATTATCTGACCATTTCTGTATTTTCTTTGAAAGTACCATCTCTGCTAAAATATCTAGCCACAGTGAGATAATTGTGAAAAAGCATTTTCTCGGGGACAGTTCAGTAGAAACCTTTAAACGTATTTACCCTTCCACCACATCCCCCTCATCTCCCAACTCCAACTCGGTAAACAAGCTGGTAGATAATTTCTTCATGAAAATCTTAGACCTCATTGATTCCGTTGATCCGACTGAAGTGAAAGTAGTCTCAGGTAAAAAGGAGTCTCTGTGGACAAGTAATCCACTGGTACGTAGTGAAAAAAGAGTGTTGACGAGCCGAGAGAAAATGGTAGAAAACTCGACTCCAGGTTCACTGTGAGATCTACAAAGACAGACTGAATAGATATCAGCTAACTATAAAATATGCCAGGGAATCTTTCTTCTCTGAAATCATCAACAGAAACTAATAATGCACGGACTCTGTTTGCAACAGTGGAAAAACTAACTAATCCTCCAGTGACAGTAGCTCCTGAACTAAATTCTACCAGGGCCTGCAAAAAATTTGCCAGTTTTTTTTTCACTGAAAAGATTCTAGCAATTAGACCGCAGCACCGAACTGACTACCAATGTTATACCCAACTAACACCAATGTAGAAAAATGTCAGAATTCCATGAATTAAACCAAAAAAACCTAGAACAAATCACTAACCAATTAAGCTCCTCCTCTTCCTGTCTTGATATCCTACTCACAGCTTTCCTTAAGAAAGTTTTCCCTGTCATTGGGTCTGATCTGATTCAAATAGTGAACTCATCCCTCCTGTCAGGTCTCTTCCCCCAGGCTTTAAAAGCAGCAGTTATTAAACCACTGCTAATGAAGAATAATCTGGACAACACATTAATGCAGAACTACAGATTTCTAATTTCTAATCTTCCATTCATCAGTAAAATTATTGAAAAAGCTGTTTCAGCAGTTAAATAGCTTCATAACAACGACCAACTGCTTTGATGTTTTTCAGTCTGGTTTCCATGGTAACCACAGCACTGAGACTGCCCTCGTCAAAGTTTTCAATGACATTCGCATAAATACAGACTGTGGTAGAACCGCTGGTTCTGTTGGACCTCAGTGTTGATCATGATATGTTATTGGAATGACTGGAGAGCTGGGTCGGACTCTCTGGTACAGTACTTGGCTGGTTCGAGTCTTACCTAAAGAACAGTACCTTCTTTGTTTCAATAGGAAACTTTTCATCAGAACGAACAGAAATCACATGTGGGGTGCCCCAGGGCTCCATCCTGGGGCCCCTCTTATTTAATATCTACATGCTCCCACTAGCCCAGATTATAACAACTAATAAGATTAGCTACCATAACTATGCAGAAGATACTTAGCTCTACATTATAATGTCACCAGGTGACTTTGAACCCCTCCAAACGCTAAGTAAATGCATCTAGCAAATAAATGGATGGATGTGCCATAACTTCCTCCAGTTGAAGAGAAACAAAACTGAAGTAATTACTTTTGGACCTAAAGAGGAACGAGTGAACCACAGTGCTGGTTCTGTTGGACCTCAGTGTTGATCATGATGAATTACTGAAATGACCAGAGAGCTGGGTCGGACTCTCTGGTAAAGTACTTGGCTGGTTTGAGTCTTACCTAAAGAACATGAACTTCTTTGTTTCAATAGAAAACTTTTTATCAGAACAGACAGAAATTACATGTGGGGTCCCTCAGGGCTCCATCCTGAGACCCCTCCTATTTAATAACTATATGCTCCCACTAAACCAGATTCTAAGAAACAATAGGATTAGTTATCATAACTATCCAGATGATACTCAGCTTTACATTACAATGTCACTTTGAACCCATCCAAACCCTAAGTAAATGCATTAAGCAAATCAATGTATGGATGTGCCATAATTTTCTCTTCAGAAACAAAACTGAAGTAATTATCTTTGGACCTTAAGAGGAACGATCAACAGTCAGCACACAGCTTCAGTTAATACAGATAGAAACTACTGATAAGGCCTGAAATCTAGGTGTAGTAATGAATTCAGACCTGAACCTCCAGGGTCACATAAAGGCAATAACAAGGTCAGCCTTCTATCACCCGAAGAACATTTCTTGGATTAAAGGACTGATGTCACAACAGGATCTAGAAAAACTCATCCATGCGTTTATCTTTAGTCGGATTGATTACTGCAACAGCGTCCTCACAGGTCTGCCTTAAAAGTCAATCAGACAGCTGTAGCTGATCCAGAACGCTGCTGCTCGTGTTCCTCACTAGATCCAGGAAAGTAGAGCACATCACCCCAGTTCTAAAGTCCTTACACTGGCTCCCTGTAGCTCAGAGAATAGACTTCAAAATACTTCTACTAGTTTATAAATCATTGAATGGCTTAGTCATCTGGAGGGGGCTCAGAGTAGAGCCGCTGCTCCTCCACATCGAGAGGAGTCAGTTGAGGTGGCTCAGGTATCTGGTCAGGACGCCTCCCTGGTGAGGTGTTCCAGGCATGTCCCACCGGGAGGAGACCCAGGGGAAGGCCCAGGACACGCTGGAGGGACTATATTTCTCGGCTGCCCTGGGAACGCCTTGGGATTCCTCCCGAGGAGCTGGAACAAGTGGCTGGGGAGAGGGAAGTCTGGGTCTCTTTGATTAAGCTGCTGCCCCCGCGACCCGACCCCGGAAACCCGGAAGAAGATGGATGGATGGATGGATGGATGGATGGATGGATGAATGGCTTAGCACCAAAGTATGTTGAAGATCTACTGTTACTATACCAACCGCCCAGACAACTCAGGTCCTGTAATTCTAGTCTGCTCAACATCCCTAGAATCAGAACCAAACATGGAGAAGCAGCTTTCAGTTTCTATGCTCCTCTAATCTGGAACAAACTTCCAGACAACTGCAAAGCTGCTGAAACACTGAGTTCTTTTAAATCACAACTAAAAACTTATCTGTTTAGAGCTGCTTTGAGTCATGCTTTGATGTATCATGTTTTGTGTATGCTTCTCGCTTTATTGCTGTTTTTACTTTATATGCTTTGTCTGTGTTTTACTGCTATTTGTATTTTACCCTTTTATCATGTAAAGCACCTTGAATCAACTTGTTGTTGAAAGTGTGCTATACAAATAAAATTGCCTCGCCTAAACTAAAGGTGTGTAGTACTGCTATCGCAGTTGGGATTATTAAAAATGGTTATCTTTGTGTGTGTTCTATAGAGAATATAGATCAATACTATTTTAGATTTCCAAAACACTGGCAGCATTTCTAAGTCTAGTGTAATTTTTAGTGTAATCACCAACTGTTCATCAGTTGGGGCCAATCAAGCTGAAAGAAATCAGCTGATTTTGTTGGCCTTCTCTCAATAATGCATTACACGTTTTAGATTTTTGTTCTTTAAAAATGAAATTTAACTTCTTGTTTTCATTTAGGACCATAGTGAGGAACAGATTTGTTTTTTATTATAACAACTTTAGAGTACATAAAATCCTGAAATCAGGACTGTGACTACCTATATATAAAGTAAAACTGGAGGACTGTCTCCATAAAGTTGTGTAGTCCAGCCTAGTGGTAAAAGCCCATGTTAGCCCTTGTTTAAGGTGCTGTGGAAGCCAACATGAAGATCTAATAATGACCTGCTTTCAGACATATCTGACAGATAAACTTCAACAATGTTTGGACAAAACTGGAAAATGTGCTTTAGTGAATTTCTCTCTGCCTATGGATGGACCGAAGACATTGATATTAACAAGTCACAATGTCATTGCAACATCTAATGACTTTATGGCATATTGCATGTTTTCTTGACCTTGATCAGCTCTAGTTTGATGCTTCCTACATTACTCCACTGCACAAAAGCAATAAAACCTGCATCAGCTGCTTATTCTGTCACATATTTGCCCATAATCTGAAAGTTTTCCTCCTCTCTCCTTGCCCACAGGTGGTGATAAACTGTGCCATTCCCAAGGGGCTGAAGTACAACCAGGCCACGCAGACCTTCCATCAGTGGCGTGATGCTCGACAGGTCTACGGCCTCAACTTCGGCAGTAAGGAGGACGCCAATGTGTTTGCCAGTGCCATGATGCATGCACTGGAGGTGCTCAACTCCCAGGATACAGGTGAGCCTCAGAAATTTCACCCAGTGGACACAGATCTACACAGTTGGTGTTGGGCTGTCGTATTGTTTAAAGTCTCTTCAGTCTTCCTGATAGCTTTTGTTTGGCAGGTTCTGCTGAAACATGTTCACTCTTGGTTTTTAGTTTTCTGTTGTCATGTAGATATCTTGGGCAGATGTTGAATTTGCTGCTGTTGGGACATGGGAATGATTTAGAAGGATAGGAATGATGGCGGAAGATGCTGGGTTGGATGGAGGCTGATTGGAGAAGAAGTGGAGGTGGTTGAGGAATATAAATACCTCGGAGTTCACCTTGACAACAGACTGGACTGGAGGCGCAACAGTGAAGCCGTCTACAAGAAGGGACAGAGCAGACTGTACTTCTTGAGGAAGCTTAGGTCCTTCAAGGTTTGCAGCAAGATGCTGCAGATCTTCTACAAGTCTGTTGTGGAGAGTGTAATCTGGTTCTATTCTTGGGACAACTGCGGAAAATCTGGAGATGATAATGCAAAGAAGGATTCTTCATAAAATCAAAAAAATTATGGACAACCATGAGCATCCTCTTCATGAGACAGTCATACAACAACAGAGCGTCTTCAGTCGGAGGCTTCTTCAGTTTCGCTGCAACACAGACCGCTACAGGAAATCCTTCCTCCCCACAGCCATCATAATCTACAACAACTCCTTAAAGAATTAATTATATGAGCTATACCAACACTTAATTTCCCTCTGGGATCAATAAAGTATTTTTGAATTGAATTGAATTTGAATGATCTGCTACTGTGTACAGTGGTGTGTATATGGTACAGTCAGAGCTGTGTGTCTGCATAGATGAATTTTACAATGGCTTGCAAAAGTATTCGGCCCCCTTGAACTTTTCCACATTTTGTCACATTACAGCCACAAACATGAATCAATTTTATTGGAATTCCACGTGAAAGACCAATAAAAAGTGGTGTACACGTGAGAAGTGGAACGAAAATCATACATGATTCCAAACATTTTTAACAAATGAATAACTGAAAAGTGGGGTGTGTGTAATTATTCAGCCCCCTTTGGTCTGAGTGCAGTCAGTTGCCCATAGACATTGTCTGATGAGTGCTAATGACTAAATAGAGGCACCTGTGTGTAATCTAATGTCAGTACAAATACAGCTGCCCTGTGACGGCCTCAGAGGTTGTCTAAGAGAATGTTGGGAGCAACAACACCATGAAGTCCAAAGAATGTATGTAACCTTGTGTTGTGCAGCTGTGTGTGACGCTTAAGATTTCCCCTCAAGGCCAATGAAGTTCATCCCTTCTTATTGCAAAATGTATCTTGCAGATGAACCTGAAACATGAAAATGTGATTCAGATAAATATGCACTGGAAGCACTCGTTCACAGCTAGAACTGTTCTGGTTTAGTTGACCGAAGCACTCTGGTGTTAATATGTGGCATGTGCTGCTAAGAAATGAAACTGTAAGACTTAGCTGAACTTTTTCTCTTTGTCACAGCTTCATATCCTTTAGGAGAAACTCAGTGGCCAGTAAATGCATCCTTTAAAGGTGAATGGTGACAACTCCTGCAGCCCAGACAGCTGCACAGTTAGTGAAATGTAACTTGTGCAGCTGACTGTTTTTTTAATCGGTGCATTAAAGAGCTTAGGTATCGATTCAGATCTTGAGCTGCTGTTTAAACATTAGAAAGTTTCTAATAGCAATTTAAAGCTCTGTTATTTGTTGTTTTTTGACTGGTAGAAAAGGAGCTCAGCAGGTACTCTGCATCTTACATTAGCGGTTGGTTAGGCTATTGTTCCTGTGACAGAAGGAGGGAGGCTTTGAGGACGGAGTGAAATGGAAGTGACCAGGTACACAGAGCAACAGCCCAGACTCATTTCAGCCACTTGTCTATGTGATCTTCTTCTACCCAGAGTTCATGACTATAGATGGGAGTAGGAACATAGATGGACCAGTGCAGGGCTGACATCACTGCAGACACAACACAGCCTGTCCATTTTCCCTTCATTCTGGAATAAGACCCAGAGAAACTTGATCTCCACCTGGGGCAGGACTTTGCTCTGACCAGGAGAAGGCAGTCTGACATGGCTCATCAAGTGTCAGAGCTTGGTCCGCATTCATTGATGAGAGGACTTACCAGGACTAAAAAGAAGTCCAGACATGTGATAGAAAGTACATTTTCCTTTAAATAGCTTCAGAAATCTCTGTTTCCTCTGATGCAGCTAACTCTGAGTCTTTACTTAGTTACAGTGGGAACACAGAGGGATGGTGTTGTCGGAGCTTGCTGGTAGTGCTTCCGTATGGTGCGTTCGCTGATCGGAAAAAGATGGGATGTTTCAGTTTCTGGCCCGCTGCTCATGAGTCAGTTTGGAGTTTCTGCCTACAACAAGCACTGAAACAACGCCATAAATGTGTTGAGAATCATGGTCTCTAATTAATCCTTCACAAAATATTTTCACTGTGTGAATAAATGTTTAGCCATCACCTTTTAAATCAGTTCCATAATGCCTTTGTTTTTCTCCTTCTCTCCTGCTGTAATCATGGTAGCAGATGTTTTCTTTAGCTTCTCTGTCCATGTGTGATCTTAGCATCCAGATGCAGCTCTGCATGCTCTCCTCTAGGCCTTCCATCCATTGTACCTTCCCCTCCTCTCTCCCTAAACCATGCCTCTCATCATCTAATTAACCTGATAGTGGTGTGCCTCATTATCCTAATGGTGCAGAGACATATGTGGTTTGTTTGTGAACAAAGACAGACAGACACTGACAGATATAGTAAATGATGCCGACATATTTTCCTGCTGTTTCTGTGGTCAAACAAGCTACATAACTAGAAACAGAGGGTTGTGTGATGAAATGAATGCAGCAGACATTACTCAGAGCAGATTCAGTCATCTTTAACAAAGTCTAAATGAAGATTAGATCATCTGAACCCATCTTCTCCATAAAACCTGCTCAGTCTCTGTTGGACAAACTCTAGTTCAGTGAAATTTTGGATAGACAGCAATGTGTTTATCTGTTTTGTAGTTTTCCATCTACACACCAAACCAGATTTCAGTTTAGTTCTCAGTGCCATTGCACATCTTTCAGTTTTCCTCCTCTTTTTAAAAACAGAGTCTTCCTAACAAACAGCACAGCTGAAGACTTCAGCCTCAGGCACTTCTCACTTATTTTCTCCCTACTTTATTCTTCTTTCCTTCCTCGTTCTGCAGGATTTGCATGTTCTACCTGACTTGCCTACACCCAGCTCCCTCTCTGTCATTTTCCTATTTTTTCCCCCTTTATCTGGTCAGTTTGCTCTCACAGCAGAGCAATGAGCTGCATGCAGAGGCCAGAGGAGAGTGTCAGGCAAGGCAAGACAATTTTATTTGTATAGCAACACTTTCAAGAAGGTCATTCAAGGTGCTTTACATGATTAAGAGGTACAATAAAAATAGCAGTAAAAGACAGACAAAGCATATAAAGTAAAAAACAGAATTAAAATAAGACGCACACACAAAACATGATACATCAAGGCATTACAAAGTATAAAATGTAAAATCAGCAAAAGCATACACAAAACATTACTTAAAGGCAGCTCTAAACAGATCCGTTTTTAGTTGTGAGTTGTCATGGTCTCCCCTTTCACCCCACTGCTTTGCTTCTATATTTCTGTCCAGGCAGCTGCTCTCGGTGGCGCCTGTCGCTCTCCTCATTGGACTTGACAGTCCCCCTGTTGTTCTCCCTCCATCTATCACTGTGGAACCCTTCCAGTTTACAATCAGTCATTTCAAACAGCTTGTGGTCTTTCCTGCAGTATTTGTGTATCATATCAATGTTTTGGCTTAAAGTGGCTCAGCACAACAAATACAGTTTGTACTTGTTACATAAAGAATGTTAAGCAGGAAACAGTTCCATCTGTGTGCCTTGTTTTGCGGGTCTCAACAGCTCAAAGCTGTGTTTTACGGTGTAGCACTGTAAACTGCTTTTATCTGAAGGGCTTGGCAGTCCTATAGACATCAGCAGCATTAGCCAGCCAGTGTTTACCCGTCCCTGGTCTTAGTCAATAATCTGTGTAGTGATAAATCATGGAGCGTCCTCAGCTGGTGCAGACAGGTTCTTGGAGCCAAGCAGGCTGGAAGATGAGCACAGCAAGCTTTATGGTTTTACTTAAGTTTGGCTTACCGTGCTGTGCAAAAATATTCATACCCTTTGAAATGTCATTGTCATTTTACAACAACAAACCTAAATGTGTCTTGTTGGGATTCTAAGTGATCTACCAACTTAAAGTTCTGTGTAATTCTGATCTAGAAGGAAAATGTGATATTTTTATTGCGACAAAAAAAAGAAGGATTCTGGGTCATAGTTCAGGTATTATTTGACCTTTTGAGAAGCTAATCAGCTGCTCCCAGTTGTAAAAACAATACCTTGTTACCATGGTTATGCATCATAAAAACTGTCTGAAAGTAAAAAAGAGCAAAAATCATTCTGCTGCACAGCATCCAGAACCATAGTTAATAATGATCCAAACAGCACACCTCAACCGAGAAAACTATGAGCTAAAGTCTAGAAGATTGACCAATCAGAGCCCCCGTAACAGCTGCCCCAACATGCTGCTACCATGAGCACTGCTATTCTAGAATTATGAAATTAAAATAAATCCATCCATCTTCTTCCACTTATCTGGGGTCGGGTCACGGGGGCAACAGCTTAAGCAGAGAAACCCAGACTTCTCTTTCCCAAGCAGACCCGACGCCAGGGCAATTTAGCTGGGGGGGAGGGGAAGGGGGGCGCAGCTTATTTTGGGGGGGCCCAGTTTTTATTTAACCCCTTAATGGTTTTACCTCCCGTTGGCAGTGTGTTAAATATTTCCGGGTCAAAACGGCGCTTTTGACACTCTATGTACATATTCATATTATACATTATTTAAAAAGGAACTGGCTGAGGTAGGTTCTGGAGTTTTTCCGACTGATTGCTCTGTTCTAGATCGGTGGTCAGAACGTTTATTTTTGTTCTACAAACGGAGCCTTGGTTGATTTACTGTCACGACTCTGCTTGTGTACGTGAGTGAGCCATCTTCCTTTATAGAAGATCTTTGTCACTCAGCAGGAGCTGTGGTTAAGTCGCGCTGATTCAGAGGGAAATGGGCAGAGGTTGCCAAACAACCGGCTTTGTAAACTTAGAAGAGTTGCTTGCAAACAGACAACACAGCAACAAGCTCTTCTATGTTGATTCTCTTATTTTTCTGCTGCTTTGATCAGTGAGGCTACTCGTTGCTGAAACTGTCCTGATACGGGGCATCGTGTGGCACATTGGTTGAGGCGGGCGCCCCATGTACAGAGGCCTCGGTCATTGATGCGGTTGTCCGGGGGTTAGCTTCCACCCCGCGAACATTTGCCAATGTCGCTTCCCCACTTCTCATCCGCTTTCTGTACTGTCCACTTTACAATAAAGGCCACTGTGGACACAAAAAACTGTACTGATACACTCAGAAAGAAAAATAATGTAATGTCCAACTCACCGTTCTTAGCTGTGCCTGCACATCCACAGAGCCATCATCTCAAACAAAAAAAATCCTTTTACGTCCAGTTAATGTACTCCAATAAAGTACTTAGTCCGCAAGTCTTCCTCAATCCAACTCTGCTGCTAAAAACTTTAGTAAATTCCTTTCTTGCGTGTATTTCTCAGAATGTTTACATCATAACTACCAGTTAGCATGCTCTTAATAGCGCACTTCTTCTTCTTGATGATTATTCACGGCTGGCAAATAACTAATTGGCCAGAATGTCATTAAAGGGACTCATGTCCATTTTAGAGAACTACTGTACCAAAGTGCATTCTTTTACCGCATCCAAAACTCCCAATTAGTAACCTATTGCACCCTCTGTTGGTTGGCTTGGGCCAATACATTTGCATGAGGCATTGTAATCTTTCATGGGCGGGCCCTAAACGTGAATGGGCGGGCCTGGCCCGCTCGTGGCGTCGGGCCTGCTCCCCAGCCTCCCGGTCCAGCTCCTCTGGAGGAATCCCAAGGCGTTCTCAGGCCAGCGGAGAAACATAGTCACTTCAATGTGTCCCGGGTCTTTCCCTTGGGCCTCCTCCCGGTGGGACATGCCCGAAACACCTCACCAGGAAGGCGTCCAGGAGCCATCCTGACCAGATGCCCGAGCTACCTCAACTGACTCCTCTAGATGTGGAGGAGCAGCGGCTCAACTCTGAGCCCCCTCCGGAGGACCGAGCTTCTCACCCTATCTCTAAGGGAGAGCCCAGACACCCTGCGGAGGAAACTCATTTCACCCGCTTGTATCCGTGATCTCGTTCTTTCGGTCACCACCCAGAGTACCTGAACATAGATAAGGTTAGGAATGTAGATCGACCGGTAAATCGAAAGCCTCCCTTTCAGCCCACTCGGACTCAAAGTCCCCCGACTCCCCCGGGACGTGTTCGAAGTTCTGCCGGAGGTAACAATTGAAACTCCTTCTGACACGAGACTCTGACAGACATTCCCAGCAGACCCTCACAACACGATTGGGCCTGCCAGGTCTGTCCGGCATCCTCCCCCAACACCGGAGCCAACTCACCCTCAGGTAGTGGTCAGTGGACAGCTTTGCCCCTCTCCTTACCCGAGTGTCCAAAACATGCGACCGCAGAACAGATGAAACAAAAACCAAGTCGATCATCGAGCTGCAACATAGGGTGTTTTTAGTGCCAAGTGTATATATGGTCACCCTTATGCCTGAACATGGTGTTCATTATGGACAATCCATAACAAGCCCAAGTCCAATAACAAAACACCACCTTGTGACCCGCGTCTGGGCGAGGGAACACTAGGTCCATATATGTTGCTCATCATAGGGGTCTTCGGGCCGCACTTTTTCTGATACCTCACCTGTTTGCCAGTTTGCCAGGGGTGACCTTTCCAAGGGCAGAAAGCCCCTGACAACTTAGCTCCGAGGATCAATGGGACACTCAAACCACTCCATAACGATTAGGTGGCAGCCCAGGGGAGGGGATTTATTGAAATAGATACTATTATTAAATTAAATACTCTAGCACTAGGACTCATTTTCAGCCTTGGAATTTCATGCCTTAGACCGTCCCACTTTAAATCACAACCTATTATTTTTAAAATCATGTAATTACAATATCAAACTATTCTGTAAAGTCTTAATTTAGTTTTTTTTTTTTTAAATCCAATCCAATTCATTTCAAATCAGGCTTGCTTCGCAATATAGATTTATTTCAACATGAGTGCACATCTCCAACATTCTTCTTTACAACCCATCCTTTTCAAGAATATCAGAATTTACAGAAGTGTTTACAGATATCGAAACCCTTACAAATTAATTAAAAGAATACATAAATTAAAAAACATTAAAATAAAAGGATAAAGGTACAATAAAAAAAATTGCACTTACTAATAAC
This sequence comes from Valencia hispanica, assembly GCA_963556495.2. NCBI lineage: Eukaryota > Metazoa > Chordata > Actinopteri > Cyprinodontiformes > Valenciidae > Valencia > Valencia hispanica. The sequence continues at coordinate 3,573,708 of OY747719.1, forward strand.
ACTTTTTCCCTCTGCAAGGAAACAGTTTTATCCCAAGTTATATCCTCATATTTGTGAAATCTGAGTTAAAGAGCAAATCTCCAACATTTTCTGTTGCATCAGAATCTCCTTTTCTGCAGTATCAAATATTAGGACTTTTCTAATTATTATGATAAAGAATAAAAATAAATTGCATTGCAGTCTGCAAATTTGTTCAATGTATAACATAACTTCTCTTCTGTTTTTCGTCTGTTTAAGTGTGTTAACCTCTGTTAAGAAGTTTCACAGAAACATGTCCTACCCTGGTTTGGGCATATTGAGCTGTTATATTGGAACTAATGCTTGCTTGTTCACAATAGCAACCTGTTGCTTCCATACTGACTGGAGCAATCCTCTCACCAGTACTGGCTCTGGTTCTGACACTAAATCATATTTTAAAAATGTTTATAATTCTCTGCACAAATATCCCGTTTTCACAAAGCCTTCTGATTCAATTCAGCTCAGTTTCAATAATGTAGTACTAAATCATCTAGCATCTCAGAACTCTTTTCATTTACAGCAAGTCTACACCATATTTTTCATTATATTAATTCTAATACAGGGTTCCCGCGGGGTCTTAAAAAGCCTTAAAAGCATTGAATTTATTAATTTGGAAATAATACCTTAAAAAGACTTTTAAAAGTCTTGAATTTTGATGTCTGGGTCTTAAAAATTGTGCTGTATGTAACTTCTCCGTTTTGTATTTTTCTTCAAAAGATTTATTTGTCAACCACCAATTATTTTGATTAAATAATGTAGTATAAATAAAGAGTGGCGGAACCAATCATTGAGAACGGGACGCAGCCCCGGGTCACAGTACAAAAATACTGCAAACACGTGACGCCTTTTGTAAATGAAGAAAATCTCAGCATTCCACAGGAAAGGTTGACTGACGCCGTTATATTTTTAACGTTTGTTTTACGTTAACTAGCTACCAATTTATATCTGAGGTTATGGGGAAATGTAAATTTAATGAAGCGTCGCTGGATAAAAACTCTTTTCGTCATTGGTTAAAACCAGTGGACAATAACGTTTTTGAGGCTTTTTGCACCATATGCAAAAAAAGGATTCAGCTAGGTACAATGAGAATGAAGGCGTTAGAGTCTCATGCTAAGTCGCACATGAATGCTCTTAATGGACAAAAACAAACCCCTTCCATCGCCTGCGTGTTTCCACCAACTGTTAGCCAGCTAGCTGCTAATGTGCCTGAAGCGGCAGCAGGAGCTAATGTTAGCCAGCTTGCTGTTTGCGCTGCAGGCCCTCCAGCTATGACCGCAACTAGGGTGGATCTGCTTACAGCTTTTGGGTCCACACCAACGATGAAGCCGAGGTGTTGTGGACTCTTAACACAATCGCTAAACACCAGTCCTACAGTGGAAATGAGGGCCTCTCTATCTCTATCAACAAAGAGGTGGAGTCAGACAATATTCAAGAGGACACTGTGGTCACACGGAGGCTGGTGTGTGATTATATCACACAACACGGAGGTGTTACCAAGGTAAGAATGGCCCCTGCCTGGACTAGTAAAATGCTGTTGACTTAAAAGTTGACAGAATCAACATAGTTGGCCTCTTGAATTTGTCACTGACTCTTTTCCCAATCCTATACCTAGGTTCGACTCAGTAAAGCGCTACTCGAGAGTGTAGCAAGAGCTAGGACCAGATATCGTGCCCATCTTGAGACAGAGAGAAAGAAAAGGGAGGCAAAATCCCAGGCTCTTAAGAGGAAAGAGGCAGAGGACTGTCTTCAGGAGCTAAAGGTGAAGAGGAGACGCTTACAAGAGGTGTGTGAGGGTCTGGCCAGGGATGCGGACAGACTGGCTGAGGAGGCTGAAAGGAAGGCAGGAAGCAAGATGGCTGACCTGATCTCCAGGTCCAACCTCCTGCAGAGAGGCCATAAGGAGAAGTTGACAGAACTGGCTGTCCTTGATAAAGAGATTGCTGCCCTGAGTGAAGAGCTAAGGAGTTGACTGTTTCTTAATTTAATTTATTGTTGAGTTCTGATTTTTTATGTTCATTGTTCAGGGGTCTCTCAGTTCCCCATATTCCCAGCATGGAATAAGTAGCTAGCTAATGTTAAAAAACAACATTATTTGTCAAACCTCCTTGTGGCCTACTGAAATTTTTTTTATTTTTCACACCTGCTTGGGTTATCTTTTGCCCATTCCACATTTGAAAAATAAATGAACACAAGTTGAAGGATTTTGTTTTTCTTTGCTGGTAGGGGCGTGAAATGGGTATTAATTCTTTATATTAATGGTCTTAAAAAGGTCTTAAAAAGACTTGAATTTAACTTGAAGAAACCTGTAGGAACCCTGTAATAACATTTACTTGATGAGAAGTTCTACCTGCCCACTCTGAACTTTTGGACTCATGGCTGCTACTTGATGCTGGATCCTGCTTCTGACGAGGGGCTACAAGACAGTTTCCCAGTTATGTGGCGTTGCATCATAGTTAAATTATAACGATATGATATGTCACATAATTTATTGAAACAATTAATTACGGTAGTTTGTGGGCAAAGTTCAACATCTTGCCTTGCCCGTTTCTTTATCCTCATTTGACATTTCAATATGTGAGCTCGTTTTAGATACAACTCACCGAATCCACTAACAAGTTTGGTCAGGTTGGTGTGCGTATGGATACCGAGAGAGAGAGAGAAAAAACAAGTAGAGGCAGAGGCAGCCTAGTGGCAGCGACAGCGGCTTCAGTTCAGCAAACTGTATGGCATGCAGTTTGCGTAACCAAAAAAGGATCAAGCGTACAACAGCCTTTGGGGCCCAACCATCAGACCGGCCCACCGGGAATTGTCCTGGTCCTCCCGATTAGCCACTTCAAGTCTGTCCAGCACCATCGTTTCCTGGATTTACAGATTCAAGCCTCTTGTAATATCTGGACCACCCTATCCCATTCTGCTCTGCTAAGTAGCTTATGCTCATTTGCAAGTCTTGACACAGGTCCCCAACTGCATTCAAGTCTGGTCTGGGAGATTGTTTAGGGTAATCCTCAATCTGAAAGGTAAATCACTGTGTCAGTCTAAAATCTTTTTTCACTCTGTATGATATTTTGTTCTAAGATTGCTCTCCGTTTAGCTACATCCATCTCATCAACTCTAACATGAAGGTAGGGCTGGACAATAATTCAATATCAATATATACCGCGGTATACTTTTATTCAGTAATGGTGATATGAGTTTTAAACATATTTCCAGTAATACGATATATATTACAGTATTTATTTTTTTTTTTTAAGGATTTTTTTGGGCTCCAGTGGCCTTTATATGACAGTTACTTGACAGGAAAGGGGTCAGAGAGAGCAGGGAATGAATATACATTACAGTATATAATTACAGCGTTTCATTGACTGACGTTTCACGGCGGTAACGAGCACAGCCGATTCAAGCCGAACAAAAAGAGCCGTGACACATTGGCTACTTGAGTGATGACGTACACCACAGACAGGACAGGAGCCCGGCAGCAGCAGCTGACTGTGCTCAGGACGTGGTAGACAGATAAACTAGGCTAATCTCAACGAGGCGAGTTTTATCAACAAAATGAGTCCTCCTAACGAGTTGAGCCGAGTTGAACGCATGGACAAGACTACAATGCTCCAGGAACCAACTAAATTCCGCCATTGGTCAGTTATACGGTTAAAACACACCTGAGTTTTACCTTATTTTGTGTATGGTATGAGGATTTATTACTAAAATCATTTCTGTAACAAATACAATATGCTTCACAAAAAATAGGACGTTTATATCCAAAGGCACTACTTTTTATATTATTTTTAATGTCTGCAATTTATGCTTGGTATATTTGTTAAATGCCATTTAATAAGTATATAATTAACATTCTTTTGTGGGCATTTTTGGCTGTTTTTCTGAGGCTTTTATATAGTATATATCAAAATTGGAATTATATCGTATCGACCGAAATTAAGAAATATATCGTGATATAAGTTTTGGCCATATCGTCAAACCCTACATTTTTGGTCTCATCAGACCAGAGGGCCTTCTTTCAGATGTTTGCAGTGTCTCCTACATGACTTCTTCCCAACTTTAGTTCTTATGATTTTCTTTCAACAATGGCTTTCTTCTTACCTTTCTTCCATGATGGACATATTTATGGAGCTCATGATTTAAGGCCTAAACAAACTGCCCAGTGATACAGAAATGTGTTCTTTTATTTGAGGTGGCACAAACAAGAAAGTTTGTTTTTGCCAGGACATTTTATACTTCACAAGAACCTCAAATGCAGAACTCCTCAGAAGTGCTCAGAGAGCAATCTCGTTGCAGCATATGTCAGTGTAGTCCACAGATCATGCAATAGTTGTTAAAGCTGTGGTTCGCGGCATGACGTCATCAAGGAGAGGAGGAAGACATTTTGAAATATGAACAGCTCCGCCCCTGCTCCCCCTCCCTTTCTGGAAGGAGGTGAAAGCCAAGCTTCATACCGCGCACACTCAGGGAAAGCGGATTCAACAGAGAGCATCACTGCGTTGACCCAACATTGACCTACTTTTTACAGTGGAGATTTCCGAGGTAAGGATTTTTTTTTTTTTACCAAAACCCACCAGGTTCTTCTTCGTTGGTGTTTTAAGCCGACTGAGGTGCGTTGCCCCATAGTGCACACTGGGGCAAGAGTACCCAGCTGCAGACAAGATGGCGAACAAATCTCCACTCTGTTCCGGAAGTGCCGAAGCGGAAGTTGTTGTTCTTCGTGGGGTAGGAAAGAAGTTCTTCTTCTTGTTATTTTATTTAGCGGGAGATGACAGATACAGAGAGATGGTGGAGAGAAAGAACGAAAGAGTGTTTTACTAATTCTCAATCTGCAGACAAGATGGCGGAAAAACCTCCACTCTGTGCCAAAAGTCACATGACATCCCAGGTGGATGTTGTTGTTATTCATGGTGCAACAAGTCCCTTTTCCGCCATATTGGTGAAGGAAAAAGCTCCTTTTATTAAAACAAGTCAATGGTGGTTGTTGAGTTTAAACTGGATCAAATGTTTTTTCATTTTGCAGCTGACTGTTTTATTAATATTCAAATCTATGAAAGAAAAAACTTTGAAACTGTTTTTTAATATCCCTAGCTGGTATTCAGTAGTGGTAAAGTAGTTAAGGCTAACTTGTAATACACCTGTGTGTACCCATAAATAGATTTTTTTTCAATGTGAATCAAACTGGGAATAATAAGCAGTCGACTGTCATTACTCTTATTGCTGTGAAAGAGTTCAAAACTGACATTAAACACATGTACATCTTTATTAATTTCCAATGTGCAAGTTAAAGTGCTCAAAGCATTCCAATATTTACATAATGTAGCCTAGTTAGTTCAAATATGACAAACACACAAGAATTAATGGATATCTGCTGTTTGTATGATATGACATCCGACTCTCTAAGACAGCCATTATGTACTTAGATTTTTCTTGCTCTCTTAACAAGATTCAGCTGTTCTGTTCTGTAAATTCCAGGTGGAGACCTCCACAACCATCTAGAGTTGTAACTACCTATCAAACAGACCCCAGTTTGTGAGACTGCAAGGTTGTGTGTCTGAGATGGTGGTCAGCAGCACAGGACCACCGCAAGGGCTGTATTCTCCCCCTTCCTCTTCACACTATACACCTCAGACTTCCAATATAACTCAGAGTCCTCCTGGGTGACTTTTGGATGAACAAGAGTAAACAAAACATTGCTTACATCCTAGGAATGGAGAGGGTGGAGGTCTAGAGCTACCTGGAGGTTTAGCTGTACAACAGACTAGAGTGGAAATGCTACAGAAGCTTCTAGAAGAAAGAACAGAGCAGACTCTTCTGGTAGAAGCTGAGGTCCTTCAATGTTTGCAGTAAGATGTTGCACATCTTCTTTACGTCTGTTGTAAAAACTCCAATCCGCTTTGTAGCCATCTGCTGGAACAGCATCATCAGAACCGGAGACTAAAAGAAACCGAACAAAAAGAGGATAGTTCCATGGATCCTGAAGCTGATTGTCCAAACAATGCTGTCAAAGCAGTTGAACGTTGTGGACGGTTCTTCACATCCTTGACAGAACACAGTGAAGTTCACAACTGATTGTGTTCAATCATAGTCATCTTTGGATCTGCTGTAAAAAAAAAAAGTTTCAGGAGATCTTTCCAGCCATTAGCCACTCCCCTCTTGAACATGTCTTCAACCTGTTAAACCCCATGGTCCCGGGACCGGGTCCATGCCTACTTCCGGATGTAAATCCAGACTACTTCCTGCTTCGCTGCAATCGGCTGCTTCGCTACTTTGCTCTCCCTTCTGCTTGCATTTTTCTGCTTATTTTTATTTTTTTCCCCCCTTATGATCCGACCTGCAGGACTTTTGAATACATATAAATTTATGGGAAAAACCTTTTTTAGTAGTAACGGCAATATTTCATAGATCTTTTATCTTCAGCACTCTGTGTGCGTGGCCTACACACAGCTGAAGCCTGATCTACAGCATCTAAGTACTTAGCTTTCAGCTAAAGCTAGATATAGCTCGTAAGGGTGCTAACGCTAAGCTACAGCAACAAGATGCCTTCCGTCTCCACAATGGACTACCAGGACCTTCTACAAAAGATAACAGCACTGGAGATGAAAGTTCAACGGATAGAAGTTAATGTGGAGGTAAATGGATTGTGTGGAAATGAAACAACCTTATCACTCTTTCAAAACAGTGGAAATGAGCAAGCTAACACACGGCTAAGAGGCAGAGATAACACGACCAAGAAAGAGGGAGCCTCTGCTCATTACATTAAATCACCGAGTGATAATCCTCCCTGGAACTGTCTTGGTGCTAAGCCAAAAACTAAATTATGTTTCTGGGAAACGGGAGGACGTAGTGCAGGCTGGACACAGCGAGCGGAAATCTGTGATGAGGCCGACTGGTCTGCACTCCCTACAAGAGAAAGGGCTTCTACTCCCGTATATGAGAGGACACGGGACAGAACAGCTGCAAATGGGAAAGTTAGCCACAAACTTTCAAAACAACCGAATGTGAAGCTGGAGAACAGATTTGCTCCACTGTTGGAGAACCCTGGATCTTTATCTGACGACCATCCACCCCAAGGCAGCGAGATGAGGACTGATAACCTGTCAGAGAGTGAGAGGCCACAGAGAAAGCAAAAGACTGGGCCTGAAACTCTGATTGTAGGTGATTCCTCTGTAAAGGACGTTCAGTGGATGTGTGGAAAGAACACCAAAGTCCTCTGCTTTCCAAAGGATATGGTCAGTGACATGCAGAAGAGGATTCTGAAAACTGTGACTAAATATCCAACAGTGAAAAATATCGTTCTCCACACAGGGTCGAATGATGTGTCCAAGCAACAATCGGAGGTTCTGAAACGGGACTTCACTGGATTATTGAACACCGTGAGCTCGTTGGATGCAGCAGTATTCATCAGTGGACCTTTACCACCCATCAGAGGAGGAGAAGAAAGTTTTAGCCGTCTTTTGGCATTAAATAAGTGGATTTTATCTGCATGTGCTGACAACAAACTGCAATTTATTAACAACTTTCAGATTTATTGGGAGCGTAGACATCTCTTTAAGGCAAATGGATTTAGTTTGAACAGGTCAGGTGTAAGACTGTTTACCTCCAATATTTTCTACTTCCTGCGTCATCCCTCTGTGCTTGGAGCCAAAAAGGAGATACACAAAGACTTATCTCAAAAGGAAGACCAAACAAAGCTGAGTGCAGAGGGGGAGGAACTTCTTCTGCCCTCACTCATGGGAAGCTTCGAACAGAAGCAGGAAGAAGGATCTTTATTTGCCCCAAAAGCCCTCAACAGCCCTAAAGAACAGGACAGCGGACCTCCATCGCCCCCGCAAACCCCTGACAGCCCACCGTCTTCCCTACCGCCCCCCTCCCCCCATCTGAAATTCACTGAGCAGATGATGGAGCGGGTCAACATTGGGCTCAGATCTACCCCCTAGACCAATCTGTTTTCTTTACCCATAAACCCAACACCAGGACGATCAAAGGTAGGGCAACAAGCCGGCCCCCTCCTACCCCACCACGTAAGCATGTACAATCTCCACAGTCTGATGTATGATGTGTTAAGGGTCCAGGCTGCGTGGATATCAGCAGTCAGAACTTTTCCCAGGACAAGCTGGGACCCTGTTCATTAGAAGGTTCGATCATTTCTGTACTTATAAGTAACAGAAGGAATGTAGTTATGTCAAAACACAGAGCTCTACATTCTAAAAGGTTTTTAAGTAATGTAAACATACGCTGTACACAGCCTCCCCCAAAACACAAGGGGCACAATAATACTCTTAAACCTGTTAAGATGGCCTTATTAAATGTCAGGTCTATAGTGGGGAAGACATTTTTAATCAATGATCTTATCACTGAGCACAGCCTTGATTTTATGTTTTTAACTGAGACTTGGTTAGATAAGAATAGCAGTGTTTCTCTTATCGAATCAACCCCTCCCAACTTTAGTTTTGTCAACCAGGCCAGACAGAACAGGATAGGTGGAGGAGTTGCTGTTTTATTTAATGAATCATTCCAGTGTAAGCAGTTATCTCTTGGAAGTTTTCCTTCTTTTGAATATGTTGCTGTACAGCTGAAGGCCTCATCTAGAGCCATGTTTGTTAACATTTATCGGCCTCCAAATTACTGTGCTGACTTTAATGATGATTTTAGTGAACTGCTGTCTATAATCTGTGTTGATTATGACTGTATAATTATTGTTGGTGATTTTAACATCCATGTTGACAATCCCCAGAACAAAGGGTCTAAAGACCTGAGTAACACACTTTGGGCTGACTCAGCATATAACAGAGCCCACACATAATAAGGGTCATGTTTTGGACTTACTGATCTCGAAGGGTCTGGGCATTTCCAAGATTATTGTGCGTGATGTGGGCTTGTCTGACCATTGTTGTGTTTTCTTTGAGAGTATAATTTCGGTTCACATAAATGTTTAACGGAGGATATCACAAAACGATGTATAACTGAAAACACTAGTGACATCTTTAACCAGGTCTTCTCTCCAACACCTGCCCTGTCAGGGGGTTCAGTCAATGAACTTGTCAACAGCTTTAATGCTAAAATATTAAATGTTATGAATACTATTGCTCCCACAAAGGTGAAGGTTATCTCTGGAAGGAAAAGGTCTCCATGGAGAAATTCCACACTGGTGAGAAATGAAAAAAGGGAGTGTCGGAAAGCTGAGCGCAGATGGAGAAAAACAAAACTTCAGGTTCATTATGACATCTATAAAGAGAAACTTCACTCTTATAACTTACAACTGAGGAATACAAGGAAGTCATATTTTTCTGACATCGTCACCAGAAATGGTCATAGTGCTCGCACATTATTTGCTGTTGTCGACAGGCTAACAAACTCTTCTGTGTCAGTAGCACCTGAACTCTATTCCACCAAGACCTGCAATGACTTTGCCAAATTCTTCACAGACAAAATCCAAAATATTAGACAAGCGGTCGGTTCATTAACGGCAGGTTCAGGTCATGTACAGTGTCAACGGAAAATCCGTTTAAACACCATGAAACAGTTTTATCTCATAAACAGCAAAGATCTGGAGGACATCTTACGTCAACTGAACTCCTCCTCTTGCTGCTTAGACATCCTGCCCACAGGCTTTTTCAAAAAGGTCTCAAAGATCTTGGACTCAGATCTGTTACAGATTGTGAACTCATCTTTAATGTCGGGTGTTTTCCCAGAGCCCCTGAAAACGGCTGTAATTAAACCCCTGCTGAAAAGAGACAATCTGGACAAGACACAAATGAACAACTACAGGCCCATCTCCAATCTTCCATTTTTAAGTAAGATAATTGAAAAGGCTGTTTTTCATCAGCTAAATGACTTCAATTCAATTTCAATTCAGTTTATTTATATAGCGCCAATTCACAACAGATGTCATCTCAAGGCACTTAACAAGAAGTCATTTCAATACATTTATACAAACATTCCAATCAGTTAAAAAGTTTCCTATTTAAGGAATCCCAGCAGATTGCGTCAGTCATCAGTCATTCTTAAGACAAAGCAACTGCTATGACGTCTTTCAGTCAGGTTTTAGACAGCACCACAGCACTGAGACTGCTCTGACCAAAGTCATCAATGACATCTGTTTGAATACTGACAGTGGAAAAATGTCAGTGTTAGTTTTACTGGATCTCAGTGCTGCATTTGATACAGTTGACCACTTTATTTTACTCAAACGACTGGAGAACTGGGTGGGTCTCTCTGGCACTGTACTAAACTGGTTCAAAACGTACTTGGAGAACAGGAAGTACTTTGTGTCAATAAGTAACATCTGAGTTACATCTGAGCAGACGGGAATTACATGTGGAGTTCCCCAGGGTTCCATCCTGGGAACAATTCTGTTTAACATCTATATGCTCCCACTGGCACAGGTAATAAATAACAACAATATAAGTTACCATAGCTACGCAGATAACACAGAGATATATATTAGAATGTCACCAGAAGACCAAGGGCCTGTACAGGCTCTTGGCAAATGCATTGAGGAAATTAATGACTGGATGTGCCACAATTTTCTGCAGTTGAACAAAAACAAAACGGAGGTAATTGTCTTTGGAGCTAAAGAGGAAAGATTGAAGGTCACCACAAGGCTTCACAGTCCATACTCCTAAAAACCACCAACCACGTTAGAAATCTGGGTATAGTGATGGACTAAGACCTAAACTTTGAAAAGCACATTAAGGCAATCACAAAATCAGCCTACTATCACCTTAAGAATATCTCAAGGATAAAAGATCTGATGTCTCAGCTGGACCTGGAAAAACTAGTCCATGCATTCATCTTTAGTCGGCTTGAATATTGTAACAGCGTCTTTACAGGTCTACCTAAAAAATCAATTAGGAAACTGCAGCTCATCCAGAACTCTGCTGCTCGAGTTCTCACTAAAACCAAAAAAGTGGAGCACATCAGTCCAGCTCTGAGGTCTTTACACTGGCTGCCTGTCTGTCAGAGGATAGACGTCAAAGTTCTGCTGCTGGTCTATAAAGCTCAGAATGGTTTAGGACCAAAATACATCGGTGATCTCCTGACCCAGTATGAACCTACTCGACCCCTCAGGTCATCTGGATCCGCTCTTTTATCAGTTCCCAGAGTCAGAACCAGACATGGAGAAGCTTCGTTCAGCTTCTATGCTCCACATGTCTGGAACAAACTCCCAGAAAGCCTCAGATCAGCTGAAACACTCAGTTTATTTAAATCCAGGTTAAAGACCCACCTGTTCTCAGCTGCTTTTGATTAGGTTTTTATTCTAAGTTTTAAATCTGCACGGCTTCTTTTAAGATAGATTTTTTATTTCATGGTTCATTTTAAATCATGATTTTTATTCCTGTACTTTTGCTTTTTCTGCACCCTGCTGTAATGCTTTTGATGTTTTATGTAAAGCACTTTGAATTGTCTTGTAACATGAATTGTGCTATACAAATAAACTTGCCTTGCCTAAATCCACCGATCTACAATCATAACTGTAGACACAGCAAGTGCTTTGGCAACCACTCACTACCCTTCCCTCCCGAAGTTAATTAAATGTGCGACTCACCGCTTTTTTGTCCATTATACGTAACAAAACCAATTCATCTCGACCAAAAACTGTCTTTTTACATCCACAAGGGTCCGATTAAAGTTCTCCATCAAAGTGGTTGGTCCACAACAAGAATAAAGACCAAAAAAGCAAATATGCTCCGCTGAAAAATGTAATCCTATTTCTGGGCTCTCTTCTTGTATCCTGTTTCCTACATCCCAATCATGGCGCAGAATTCTGATGATTAACGGATCAAATAACCAATGGAAAGCTGAAAACGACGATGCCTCACATGACTGGTTGGGCTTTATCACTGCCAGTGTAAATGGCATATCCAAATACAGACATGAGATAATTACGAACATTGGGCACCAGTAATATACCCTTTCAGCAACGTGTCAAAACATATTTTTTAAATAAAATATAACATAGAGGAAAACTTTGTTTGAGAAGAAACTGTAATGATTCTGATTATGTTTTAGTTAGAGGGGAACAGTGAAGTCAACCTGGGGAGGGCACATCTTTCTTGACCTTTCGTTTGAAAAATATGTACAAAATACTCCGTTTTTTGGTTTTTATTGCTGTCAAATTTGGTGTGGATAGAGGCTTTAGACCCACAGTGTGCTTTACGTGACCACGTCATTCTAAAGCCACTTTTAGAGCATGTATTTTTTGAAGATAGGCAGAAATAAAATGTAATCTTTTCCAGTGTATTAAAAATTATATAATTTGGTAGCAATATCACTTAGACATATTCTCCCTGTTCTGGGAGAAATTGCAGAGTATTTCTTTCCAAAGAGATCCCAGCCATGTCTCTACTCCAAATGATTCAATAACAGCTTTAATTTTAGCTTGGGTATGCGTTTTGAAAACATTTTGGTGGAAATTGCGGTTCGGTTTAAGAGGTTAACTGCTCGTAAATTATTGTATTCCTTAAAGTGGATATATTATGCTTTTAAATTCTTCCTTTTTATATCTAAATCATTTAGTTGTGGTCTATATATAGTGGAACTGCAGTTATTTAGTCGGAACGTTTTATGATAGTAGTTCTATAGGCTCCTCTTCTACCCCTGTTCATAGGTGTCTGAACAGGGTCTGCAGAATGACTCGATTTGGTGCGGTCCCTTTAAATGTGTAGGACGTGCTGCATGCTACGCCCCTCTCCAGGTTGCTGGACCTTCCACTTCACCACATTCAGCCATTTTTGTAGTTTGATAGAGAACTGGCAACCTAGCACTGCAGAAACTTTTTGTTACCACAGCTAAAACAATACGAACTTCAAAGCTATAAAAATGTTTTTTTTACGATATAAAGAGAAAAGATTTTACTAAATCATGACAACTTTGTTTTCTAAGCAGGTATACTACATGAAGAAAGGGAAAATTTTTAGCAATTTCAAAGTAGCATATGAACCCGTCCACTTTTACAGTCAACAAACTCTTTCAAAACACAGACGGGGTATGTTACCAGATAGGCATACGTAATAAATTATACTCTACCTTTACCTGTGATAGTATTATTAAAAAGACCTATGTAATCGGGAAGCTAAAATATCTAGCACATAGCGCTAACATAAGCAGAAAATCCCATGCTAATGCTATAAAGACAATGTCAATAAGGCATTAAATGAATGTCCAAAAATACAGTTTGCTATCATTTTTGCGTTAATTGGAGCTTACCACTGTGCTGTGTCCACCACTTTCATATTCAGAAGGGATTGAGCCCTCAATAAGACGAAGTCTTTGAGACAACCCTTGTTACTGGCGGAGTTTACTGAAGCACTCGTCTTAGAAGTGTTTGGGGCAAACAAAAACCACTTTAGCCAAAGATTCGGGCACATTAGCATTAAAAATACAACTTGACCACGCACTTCAAAGCGGTTCTGATGCTGGGAGACGGTGTTAAGAGTTCTGCGGGTTAATACACCCAACAACAGAACATTTTGACACTTTTATTTTCGGCATACCTAAACTTGGACTACAAACTCACAACGAGAAATTCGCTCAGCATTTAGGCGGAAATCCATGACCAAGTTTTGCAGTTCCAGTGCAAGTACTGTGACGTAATAGTTAAAGCTACATTGTGTAAGAACTTCTCCCATCTAGCGGTGAAACAACCAACTGAATATTAGGTTCTAGCCGAGCGCGTTTTAACTCCTACGGTGGCCGTTTCATGCCAAGGTTAACATGGCTTCCAGGACTACGACTTCGTCCAGTGTTCCTTCCAGTGATGAGGTTACTTTAGAAAAACTACATTGCATTTAGATAAACAGTCAGACGTCTGCGAGTCGCGAGTAGACAATCTCCCTCTGGCATTTGTCATGGTGCAACTGAGTGTAGCCAAAGCACGAAAGGCGGAGCTAGGATTTCCAGGAATGTCCCTCGTTGGCGAATGTATTTCAAAGATGGAGGCTCAACATGTATTCAGCCATTGGCGCGACTCGCACGTATGTATTCTGAATAGCAGATTCTACACTTACGAGAATACTTTCATTAGTAGGTGGAAGTAATTACACATGGATGAGCACACATTTTTGAATGAACAAAAGGTTTTTTGCTAAGAATTGATTAAAAAAAATACACGATGTAGCTTTAAAAAACGTAATAGATAATAGAAAAAACTGAACAGCTTAAAAAATATGACTCAAAACATTTTACAAGAATATCTCCACAACGCATGGAGTGACAAATTTATGCTTTTTGCCCTCCTAGACACTCTTCACTACACAAAGCATTTAAGGGCTAAAAATTTGAAATTTTCATGATATGTCCTCTTTAAATAAAATTCAAGAACCACCCTGCTACAAAATTGAATTTAGCTTTTGAGACTAACCATAACATGACATCATACTTGCAACATTAAGAACTTGACGAGTTCTAATTTTTACAGTAAACATTTCTTTTTAAAATCCCCAAATCACCTAAAAACAGACTAAAAACCAGGGGAAAGTTCTTACAACAATGATGAACAAGTAAAACTAAAGCTTAAAAATGAACAGTAAAAAAAAGAACAATAAATAAACAAAATGGAATGGTAGAATTAAAAAATGCTGCCATCAGGATCTCAAACTGTAGCCTTGTTCCCCAGGATGCTTATTAGGATCTAAAACAGAGAAATGATCTAATCATACCTTGTGGTGCTCTAAAGAATGCGCTGCTTTGTTTTCTACATTCCAAAGGAATGAAATGTTGGCCACAGTCACCAAATAAATTACTCCAATTTCACAAACCAGATAGATATAGTAGTTATGCTGCTATAGGCTCAGACTGCTGGAGGACAGACTGACCACTTTTCTTCACTCTGCTACTTTCTCTCCTACTACTCTCCAGTTATAAATTATTTGCTGTTATTTCGACTGTTTGTTTTTTCTGTGTTTTTCTTATCATAGAGAGCAATCTGCTGAGATTCCTTAAATAGGAAACTAACTAAAACTTTAAACTGATTGGAATGCTTGTGTGATTGTATTGAAATTACTTTCTTGCAAAGTGCCTTGAGAGGACATCTGTTGTGAATCGGTGCTATATAAATAAACTGAATTGAATTGAAATAGATGGACCATTTTACCTCTGGGAGCATAACCTCAAAAACGAAATCAAAAAGTCACATCTCCCCTTTCCTTATCCTGGCTCTGACTCTTGTAGCCTTTTCAATGGCCCTCAGTAGCTGAAAGATATGAGGAAATGGGCAAAAATCAGAACTGATGTATAAACATACACACACACATGACTAATAATATTTTCATATACCCACTGGTCAGTTAAATTCAGCGTCCTCGGCTTTAAGTGCTGTTTTAGATACAAAGAGGAAGATGGGTTCTGCCACAGGTACATTCTGTTAGAATGTATTTTTCCTTTTACCAGGTCATCATGCAATGTCTGAAATCAAAGAATAAAGGGTGAACATGTAATCAATGAGAGAATCTAATTTCTAATAAATTCTGTTCAATGACCTTTATCTGATCCCTGGAAAATAGCGACAGAATCCCTCCTTCCTCTACAACATTACCAATCCTGCAGATAAAAGATGAATTTCAAACCCAGTATCAGGTCAAAGGAAAGGTTAAACCCAGATGTTAAAAGTCTTCGCTCTAGGCATCCATCTTGCTTTATATTTGATACATGCATCTAAACAAGAAGTTGACTGATTACTTACTAAAAATGGGTTTTTAATAAAACCTGCTGTCATTGCACATGTACAGTACATTGATATTTTGTTATGTATCTAGAGGTCAATTATAGGATGAACTGCAGCTCTCCCCTGTATCCACATAATTATTAAACTAGCTAAATCATTTTTATTCCTTCCATCATCTATATGGAATGCTATCCCCTTCTACATCTTTTGTAAAACAGGTGTGACATTCACACATTTCCCATAAAGCTATACAATTTTTATAGACAAATGTTGCTTCCCTAAACTATATTTTTAAACACATGTTTTCCCCTCATACATGTTTTATTGGGAACAACGGGAAGATTACGTTGCAGAAAAAAGCATTTTCATCCAGCACAGAGTGGAGATTTGTCTGCCATTTTGTCTGCAGCTGGGTGAATCTCCGCTGGAGTGGGGACTGGGCCACATAATTAATTAATTGACAGCTCTCTTGTGATAGGGAAATCTGTAGGTCAACATTCTGTTGTGCTGTAGAGGCCAGGGGTGGGACTTTGGGGAAATATAAATTCTGAAAGATTACATACTTGATATCATAGAAGAGGGTCAGATAGTCAAATCTAAGCATTTTTTAAGTTTGAAAAATTTAAATGATGTGCCACAGCTTTAAATGCCACACAAGTTCTGTTCAGAGGATGTGTCAAGAACTAGCTACAGAAACCCCTTAAACATGCATTCAAGAAATGAAAGGGGACATTCACAGCCCGGGGGGAGGAGGACAAATATCAATTCATGCAGATACAGGCCTTAATGGTTGTCCTGCTGACAGGTTTTCCTCTCTGAACTGTGAGTCTCTGCAGCAAAAACTGGATTCTTTGTATTCTCAGTATGGCTTAAATGTAATCTCATCCCAGTGAACCTTAATCTACCAAGGTGAATGTATCATTACCCTCCAACTGAACATGCACCCCACTGTTACATTCACTGCTTTGGTTTAGTATTTTGGAGAGGATTTCTGGGAAGGATCCCACAATTTAATATTACATCTCAAAGCTATCTGGTTTTTGATCCATTGAGGTTTGAGTTTGTCTCTCCATCTTCGTTTGCTTGTCTCCCCCCCCCCGGAGTGGATCATGGGACCTGAACAAATGTTCAAACCCTGTAATAATGTTTTCCCTTTACAGAATCCCTCCTTTCTTGTTAGGACTCTGCACAGTGTACTACATAAAGTGTTCTTCAGACAGAGAGAACCATATGGTTGGCCATCTGGCAGGTAAAACTGATTTCTTACCCTAATAAATATTTCTGCAGATCAGGAACTGCTACTTCAAGAGCTGCTTTAATGTCCATCTCTGAAGCTCAGATTGACATAGTTTGCCCAAAAATATTTTCTTTATTATTTACACCATCCAGATTGGCAGCAAAGCCTTCCAGTGGCTTGTGATTGGTGCTTTTAGAATAATTTGAGAGCACAACATAGCCAAGTGAATGGATTTTATAATGTGTGTGTGTGTTCATGGAAGGCATGAAGGAATGTGTGAGTAGCAAAACACAGAATAGTTTCCATCTGACAGAGGAAACTGGATACAGCTGTTTCTTCAGGCTGGTGGTGTTGTGGTTTCAGACCTGTGAGGACAATGATCACTTTGTTTATCTGTTACTATTTTCTCCTAAAAAGGCTCGACTTGAGGAATGGAGGGATGGGTCACAGGGTCGGGCGTTTGTCTCTGTTGTAGTCTGGCTGGCTAGTAGCTGGCATAGTAGGGGTGCATTAATAAACATTGGACATGAGAGGGAAAATATTCCAACTGATTCCTGTGTCTGAAATGGAGTTAACTCTTGGAAAGATGCACAGACAGATTGATGAAAGACTTTCTCAGCAGAGTTTTAGGCAGAGCCACTGTGTATACCAGATCAGAAAAAAAAAGACCTGACCTGTGTTGAAATGCTTACAGGAGGAATAGAGGCAGCAGCAGGACTGCCTCCTCTAACACCTCTGCAGACAAATCTTCACACTTGCAGTTCTGTCTGTTTCTGCTTGTCTACAGGGAACTCATATTCATGCAAACCCATCAGCTCTACCCTTCTGGCCTCCAGACTGATGCTGACTAGATCCAGATTGTCTGAGATACTCAAATTAACCCCCTGCTACCGAAATCCTACCTTGTGTTAACTGTAATGTTCCTGTGGCTAAATCCCTACACTAATGGATTCAGGTCTAATGTCTCATTTCCACTGAGCTGTACAATATGAGCCTGTTAGGTTCTGTTTTATGGTCTGGTGTGTTCAGAACAGCTTTTCCACCTCCAGCTGGACTCTCACTGGACCGGTGTGGTAAACCCAAAATATGCGATAACAAACATGGCCCACCACTATGTCTTCTGCTTGTCGCAAGCAGCGACATTTTTCTATCCCACAATCAGTGGACTGTGGTGTCTAATGCCAGTAGCTCCGCCCTAACTGTATCATTGTCCAATGGACCTACAACTGAAGGGGCCCAGGAATGGTACTGTACAGGTTGGTTGGATGGACTGCTTATGGAAACAGAATATCGAACTGAGCCATAGCGCTCAGTGGGAACAAATCATTAGTCCCTCTCACTATAAGAAGCACATATGCAGACCTGTCTCCATCTAAAAAAGTTCAGAGAATGTTTGAGAGAGTGTGCAGTGCTCACATGAGACCATGCATACCTAAATCTGCTCAGAAGTATAACAGAACAACTCTGCTCTAATATGTGGAGCCTTCCTGTTTCTACTGAAGTCTCACTTCTCTTCTTCCCTCAGTAACAACATCTACAGGTCCTTCTCAAAAAATTAGCTTATTGTGATAAAGTTCATTCTTTTCCATAATGTAATAATAAAAATTTTACTTTCATATATTTTAGATTCATTGTACACCAACTGAAATATTTCGGTTCTTTTATTGTTTTAAAACTGATGATTTTGGCATACAGCTCATGAAAACCCCAAATTCCTATCTCAAAAAATTAGCATATCATGAAAAGGTTCTCTAAACGAGCTATTAACCTAATCATCTGAATCAACTAATTAACTCTAAACACCTACAAAAGATTCCTGAGGCTTTTAAAAACTCCCAGCCTGGTTCATTACTCAAAACCGCAATCATGGGTAAGACTGCCGACCTGACTGCTGCCCAGAAGGTCATCATTTACACCCTCAAGCAAGAGGGTAAGACACAGAAAGACATTTCTGAACGAATAGGCTGTTCCCAGAGTGCTGTATCAAGGCACCTTAGTGGGAAGTCTGTGGGAAGGAAAAAGTGTGGCAGAAAAGGATGCACAACGAGAAGAGGTGACCGGACCCTGAGGAAGATTGTGGAGAAGGACCGATTCCAGACCTTGGGGGACCTGCGGAAGCAGTGGACTGAGTCTGGAGTAGAAACATCCAGAGCCACCGTGCACAGGCGTGTGCAGGAAATGGGCTACAGGTGCCGCATTCTCCAGGTCAAGCCACTTTTGAACCAGAAACAGCGGCAGAAGCGC
Source organism: Valencia hispanica (assembly GCA_963556495.2). Classification (NCBI taxonomy): domain Eukaryota; kingdom Metazoa; phylum Chordata; class Actinopteri; order Cyprinodontiformes; family Valenciidae; genus Valencia; species Valencia hispanica. Next base: position 3,592,871 of record OY747719.1, read on the forward strand.
CTGACCTGGGCTACAGAGAAGCAGCACTGGACTGTTGCTCAGTGGTCCAAAGTACTTGCATGTCATTTGGAAATCAAGGTTCCGGAGTCTGGAGGAAGACTGGGGAGAAGGAAATGCCAAAATGCCTGAAGTCCAGTGTCAAGTACCCACAGTCAGTGATGGTCTGGGGTGCCATGTCAGCTGCTGGTGTTGGTCCACTGTGTTTTATCAAGGGCAGGGTCAATGCAGCTAGCTATCAGGAGATTTTGGAGCACTTCATGCTTCCATCTGCTGAAAAGCTTTATGGAGATGAAGATTTCATTTTTCAGCACGACCTGGCACCTGCTCACAGTGCCAAAACCACTGGTAAATGGTTTACTGACCATGGTATTACTGTGCTCAATTGGCCTGCCAACTCTCCTGACCTGAACCCCATAGAGAATCTGTGGGATATTGTGAAGAGGAAGTTGAGAGACGCAAGACCCAACACTCTGGATGAGCTTAAGGCAGCTATCGAAGCATCCTGGGCCTCCATAACACCTCAGCAGTGCCACAGGCTGATTGCCTCCATGCCACGCCGCATTGAAGCAGTCATTTCTGCAAAAGGATTCCCGACCAAGTATTGAGTGCATAACTGAACATAATTATTTGAAGGTTGACTTTTTTTGTATTAAAAACACTTTTCTTTTATTGGTCGGATGAAATATGCTAATTTTTTTAGATAGAAATTTTGGGTTTTCATGACCTGTATGCCAAAATCATCCATCCATCCATTTTCTTCCGCTTATCCGGGATCGGGTCGCGGGGGCAGCAGCCTAAGCAAAGAGACCCAGACTTCCCTCTCCCCAGCCACTTGTTCCAGCTCCTCTGGAGGAACCCCAAGGCGTTCCCAGGCCAGCCGTGTCCTCCAGCGTGTCCTGGGCCTTCCCCTGGGCCTCCTCCCGGTGAGACGTGCCTGAAACACCTCACCAGGGAGGCGTCCAGGAGGCATCCTGACCAGATGCCCGAGCCACCTCAACTGACTCCTCTCGATGTGGAGAAGCAGCGGCTCTACTCTGAGCCCCCTCCGGATGACTGAGCTTCTCACCCTATCTCTAAGGGAGAGCCCAGACACTCTGCGGAGGAAACTCATTTCAGCCGCTTGTATCCGTGATCTCGTTCTTTCGGTCACCACCCAGAGTTCGTGACCATAGATGAGGGTAGGAACGTAGATCGACCGGTAAATCGAGAGCTTCGCCTTTTGGCTCAGCTCTCTCTTCACCACGACAGACCGGTAGAGCGTCTGCATAACTGCAGATGCCCCACCAATCCGTCTATTGATCTCCCGCTCCATTTTTCCCTCATTCGTGAACAAGACCCCCAGATACTTAAACTCCTCCACTTGGGGAAGGACCCCATCCCCGACCCGGAGGAGGCACCCCACCCTTTTCCGGCTCAAGACCATGGCCTCGGATTTGGAGGTGCTGATTCTCATCCCAGCCGCTTCACACTCGGCTGCGAACAGCTCCAGCGAAAGCTGTAGATCACGCTCCGATGAAGCCAACAGGACCACATCATCTGCAAAAAGCAGAGACCCGATCCTGAGGCCACCAAAACGGATCCCCTCAACGCCTTGGCTGCGCCTAGAGATCCTGTCCATAAAAGTTAGGAACAGGATCGGTGACAAAGGGCAACCTTGGCGGAGTCCAACTCTCACTGGAAACAAGCCCGACTTACTGCCGGCAATGCGAACCAAACTCTGGCACCGGTCGTACAGGGACCTAACAGCCCGTATCAAGGGGCCCGGTACCCCGTACTCCCGGAGCACCCCCCACAGGGCCCCCTGAGGGACACGATCGAACGCCTTCTCCAAAGTCCACAAAACACATGTAGACCGGTTGTGCGAACTCCCACGCACCCTCCAGGACCCTGCTGAGGGTGTAGAGCTGGTCCAGTGTTCCACGGCCAGGACGAAAACCGCATTGTTCCTCCTGGATCCGAGGTTCGACTATCCGTCGGACCCTCCTCTCCAGAACCCCTGAATAGACCTTACCAGGGAGGCTCAGAAGTGTGATCCCCCTGTAGTTGGAACACACCCTGTGGTCCCCCTTTTTAAACAGCGGGACCACCACCCCGGTCTGCTAATCCAAGGGAACTGCCCCCGATGTCCACGCAATATTGCAGAGCCGCGTTAACCAACACAGCCCCACAACATCCAGAGCCTTGAGGAACTCCGGTCGAATCTCATCCACCCCCGGAGCCTTGCCACCGAGGAGCTTTTTAACGACCTCGGTGACCTCAGCACCAGAGATTGGAGTCCCCAAACCCTGCTTCCAGATTGGAAGGCGTGCTGGTGGGATTGAGGAGGTCTTCGAAGTATTCCATCCACCGACCCAAAACGTCCCGCGTCGAGGTCAGCAGCACACCATCCCCACTGTAAACAGTGTTGGTGGCAGACCGCTTTCCCCCCCTGAGACGCCGGATGGTGGACCAGAATCGCTTCGAAGCCGTACGGAAGTCGTTTTCCATGGTCTCTCCAAACTCCTCCCACGCCCGAGTTTTTGCCTCAGCAACCATCCGAGCCGCATCCCGCTTGGCCTGTCGGTACCTATCAGCTGCTTCAGGGGTCCCACAAGCCAAAAAGACCCGGTAGGACTCCTTCTTCAGCCTGACAGCATCCCTTACCGCCGGTGTCCACCAGCGGGTTCGGGGGTTGCCGCCGCGACAGGCACCGACCACCTTGCAGCCACAGCTTCGGTCAGCCGCCTCGGCAATGGAGGCGCGGAACATGGTCCACTCGGACTCGATGTCCCCCGCCTCCCCCGGGACGTGTTCAAAGTTCTGCCGGAGGTGTGAGTTAAAGCTCCTTCTGACAGGAGACTCTGCCAGACGTTCCCAGCAGACCCTCACAACACGTTTGGGCCTTCCAGGTCTGTCCGGCGTCCTCCCCCACCATCGGAGCAGACTCACCACCAGGTAGTGGTCAGTGGACAGCTCTGCCCCTCTCTTCACCAGAGTGTCCAAAACATGCGGCCGCAGATCAGATGAGACGACAACCAAGTCGATCATTGATCTGCGGCTTAAGGTGTCCTGGTGCCAAGTGCACATATGGACACCTTTATGCTTGAACATGGTGTTTGTTATGGACAATCCATGACGAGCACAGAAGTCCAATAACAAGACACCACTCGGGTTTAGACCGGGGGGGCCATTCCGCCCAACCACACCCCTCCAGGTCTCACTGTCATTGCCCACGTGAGCGTTGAAGTCCCCCAGCGGAACAAGGGAGTCCCCAGGAGGAGCACTCTCCAGCACCCCCAAAATCATCAGTTTTAAAACAATAAAAGACCTGAAATATTTCAGTTGGTGTGCAATGAATCTAAAATATATGAAAGTTTAATTTTTATCATTAGATTATGGAAAATAATGAACTTTATCACAATATGCTAATTTTTTGAGAAGGACCTGTAGACCTGTGTTGTGTTAGAACGTCCTGTTTGTGCTAGATTGGATTGTTTAGTTCTAGACTAGGCAATCACCAGTAAAGATCATGCTGACAGTGGTCCTATTCTGGTTTCCAGGTCTAGCTGTGGTTAATCATCAGCACCAGTGGTTCACATAGGGGGAAAATATCAGGACATTAATTTGAATGTTAATTTATCTTAAGCAGAAGAAGGACTAACGGGTATTATTTACACACATTAGTCTTTAGATTAGCCATCTCTAATTCTGTTTCTCTAGTACACCTCTTTCAGACTTGGCAAAAGCTTGTCTCCATAGAGACATGTGAAAAGTTGCTAACTGAGCCATGTCATTTATTTTCAGTCATCACCGCAGCTGCCAGTAGAACCCCATGTGGCTGTGTATCTTATGAAACCTGTGAAGTAGAGGGGGGGCTAAGAGGGAGAGGGACACTGGAGAACATCTCTTCCCCTGTCCCATAGAAACAGCATGTCCCCTCTGGCCAGAGGACGTTTGGTTGGCTCTAGGCTGTAAACATTTAAGGTTAGAACACCCCTACCAGCCATGAACCACATCAGTCTGGCATGTCCTCGTATTGTTGTCCTGACAGCTTATGACCACACTTTCATTACATGACCCCCCCACCCCACCCATTTCAGACTGTCTACCTGTCCCAATTTTGGATCTCTTCATGATCTCACTCTCTCTGGCTTTAAAACATTGGTTAGCAAAGTGACACAGTTGGATCACAGCAGAGAGAGATGTTGCTGTTTGAGGAGAAGAAGTGAATGGAACAGTGGTGCAAAGGAATGTCTTCAAGAGGAACGTACGTTAAAGAAAAGTCAGAGGCCGGATAACTTGGAGAGGAGTCAGAGGATTAGCAGTTTATGCTAATATTTTTTCTTATTTTCTGCCATTAGTTTGATAAAACAAGACTATCCTTGAGACCTCATCACATTAGCTGTGATAGACATGCCTGCAGCAGCAAGAGTACAGCGTTTCTCCCAGAATCAACAGAAAATCAGTCATGCTCAGATCATCCTGAGGAGTGAGTATTTTCCCCAGTGGGACGTCTACCAGGGTCCTGTGGTGTTAGTTTGGTCCTAGGTGTCCAATGTACGCTTCTATATTTTGTAAATGCTTTAACGTGTATTTTCTAATTACGTCATACATAATGTGTGTATGATTGGATTGAACTAACTTGTTTTGTGAAGGGGCTTAAGATGTGTAAGATGAATTGGGTCTATATTAACAGACTGATATGAATTGAATAAATGAGGTCAGAAATTAAAACATTGAGAATTCAGTCTTCTTCCTTCATGTATTAGAATAAGTAGTATTCTCCTGAACCTAGCCTAACTCTAACCTTATGGCAGTTATGTAATGTAACAAAATGCATATATAAACTTTAAACAGGTGTGCCCTTAATTCAGCCATAAGGGAAACTTTAGTGACATCTTCCCGTTACCGGTTAAGGGATTGTTCTGTAGTTTAATTGCAGGAGCTCCGTCCTAGTCGATATGTGGGAGCAGTTTTGACCACAGTTGCCAGTGTAGAGATACTGACATGTTGCATTATTTGACCATTTCTGTGTTTTCTTTGAAATCACCATCTCTGCTAAACTATCAAGCCACAATGAGACCACTATAAAGAAGCATTTTTCTTGGGGACAGTTCAGTTGAAACCTTTAAACGACTTTACTCTCCCACCTCATCCCCATCCCCTTCATCCTCCAACTCAAACTCAGTAAACAGGGTGGTAGATAACTTTCTCTCTAAAATTTCAGACATCATTGATCCTCCTCTTGCTGCTTTGTTATCTTACCCACGGTCTTTCTTAGGTTTTCCTGTCATTGGGTCTGATCCGATTCAAAAAGTTAACCCATCCCTCCTGTCAGGTGTCTTCCCCCAGGTTTTAAAAACAGCAGTTATTAAACCATTACTAAAGAAGAACACCCTTGACAACACGTTAATGCAAAACTACAGGCCAATCTCTAATCTTCCATTCATCAGTAAAATTATTGAAAAAGCTGTTTCAGCAGTTAAAAAGCTTCATAACAATGACCAATCATTCGGACATTTTTCAGTCTGGTTTCCGTGCTCACCACAGCATTGAGACTGCCCTCGTCAAAGTATTCAATGACATCCACATAAATAAGAGACTGTGGTAGAACCACAGTGCTGGTTCTGTTGGACCTCAGTGTTGATCATGATGAATTACTGAAATGACCAGAGAGCTGGGTCGGACTCTCTGGTAAAGTACTTGGCTGGTTTGAGTCTTACCTAAAGAACATGAACTTCTTTGTTTCAATAGAAAACTTTTTATCAGAACAGACAGAAATTACATGTGGGGTCCCTCAGGGCTCCATCCTGAGACCCCTCCTATTTAATAACTATATGCTCCCACTAAACCAGATTCTAAGAAACAATAGGATTAGTTATCATAACTATCCAGATGCTACTCAGCTTTACATTACAATGTCACTTTGAACCCATCCAAACCCTAAGTAAATGCATTAAGCAAATCAATGTATGGATGTGCCATAATTTTCTCTTCAGAAACAAAACTGAAGTAATTATCTTTGGACCTTAAGAGGAACGATCAACAGTCAGCACACAGCTTCAGTTAATCCAGCTAGAAACTACTGATCAGGCCTGAAATCTAGGTGTAGTAATGGACACAGACTTGAACCTCCAGGGTCACATAAAGGCAATAACAAGGTCAGCCTTCTATCACCTGAAGAACATTTCTAGGATTAAAGGACTGATGTTGCAACAGGACCTAGAAAAACTAATCCATGCGTTTATCTTTAGTCAGATTGATTACTGCAACAGTGTCTTCACAGGTCGTCTAAAAAGTCAATTAGACAGCTGCAGCTGATCCAGAACGCTGCTGCTCGTGTTCCTCACTAGAACCAGGAAAGTAGAGCATATCACCCCAGTTCTAAAGTCCTTACACTGGCTCCCTGTAGCTCAGAGAATAGACTTCTAAATACTTTTTCTAGTTTATAAGTCATTGAATGACTTAGCAAGGCAAGTTTATTAAATCAGAAATTTTATCCTTGAGATATTCTTAAGGTGATAGTAGGCTGATTCTGTGATTGCCTTAATGTGTTTTTCAAAGTTTAGGTCTTAGTCCATCACTATACCCAGATTTCTGACGTGGTTGGTGGTTTTTAGGTGTATGGACTGAAGCCTTGTGGTGTCCTTCAATCTTTTCTCTTTAGCTCCAAAGACAATTACCTCCGTTTTGTTTTTGTTCAACTGCAGAAAATTGTGGCACATCCAGTCATTAATTTCCTTAATGCATTTGTACAGGCCCTTGGTCTTCTGGTGACATTCTAACATATATTTGTGTGTCATCTGCGTAGCTATGGTAACTTATATTGTTGTTATTTATTACCTGTGCCAGTGGGAGCATATAGATGTTAAACAGAAGAGGTCACAGGATGGAACTCTGATTTATATAGCGTCAATTCACAACAGATGTCATCTCAAGGCACTTAACAAGATGTCATTGCAATACATTTATACAAACATTTAAATCAGTTAAAAATCTTCCTATTTAAGGAATCCCAGCAGATTGCGTCAGTCATTGGCGTGAGGTTGGGCCCCGTTGATGCAGACTTTCGAACCACAGCAATCCTTCAGCCCTCATGCTGAGCAAGCATGTAGCGACGGTGGAGAGGAAAAACTCCCCTTTAACAGGAAGAAACGTCCAACAGAACCAGGCTCAGTAGGAGCGGCCATCTGCCACGACCGTCTGGGGGTTTGAGAAGACAGAGCAGAAACACAAAAGGAACAGAAGATGTGATATAAGAGAACTTTCTATGTTACAGAAAGTAAAAAGTTGATAACAGGACGCAGTGGATGTTCAGTTACTGGGAGCATCATCCCAGTCGATGCCCCCCGTCCAACAGGGCATTGCAGCCAAGCAGGATACCAGACCAGGTATATCTTCTATGGAGAGAAAAACACTGAGAGAAAACAAAGTTAACAGTCGAAATAAAAGAATGTTCTGTAATACAACTGGAGAGTCGAAGGAGAAAAGGAAGTAGCAGAGTGAAGAAAATTGGTAAGTCTGTCCTCCAGCAGTCTAAGCCTATAGCAGCATAACTACAGAGCTAGCTCAGGATGACCTAAGCCACTCTTAACTATAAGCTTTATCAAAAAGGAAAGTTTTAAGCCTGGCCTTAAAAGTTAACAGAGTGTCTGCCTCACGGACTAAAGCTGGGAGCTGGTTCCACAGGAGAGGAGCCTGATAACTAAAAGATCTGCCTCCCATTCTACTTTTAGAAATCCTAAGAACTACAAGTAAACCTGCAGTCTGAGAGCGAAGGGCTCTGTTAGGAACATATGGAACAATTAGATCTCTGATGTATGATGGAGCTTGATTATTAAGGGCTTTGTATGTAAGAAGAAGGATCTTCAATTCTATTCTGGATTTAACAGGGAGCCAATGAAGGGAAGCTAAAACAGGAGAAATGTGATCTCTCTTTTTAATATTCATCAGAACTCTTGCTGCCGCATTTTGGATCAACTGAAGGCTTTTAATGGCATTTTGTGGACTACCTGATAGTAAAGAATTACAGTAGTCCAGCCTTGAGGTAACAAATGCATGGACTAGTTTCTCAGCATCACTCCTGGACAGGATGTTTCTAATTTTAGCAATATTCCGGAGGTGAAAGAAAGATATCCTAGAAACCTGTTTAATATGGGATTTAAATGTCAAGTCTCGGTCAATAAATAATTTAAAAGCAAAAAGTTTAGGGTCATCCATGTTTTTATGTCTTCCAGGCATGCCTGTAATCTACCTAACTGACTGGGTTCATCAGGATTTATGGATAAATATAGTTGTGTATCATCTGCATAGCTGTGGAAATTTATCCCATTCTGTCTAATGATTCTACCAATTGGGAGCATATATATGGTGAACAGAATTGGTCCAAGCACAGAACTCTGTGGAACTCCACAAGTAACCCTTGAGAGTGAAGAAGATTTATCATTTAGATGAACAAACTGGAATCTTTCAGACAAATATGATTTAAACCAGCCTAGTGCTGTTCCTTTGACCCCTGCAACATGTTCAAGCCTTTCTAAGAGAATATTATGATCGACTGTGTCAAAAGCAGCACTGAGATCTAACAAAACCAGAACAGACACAAGTCCATTATCTGAGGCCATGAGAATATCATTAGTAACCTTCACCAGTGCTGTTTCAGTGCAATGATGGGCTCTAAAACCTGACTGAAACTCTTCAAACAGCTCGTTACTGTTTAGATGCTCACAGATTTGATTAGCAACAATTTTCTCAAGGACTTTGGATAAGAAAGGAAGGTTAGATATAGGTCTGTAATTCACTAAGTCATCTTGATCAAGGGAAGGTTTCTTGAGTAAAGGTTTAATTACAGCTATTTTAAATTCCTGTGGTACGTATCCGTTTACTAAGGATAGATTCATCATATCCAAAATGGGGCCAGGAACCAAATGGAACACTTCTCTAAATAATTTGGTTGGAATTGGGTCCAACATACAAGTTGAAGGTTTAGATGAGGCTAATATTTTTGATAATTCCGAAAGCTCGACTGAATCAAAACAGCCTAAGCACAACTGAGGTTCTACAGTTCTTTCCGATACCGCCTCATTTACTGAGGAAGAAGTAATCATGTTTGGGGGGATGCCAATGATTTTATTTTTAATATAATTAATTTTATTTATGAAGAATCCTATAAAATCATCACTGCTAAGAGCTGGGGGAATAGTTGGCTCAACAGAGCTATGACTCTGTGTAAGTTTGGCAACTGTACTAAAAAGAAACCTAGGATTGTTTTTATTCGCCTCTATCAATGATGAAAAATATGCTGTTCTAGCTTGTCGAAGGGTCTTTTTATACAGCAGTAGACTGTTATTCCAGGTTAAATAAGAATCCTCTAGGTGTGTAGAGCGCCATTTTCTCTCCAACTTCCTAGTATTCTGCTTTAAAGTACGCAACTCTGCGTTGAACCAAGGAGTCAGCCTCTTATGGCTAGCCACTTTCTTTTTTAAGGGGGCTACACTATCTAATGCCAAACGCAATGAGGACGTAACGCTGTGAACCAGATCATCAATTTCTGAAGGGTTAGATATAGAATTGCTGCCATCCACTGTGTTACCCTGAGACACTAAGGAAAGTAGGAATGGAAAGGATTCTTTAAAGATAGTTACATTATTGTCTGATAAAGCTCTACTATAATGAAATTTTCTTTCAGATTTAAGATGGTCAGTTAAATTAAATTCAAAAGTTATTAAGAAGTGGTCAGACAGGACCGGGTTATGTGGGTGGACTGTTATTTCCTCACACTCAATACCGTATGTCAGTACAAGGTCCAAAGTGTGTTTACTGTAGCTATCAATTGGTCTGGGACTAATTAGTAAATCAGAACGGAAAATGGTTGCAACTCCTCCCCCTCGCCCAGTATTTCTAGGAATGTGAAAATTTAAAAGACTGGAAGGAGTTGACTCATTTATACTGACATAATCCTCCTGCTGCACCCAGGTTTCTGTGAGACAAAGGAAATCAATGTGATTATCACAAATCAAGTCATTTACTAACAAAGTCTTTGAGGAGAGAGATCTTATGTTTAATAAACCACATTTAATAGATTTATTTTTCTGGTCAGTCAAAGTTGTATTTATTTTTATGAGATTTCCCTAATTTGCTTTTGTTGGCTTAACTTTTAATCCATTTCATTTTGGCCGTGGGCAAGACACTGTTTCTATAGCGTAATGGGTGGGTAACAGTACAGAAGCAGCAGAGAGGTGGGTTAAACTACGACTCTGCTTCCTGGTCTGGACCCTGGGTTGTCAGTGTTTTGGAGGACTTATAAATTCGGCCATATTCCTAGAAAGAAGAGCTGCTCCATCCAAAGTGGGATGGATGCCGTCTCTCCGGATCAGACCAGGTTTTCCCCAAAATGTTCTCCAGTTATCAATGTAGCCCACATCGTTTGCAGAACACCACCCAGACAACCATTGATGGAATGACAGCATGCGGCCAAACATGTCGTCACTGGTCCGATCAGGCAGGGGACCAGAAAAGATTAACGAGTCGGACATTGTTTTGGCAAACTTACACACCGAAGCAACACTAATTTTAGTGACCTCCGATTGGCGTAACCGGGTGTCATTATCGCCAGCGTGAATAACAATCTTACTGTATTTAGGCTTATCTTTAGCCAGCAGTTTCAGGTAGGATTTGATGTCGCCCGTTCTGGCCCCTGGCAAACATTTGACTATGGTCAATGGTGTCTCTAATGCCATGTTTCTGATTATGGAGCTGCCAATTACCAGGGTCAGCTTCTCAGCGGGTGTGTCGCCGAGCGGGGAGAATCTGTTAGATATGCGGACCGGTTGGTGGTGGCCCGGGGGCTGGGTCCTAGAACTATGCTTCCTACGTACAGTCACCCAGCCGCCCTGAGGTCCCGGCTGCGCGGGCTCTACCGGAGGACCGCTAGGGGGCTTTATCCTTGTTGGCTCCGCGCTGGCTAATGGGCTTCGGCTATCAGCTGGTTTTTCAACAGCGCGGAGCCGTGCTTCTAATTCTGATACCCTCGCCTCCAAAGCTACAAAAATATTACATTTATTACAGTTACCATTATCACTAAAGGAGGCAGGGAAGTAACTAAACATCTGACAGAGAGAGCAAGAGAGAAGAGAAGAGTTAGAGACAGGAGAGAGAAGAGTAGCAATAGCCGCAATGAAGCTAAGCTAACTGAGCTAGCGAGACCTTACCACCCCAAGAAAAGCTGTGTGAAACACAAGGAGTTCCCAAAACATAAAGTACACCACCACAAAACGTGTGCTTGTGTGTTAAAATAACTTAGAAAGGCCTCAGCACAGAGAAAATAAGATCAATTCAAGAGAGTCTGAACACCAAACAGCTTACAAGGAGCACAACAGTGACAACAGAAAATGACGCAATACGGCTTACCCCCGTCGAATGAGCACGGATTTCACCAGTGGTGGAAAGCTTATTGACACAAAGTACTTCCTGTTCTCTAAGTACGTTTTGAACCAGTTTAGTACAGTGCCAGAGAGACCCACCCAGTTCTCCAGTCGTTTGAGTAAAATAATGTGGTCAACTGTATCAAATGCAGCACTGAGATCCAGTAAAACTAACACTGACATTTTTCCACTGTCAGTATTCAAACGGATGTCATTGATGACTCTGGTCAGAGCAGTCTCAGTGCTGTGGTGCTGTCTAAAACCTGACTGAAAGACGTCATAGCAGTTGCTTTGTCTTAAGAAGTCATTTAGCAGATGAAAAACAGCCTTTTCAATGATCTTACTTAAAAATGGAAGATTGGAGATGGGCCTGTAGTTGTTCATTTGTGTCTTGTCAAGATTATGTCTTTTCAGCAGGGGTTTAATTACAGCCGTTTTCAGGGGCTCTGGGCAAACACCCGACATTAAAGATGATTTCACAATCTGTAACAGATCTGAGTCCAAGATCTTTGAGACCTTTTTGAAAAAGCCTGTGGGCAGGATGTCTAAGCAGCAAGAGGAGGAGTTCAGTTGACGTAAGATGTCCTCCAGATCTTTGCTGTTTATGAGATTAAACTGTTTCATGGTGTTTAAATGGATTTTCCGTGAACACTGTACATAACCTGAAAGTGCCGTTAATGAACCGACCGCTTGTCTAATATTTTGGATTTTGTCTGTGAAGAATTTGGCAAAGTCATTGCAGGTCTTGGTGGAATAGAGTTCAGGTGCTACTGACACAGAAGAGTTTGTTAGCCTGTCGACAACAGCAAATAATGTGCGAGCACTATGACCATTTCTGGTGACGATGTCAGAAAAATATGACTTCCTTGTATTCCTCAGTTGTAAGTTATAAGAGTGAAGTTTCTCTTTATAGATGTCATAATGAACCTGAAGTTTTGTTTTTCTCCATCTGCGCTCAGCTTTCCGACACTCCCTTTTTTCATTTCTCACCAGTGTGGAATTTCTCCATGGAGACCTTTTCCTTCCAGAGATAACCTTCACCTTTGTGGGAGCAATAGTATTCATAACATTTAATATTTTAGCATTAAAGCTGTTGACAAGTTCATTGACTGAACCCCCTGACAGGGCAGGTGTTGGAGAGAAGACCTGGTTAAAGATGTCACTAGTGTTTTCAGTTATACATCGTTTTGTGATATCCTCCGTTAAACATTTATGTGAACCGAAATTATACTCTCAAAGAAAACACAACAATGGTCAGACAAGCCCACATCACGCACAATAATCTTGGAAATGCCCAGACCCTTCGAGATCAGTAAGTCCAAAACATGACCCTTATTATGTGTGGGCTCTGTTATATGCTGAGTCAGCCCAAAGTGTGTTACTCAGGTCTTTAGACCCTTTGTTCTGGGGATTGTCAACATGGATGTTAAAATCACCAACAATAATTATACAGTCATAATCAACACAGATTATAGACAGCAGTTCACTAAAATCATCATTAAAGTCAGCACAGTAATTTGGAGGCCGATAAATGTTAACAAACATGGCTCTAGATGAGGCCTTCAGCTGTACAGCAACATATTCAAAAGAAGGAAAACTTCCAAGAGATAACTGCTTACACTGGAATGATTCATTAAATAAAACAGCAACTCCTCCACCTATCCTGTTCTGTCTGGCCTGGTTGACAAAACTAAAGTTGGGAGGGGTTGATTCGATAAGAGAAACACTGCTATTCTTATCTAACCAAGTCTCAGTTAAAAACATAAAATCAAGGCTGTGCTCAGTGATAAGATCATTGATTAAAAATGTCTTCCCCACTATAGACCTGACATTTAATAAGGCCATCTTAACAGGTTTAAGAGTATTATTGTGCCCCTTGTGTTTTGGGGCAGGCTGTGTACAGCGTATGTTTACATTACTTAAAAACCTTTTAGAATGCAGAGCTCTGTGTTTTGACATAACTACATTCCTTCTGTTACTTATAAGTACAGAAATGATCGAACCTTCTAATGAACAGGGTCCCAGCTTGTCCTGGGAAAAGTTCTGACTGCTGATATCCACGCAGCCTGGACCCTTAACACATCATACATCAGACTGTGGAGATTGTACATGCTTACGTGGTGGGGTAGGAGGGGGCCGGCTTGTTGCCCTACCTTTGATCGTCCTGGTGTTGGGTTTATGGGTAAAGAAAACAGATTGGTCTAGGGGGTAGATCTGAGCCCAATGTTGACCCGCTCCATCATCTGCTCAGTGAATTTCAGATGGGGGGAGGGGGGCGGTAGGGAAGACGGTGGGCTGTCAGGGGTTTGCGGGGGCGATGGAGGTCCGCTGTCCTGTTCTTTAGGGCTGTTGAGGGCTTTTGGGGCAAATAAAGATCCTTCTTCCTGCTTCTGTTCGAAGCTTCCCATGAGTGAGGGCAGAAGAAGTTCCTCCCCCTCTGCACTCAGCTTTGTTTGGTCTTCCTTTTGAGATAAGTCTTTGTGTATCTCCTTTTTGGCTACAAGCACAGAGGGATGACGCAGGAAGTAGAAAATATTGGAGGTAAACAGTCTTACACCTGACCTGTTCAAACTAAATCCATTTGCCTTAAAGAGATGTCTACGCTCCCAATAAATCTGAAAGTTGTTAATAAATTGCAGTTTGTTGTCAGCACATGCAGATAAAATCCACTTATTTAATGCCAAAAGACGGCTAAAACTTTCTTCTCCTCCTCTGATGGGTGGTAAAGGTCCACTGATGAATACTGCTGCATCCAACGAGCTCACGGTGTTCAATAATCCAGTGAAGTCCCGTTTCAGAACCTCCGATTGTTGCTTGGACACATCATTCGACCCTGTGTGGAGAACGATATTTTTCACTGTTGGATATTTAGTCACAGTTTTCAGAATCCTCTTCTGCATGTCACTGACCATATCCTTTGGAAAGCAGAGGACTTTGGTGTTCTTTCCACACATCCACTGAACGTCCTTTACAGAGGAATCACCTACAATCAGAGTTTCAGGCCCAGTCTTTTGCTTTCTCTGTGGCCTCTCACTCTCTGACAGGTTATCAGTCCTCATCTCGCTGCCTTGGGGTGGATGGTCGTCAGATAAAGATCCAGGGTTCTCCAACAGTGGAGCAAATCTGTTCTCCAGCTTCACATTCGGTTGTTTTGAAAGTTTGTGGCTAACTTTCCCATTTGCAGCTGTTCTGTCCCGTGTCCTCTCATATACGGGAGTAGAAGCCCTTTCTCTTGTAGGGAGTGCAGACCAGTCGGCCTCATCACAGATTTCCGCTCGCTGTGTCCAGCCTGCACTACGTCCTCCCGTTTCCCAGAAACATAATTTAGTTTTTGGCTTAGCACCAAGACAGTTCCAGGGAGGATTATCACTCGGTGATTTAATGTAATGAGCAGAGGCTCCCTCTTTCTTGGTCGTGTTATCTCTGCCTCTTAGCCGTGTGTTAGCTTGCTCATTTCCACTGTTTTGAAAGAGTGATAAGGTTGTTTCATTTCCACACAATCCATTTACCTCCACATTAACTTCTATCCGTTGAACTTTCATCTCCAGTGCTGTTATCTTTTGTAGAAGGTCCTGGTAGTCCATTGTGGAGACGGAAGGCATCTTGTTGCTGTAGCTTAGCGTTAGCACCCTTACGAGCTATATCTAGCTTTAGCTGAAAGCTAAGTACTTAGATGCTGTAGATCAGGCTTCAGCTGTGTGTAGGCCACGCACACAGAGTGCTGAAGATAAAAGATCTATGAAATATTGCCGTTACTACTAAAAAAGGTTTTTCCCATAAATTTATATGTATTCAAAAGTCCTGCAGGTCGGATCATAAGGGGGGAAAAAAATAAAAATAAGCAGAAAAATGCAAGCAGAAGGGAGAGCAAAGTAGCGAAGCAGCCGATTGCAGCGAAGTACAGTGAGGAACATAAGTATTTAAATACCCTGCAATTTTGCAAGTTCTCCCACTTAAAAATAATTCTCCTTAATTTTCCGTCTCCGTGTCCATAACATCAGGAAATAAAAACCCCAACAATTCATAATAAAGATTTTTCACACATAAATCAAGTGGAGGACTATAGCAAAAGCTGTACTGCTCCGCTTGTGAAAGTAAATCTGTTGGGCTTCTACTTGGTACTCAGACACCAATTCTGAGCTCCACACTGCCAAACAGGACACGTTTAAAAAAAAAATTATAATAATTGAGGGGTCTGAAATTTACATTGTAGATTCATTTCCACTGTGAAAGAGGGCATTTAAAAAAAATCAGGAAATCACATTGTCTGACTTTTTAAGATTTTTTTTTATTGCAGCACATAAGTATTTGGACATCTGATAATCAGCAAGAATTCTGGCTCTCAAAGACCTGTTACTCTGCCTTTAAAAAGTTCACCTCTACTCCACTTATTAATCTAAATCAGTAGCACCTGTCTGAGCTCATTAAAGACACCTGTCCACCCCACAGTCAGTCAGACTCCAACTAGTACCATGGGCAAGACCAAACAGAAGAGAGCTGGGACCACAAGTTCAAAGGTTACTGTCGGTAGAACACTACGCTGTCATGGTTTAAAATCATGCATTGCACTGAAGGTTCCCCTGCTCAAGTCATCACATGTCCAGGCCTGTCTGAAGTTTCCCAGTGACCATCTGGATTATCCAGAGGAGGCATGGGAGAAAGTCATGTGGACCAAAATAGAACTTTTGGGTCTAAACTTCACTTGCCGTGTTTGGAGGAAAAAGAAGGATGAGTTGCATCCCAAGAACACAAACCCTACTGTGAAGCATGGGGGTGGAAACATCATGCTTTGGGGCTGTTTTTCTATGAAGGGGACAGAACGACTGCACTGTATTAAGGAGAGGATGAATGGGGTCATGTATTGTGAGATTTTGAGCAACAACTTCCTTCCCTCAGTCAGAGCATTGAAGATGGGTCATGACTGGATCCTCCAACATGACAATGACCCGAACCACTCAGCCAGGATAACCAAGGAGTGGCTCTATAAGAACCATATCAAGGTTCTGGAGTGGTCTAGCCAGTCACCAGACCTAAATCCAATAGAAAATCTTTGGATGGAGCTGAAACTCCATGTTGCTAAGCGACAGCCCTGAAACCTGACAGATCTAGAGAAGATCTGTGTGGAGGAGTGGGCCAAAATCCCTGTAGCAGTGGGCAAACCTGGTCAAGAACTACAGGAAACATTTGACCTCTGTACCTGCAAACAAAGGCTTCTGTACCAAATATTAACATGGATTTTCTCAGGTGTCAAACTACTTATGTCCAGCAATAAAATAGAAATAAATTCTTTAAAAATCAGACAATGGGAATTCCTGAACTATTTTAATGCAGTCTTTCACAGGAGAAATGCATCTACAATGTGAATTTCAGACCCCTCCATAATTTCTAAGTACTTGCAAAATCGCAGTGTGTTCAATCATCTGTTTAGAGCTGCCTTTGAGTAATGTTTTCATGTATCATATGTTTTGTGTGTGCTTCATGCTTTATTGCTGTTTTTACTTCCATGTCCAATCCATGTCTACTTTTGAGTAATGTTTTTTCAAGTGTCATATGCTCTGTGTGTTTTATGCTTTATTGGTTCTTTTACTTTTATTTTGTTGAAAGTGTGCTATACAAGTAAAATTGCCTTGCCTTGTCTAAACTGGAACAAACTTCCAGACCACTCCAAAGCTGCTGAAACACAGCTGTTTTCAATCAAGGCTAAAACCCCCATCTGTTTAGATATGCCTTTGAGTAAGTGATTAATAATAGCTGGAATGTAATATGTTTTGATTTGTCATACATTATGTCTGTGCTTTTACTGTTGTTTTATTGCTGCAGTTACTTTACCCTGTAGTCGTGTAAAGCACTTTGAATTGCCTTGTTGTTGAATGTTCGCTATACAAATAAATGTATCTTGCCTTATATTCTTAAAGACTGAAACAAGTTTTGCTGGAAAGACTGCATAAGTGCTCATGCACAGGGCTGAATGATGGCAAGAGAATCAGCTTTTCCCAAAGTAGTAAACAAAACACTTAAGTTAAACAGCCGTGGCCCAGCGGTAATTTTTAGTCCTTATTTTTTGGCTGAGATTTAAAGCCCATCCTCAGACACCACAGGAGTAGTCAAACTAAAGTCTCCATCCCTAATTCTGGGGCTTATGACCTGTTGTGTTTGCCAGATCTCCAAATGTCATGTTCCCATACATCAGTTCATCTTTCAGTGTAGAAGGTACAGATTTTTGGATTACTACACTGAAGTCTTATAACTAGGATACTTAAATGGAACCCACTATATTTAAGCATTTAATTCTGTACTTTGCCTGCTGACATCTCCTTTAATGGAATCTTTCCAACATCAGCCTTTTCT
Organism: Valencia hispanica; assembly: GCA_963556495.2. Classification (NCBI taxonomy): domain Eukaryota; kingdom Metazoa; phylum Chordata; class Actinopteri; order Cyprinodontiformes; family Valenciidae; genus Valencia; species Valencia hispanica. The sequence goes on from OY747719.1 coordinate 3,610,621, forward strand.
AGAGTAGAATTCAGGTTAGATCTTTTTCCCTTTTTTCCAGTATGCATTGCTGAACAGAGTCCCAGTCCAATGCAAAACATTACTACAATCAGTTTATGGTAATATTTGAAATTTAAGTGCCAGAAAAGAACAAATAATTTTTACACTAGTGGTGAGTGGGTTTTACACTAAATCCACTCACCAAATATATTGCAGGTCTTGCAGTCATACCTGGTCCTGTTATTGCTCTTGTTGATAGCAACACCTATTTTGTCAGAATCTAATTTTATCCCCAATCTGCTTCAACAGATTTAAACTACCTTAAGAAAGCTGCTATAATCCTTGGACATTTAAACACTCATTTGACTTGACACATAAAGCTACAGCTTAACCTAATTTGTTGTTCCAGGTATATATAAAGTTTGCTTTAGTGCTACGCTAATATAAAGAAAATACCCTTTGTTTTGATATGACTTGTTAATGTTTTTGCTTGTAACATGCTGCAACATATAAATATAGATATTATCCTTCATTGTCACTCAGCTGGGAAATTTAGGCCTTAACATGTGCAGACAAAACTATCAGAATGAGTTGTTCAATAACTAAGAAGTTTTTTAACCATTGGACCATGAAGGGGGGAAAGATAATCTGCACAATAAAGTTTAGTAAGTCATGTAGATGGAAACAGGCTGTGATTACTGTCGGCTAGATGCATATAACACAACTGTGCATTTCGCTGGGTGTACAAAGTAACATGCTTCAGACCAGCAACAGATGGCATGAGTTGAGTTCATCAGGTTCTCTACATGCTGATGATTTAAAGAGTCACTGATCAGGACCTTCCTGGTAGAAATACTAGAGAGCTGCTGTCCCTGCTGCTGTGTCAGAACCAGGGGCAGTCTGGGACAGTAATTCAGGCCAGGAATATTGATACAACCCCAGGCCACCACCACCAAAATTAACGCAAAACGCCAAGAGTGCGTTAGGTTGGTCGCCTACTGATTTAAGAGTGTAAAATAATAAAGCAAAGGCTACAGATGTGCACTCTCTCAGCATTTTCCTCTACAAAATAAATTCTCTATTTCTGTTCTGCTGCAATAAGCTGTACTTAAATCACGTCAACTGAAATTCTATTTCATCTACTACTACACTGGTAAATGTGCTTGCTGCACATTTACACAGTTGGTGCACTGCTTATGTGTAGGTTTCTTCTCTGTAACACTGAACGAGGAAACTAAACACACACAGAAAGAAAATTAAAACATCATAAAATAGAATAAAAAAAGAAAGAAAATGTTACACTCAGTGCATCTGGTTGTTCTGCAAAAGTAAATTATCACTTTAAATAATGTAGACCTGTAAAGTTAATTGCATACTGATTATCATAATGGAAGCACAAGTTATTCTAAAAGCATGGCCTGCATTTTTGGTTTGTACTTAAATTGTACCAGAAGGTTCCTGCTCTGATTCCTCACTACTGCTGTCCACCACTGCTGTGCCTGCATCAGCCCCGACAGTGCAGACACTCCTCCCTTCTCCATCTTTGTGTGGAAAAATCCAAAAGCCACCAATCATATCTCAGCTTTTCAGATTCAGTAATTGACCATTTTTATACTGCACTGGCTATGTTCATATAACAACAAATGCTCTTAATCTCAATTGGATTTTACCTGGTTAAATTAAGATTAAATGAAATAGTATAATACAAGGATTTCAATATTTGTGTCATGTATTTTCTTGTCTATGTAGTTGACCATATTCTAAGATTTGCAAAATCCTTTATTACAACTTAAACTTTTGTTTTATGAAGTTAGTTTTAACACATCAGCTTAACTCCTCATTAAGTTAGTAGTGCTGGACTGTTGTAAGTCTGTTGTTACCTATAGTTTCTAATGTCTCACATGTTCTCTTATTGACAAACATGTCAGTTCATTTACAGCACTTTGTATCTTTTGCATCTGTGGCCAGACTTTTAGCTCCAAGTCATTTAGCCGTGGCACATTCAACCCCCCAGATCTGCTGTTTTTTCTTGAAAATTAGCGCTGACAAAATGAGCCTGTTCACAGCTTATTGAGTGTTCACTGCCAGGTTTAAATTATTCTCCACTCATTTGAGGCGAGACGCAGATGAGGCAGATTTTTGCACAGCCGATTCCTCTCCTCTTTTCCTGCTTAGTCCTTCTTGGTTTCTCCTCTGTTGCCATTACTCAGCCTGTCACAGTGAGGAATGTGCAGATTGAGATGTAATGGAAAGCTATGTCTGACTTCAGCATTCCTCTTCTTTGTTACTGTCTGGGTTTTAACTTGGACTATTTGTAGAACGTAAGTCAGTCTTTATCTATTACTTTGCTCTTTTTATTGGATTAGTAAGTTTACATTAGGTCATGCAACAATATATATTTTCTTAATTTGTTGTGTGTTACGATTATAAGGACAGTGACCTTTCTATGTGTTACCAAGTCTACTAAAGGAACTAAATCCATTTGGACCCAATCAACTAAGCAAAGACACAGAACCTCAGTTAAAACATTTTTTTTAAAGAGAACATTTTCTTTGTTTTCATTAAAAGAGACTAAACTAAATACACTGCATCCACCCAGTCTTGATGCTGCTTGATACTGTAGTTAAACAGTGGTTAATATTACAATGTAATATTAATGGTAAAGAAAATTATTTTCCCCTACAAAAATATAAGGTTACATTCTCTATATTATTAGACAAATACAAACAGTTGCAGTTATTGCCATGTAAAAGTGAATTGGAGAAGGCCTTTATCATTATTCATATCAGCAGCAGCATACTAGAACGACTGGAGAGCTGGGTCGGACTCTCTGCTACAGTACTTGGCTGGTTTGAGTCTTACCTAAAGAACAGGGACTTCTTTGTTTCAATAGGAAACTTTTCATCAGAACAAACAGAAATCACATGTGGGGTGCCCCAGGGCTCCATCCTGGTGCCCCTCTTATTTAATATCTACATGCTCCCACTAGCCCAGATTATAACGACCAATAACATTAGCTACCATAATTATGCAGATGATCCTCAGTTCTACATTACGATGTCACCAGGTGACTTTAAACCCATCCAAACCCTAAGTAAATGCATCGAGCAAATCAATGGATGGATGTGTCATAACTTCCTCCAATTGAACAGAAACAAAACTGAAGTAATTACTTTTGGACCTAAAGAAGAACGATCAACAGTCAGCACACAGCTTCAGTTAATACAGATAGGAACTACTGATCAGGCCGGAAATCTAGGTGTAGTAATGGACTCAGACCTGAATCTCCAGGGTCACATAAAGGCAATAACAAGGTCAGCCTTCTATCACCTGAAGAACATTTCCAGGATTAAAGGACTGATGTCGCAACAGGACCTCAAAAAACTCATCCATGTGTTTATCTTTAGTCAGATTGATTACTGCAACAGCTTCTTCACCGGTCTGCCTAAAAAGTCAATCAGACAGCTGCAGCTGATCCAGAACGCTGCTGCTCGTGTTCCTCACTAGAACCAGGAAAGTAGAGCACATCACCCCAGTTCTAAAGTCCTTACACTGGCTCCCTGTAGCTCAGAGAATAGACTTCAAAATACTTCTACTAGTTTATAAATCATTGAATGGCTTAGCACCAGAATATGTTGAAGACCTACTGTAACTATACCAACCCACCAGACCACTCAGGTCCTCTAATTCCAGTCTATTCAACATCCCTAGAATCAGAACCAAACATGGAGAAGCAGCTTTCAGTTTCTATGCTCCTCTGATCTGGAACAAACTTTCAGAAAACTGCAAAGCTGCTGAAACACAGAGTTCTTTTAAATCACAACTAAAAACTAAAAATCTGTTTAGAGCTGCCTTTGAGTAATGTTTTCATGTATCATGTTTTGTGTATTCTTCTTGTTTTACTGCAGTTTTTACATTATATACTTTGTAATGCTTTGATGAATCTGTGTGTGCTTCTTTCCATATTGCTGTTTTTACTTTAAATGCTTTGACTGTGTTTTACTACAATTTTTATTTTACCACTTAATCATGTAAAGCACCTTGAATTACCTTGTTGTTGAAAGTGTGCTATACTAATAAAATTGCCTTGCCTAGCAGACATATGGTGTCACAGTGCATACAGTGAACTACACCTAGATTTCAGGCCTGATCAGTAGTTTCTAGTTGAAGCTGTGACTCTTGATCGTTCCTCTTTAGGTCCAAAAGTAATTACTTCAGTTATGTTTCTGTTCATCTGGAGAAAGTTATGGCACATCCATTCATTGATTTCCTTGATGCATTTACTTTGGGTGTGGTTGGGTTCGAAGTCACCTTTAAGGGCGAGCTGTATTTTAAATACCGTAGATAACAGTTCTTATTGTGTATGATTGCTAACTGTCTGCAAAAGCAGACCACACTAACAAGAACCAGCGTGTGGAACTAATGTATGTAGCGCATCTTACAGCCATTTTGTTTTAGCTTGGCAACAAAGAATAAAGGAAAAACTCAGTGGAACTTAGTAACTCATGTTGCAGGATTTCAAACAGCTATCAGTTAGAAACCTTTGAAAACACTGTTTATACTTCTTTTACTGTTTATACAATTGAAGAATGAAATCTTACAAACGCAGCAGAAATGGTGAAATAGACAATCAAAACAGACCTTAATTTGTTTATCCATCCATCCATCTATCCATTTTCTATACCCATCCATCCTAATGCAGGGTTGCGGGGGGGCGCTGGTGCCTATCTCCAGCGGTCATGGGGCGAGAGGCGGGGTACACCCTGGACAGGTCGCCAGTCCATCGCGGAATTTGTTTATCTTAAGCTAATTTATCTTTGCCCAGACACAACCTTACTTGAACGCTTCTTAGATCTCCATCGAAGTGTGGCTCTATGGTCTGAAAAGACTGGCAATAAAGTAGAGAAACCAGCTGTTATAGCTGGTCCTTTAGCAGTAGCTGCGTAGAGCGCCGCCAGCAGTCAGTCCTCATGGGTTACCGAGCCACCGTTGGCTCCGAACGTTGGTCTTCCACTGACCGCTCGCTTTTTGTGGGCGGCAATCAGCTCACCAGCTCTCGGCTCGTTCAGCTCCTGTAGCATTCAGCATAGTGTCCTTGAGGCTCTCTCCCTCTCTAGTAGAATCTTTAATTAAATAAAATTCTTTCTGCAGGGTTTAAACAAGTCAGTCAGGACTTATTTCATCGGCCGGATACAGTTCACTTGATCAGTGATCAACAGGTTGTTGTATCTGTTGGATCCAATGAGCTTAAATCCGCTCCCCTCCCCTCACCAGCGAGGATGGAAGCCCAAAGCAGACGATTTCTCTCCCGATGCGCATTTCCCGATGGGCAAAAAGAGACTGAGTTCTGGCGAGCACCTGTTCTATTTGGAGTTCCCAACTCCTCCTCTTCCTGTTGAGAATAGTGCAATGTGTAATTTAGCACTCCAATCAGCAGGTCTGTGTTTTAGTCCAATAACCATGGCTGTGTTCCAACAGTGCATTGTCTTTTTTTTTTTTGCTGTCTGGGGAAAAAGGTGAAGAGAATGGATGACGTTTAGGATCAGGTACCATGATCCAGGCCCAGAGTGGTTAATCGTAAGGACCTGGACAGTTCCTGGTGGGCCGGTCGGATTTTTTGGCCGCATGGGCCGGTGTACTAGTGTGCCAAAGGTGCAACTAGGCAAAAATTAGTTACTTGTAAGAGTATTTCTGAACCAGAGTTATCTGCACTGAGAGCGACAGATACCAGCGTTGGATAAAGGAAGTCATCGAAATCGGGAAACGGGAACCAAGGACCATGAACAGAGATGAGGGAACCTACACATTGACCTATACATGGGACATGGTCCTTAGGAGGACAACAGACAGCGGGGGTGTAACCATTCCCCGCTGTCTGCATAAAACAGCTGACAGACACGTCACACAAACACCTGGTGACACTTCTGAGGACGGCAGCAGAGGATGCCGAAACATGTAAAGGTAAAAAATTACCTTGATCTGTTTTAAAATGGAGAACCTAAAAATCTAATATTTCTGAACCAGTTGAGCAAAGGTTCGAACTAGTAGGGGAACACTTTTTAACTAGTTTAGTGTAGTCGTGTACTAGTTGGCAGACAGAACCTTTGATATCAAGGATGTGAAGTTTTTACCAAAACGGCTTGCCATACAGGGCCGCTGACTCTTCCACCACTGGCAGCTCTTCTTTTTGTTTGTTTTTTTTTGCAGCGCACCTTTAGATAACATGTCAGAGCATTGTCAGTGTTGTGGGTGTGGCGTAGAAGGCTAGAATTAAAAACAGGAAAGCTCTGGAAACAGACGCTGCTAAATGGGCAAAAATGGGCAAGTTTTTAACTTAAACAAGCTCATGGTTTGTGACAACAAATGAGGACGACCAAACGGATAAAACAACAGGTTGAACTTTGACTGTAAACCACCATTCAAGTTAATTAATTATCAAGTTAATTAATTGTTTCCTTGTGGCAACTAGCATATCATATCATTTTAATAATATGATGCGACGCCCCATAACTGGGAAACTTTGTCTTGTAGCTCCCCAGAGTTAGAAGGAAAATCCAGCAATAAACAATCTGATTCCACAAGTCCAGGATTCCTTATTGAGTGAATATTATTAGTATTCATATTACGAAGAGCATGGTGTAGACCTGCTCCATATGAAAAGTTCCCTGCAATGCTAGCTGATTCAGCACTACAATAATAAGGCAAGGCAACTTTATTTGTATAGGACACTTTCAACAACAGTGTAATTCAAGGTGCTTTACGTGATTAGGGGATAAAGTAAAAACAGCAAAAAAGCATAAAACACACACAGAGCATATGACACGTAAAAACATTACTCAAAAGCAGACATGGATTTAGCATCAAGTAAAAAGAACAATAAAGCATGAAACACACACATAACATCTGATACATGAAACCATTGCTCAAAGGCAGAGTTGGTAGGGTGACAGTAGAACTTCAGCATACTTTGGTGCTAAGCGATTCAATGATTTATAAACTAGTTGTGAAGCAATTAACCCTTATTTGCACTGAATTGACATTTTTTTCAAAACATACTCTGAAAATACAAGGCTTTACAGAACATTGTGCTGTTGTAGCTTTAACATGTATTATGAGTTCATGATTTAAAAAATAATAGGTTGTAATACAAAGTGGGCCGGTCTGAGGCATGAAACTCCAAGCCCACTCCGGCCCTGCCATGATCTCAGAAACACACTGTCAGAGACTGACAAGGTCACTACTAGCAATGGTAGGCCAGGACACTTCTGCAGAGTCTGGACTAATCTGATGCTTTTTTTGGGGGGGCCGATGATGTAAGGTAGCTACGTTCTTAAAAACACCACCTATCACTATGTTTGAAGACATCCCAGTCGAAGTAAATTGAGTTTCCTCATTCCTTGCTGGCTTTTAACCTTATCCTACAGTACAACTCTTGTGTTCAGCCACACTTCAGGACCTGCTGATAGCTGTGAATTATTCTACCAGTTGCTGCTAGGCAGATTAGAAACTATTCTGAACACACATTTCACAGGATGTCACCCTTCATCTGACACTGGTTTCAGGATCATCCCTGCTTTAACCAAATACTCTGACATGTTACTGCAAAGGAGTAAAGTGACAGTGCCATCATCCTCAGGCCGATAATGGATCTATATAAAGCTATGGATTGGGGGCCGAGGTATGGCTGTCGCTGTCCTGCTGCTGACTTCTAGTTATTATGACCGTTAGAAGCCCGAAATTAATCTGTCAGGGAAAGATTCACTAAAAGAGACAAACAGCTCATTTTAAGCTGGATCTTCAGCCATTTTTGTTTACCACGAACAGAGACCTTGTATAAATAATTAGAGACATTGTTTATCATGAACTTTTCCTGAGCTTTTTGCTCTTAATACAAAATCTACTGGCATGGTGGTGTGGACTAAAATGGCCGACATTGATTAGTTCTGTGTGCCAGACATCCCATTTTCCTTGGCTATCTGCTATAATGGTTTTAGATAGACGTTCAGGAACCATTTTCCCATTCTGCTTTAAAAGTCTAGCATCAGCTGGAAAATGCTATGAAGGCATTAGGCAAGCATTTTTCCAACTCTGTCACAAATGTCGATTTATCTGTTGACCCATGTTCTTAATTCTGCCAGTAGAGGGAACTCTGTCAGACACATTTCTTTCCAGACTTTATAGAAATGTAGTGACTTATTAAAACAAAGCTCTGTAGATCAGCTGTGTCATCTGGCTCTTAGCCACATGTAGCAGACCTGTCCTGGAAGTATCAAGATGTGTGCTTAATTTAAAAATATGAAAGTCAACCATTCCCTGTATTATGTGCTCACTCAGGAGGATGGGACTCACTTTTCCATGACGGTATGTCTGTGTTCAGCTTCCTTTCTGTTAACGTAAGAAAAGAAAATGTGCCATGCTCCTGTCTCAGTCTGACAAAGAAAACTGTTTGTCCTCTTTTCTAGTCAAACCTATAAAACACTGTAGCATCACTTCTTATCTTAAGTTTAACATTATTCTAAGACCTGGGTTTATACAATTCTGCTATCTTTGTTTGTTATTGTTACAAAAATTGTTGACATTTCTTCATTTGTACCACAAATTGTGACAAAGTTTATAATGTAAGTGAAAAAGATCCAGGAAACAAGTCTTTAGCTCAGATAGACTAACGCTTTTTAAGAGTGAGTGAGTAATCTTTATACAGGTAAACCTGAGCTAATTTCTACCTTAGGCCTGCATATTATAATATACACTGACTGGCTACTTTTCTTAGGTATGTCTGTTTAGTTGCTTGTTAAGAAACTGCAACTCAGCCAATGTCATGGCAGTGAACAATGATTTTAGGCATGTAAAGGATGACAAAGACCAATTCTTGGACTTGGGTTGTTTTTGTCAGATGAACAGCTATGATCATCTCAGAAACTACTGCTTTGCTGGGATCTTTACACACAATCTTCTCTCAATCTCCAGTAAAATCTGTGAATAAAAATATGCTTTTCATGTCAGATGTGAAGGGAGAATGGGCAGACCGGGTTAAAATATTATAAATGCAGCTGTAGCTCAATCATTACAACAAGTGTGCTGAATACCATCTCTAAACATACAGCACTTTGAACCTTGAAGCAGATGATCTTCAAGGGAGCAACTCCTGTTAGCCAAGAACAGGAGTTACATGAATTACATGTGGTGTGCCCCAGGGTTCGATTTTAGGCCCAGTGGTTTTTAACCTTTTATATGCTCCCTCTTGGCAGTGTCATCAGAAGACATGGAGTTAACTTTCACAGTTATGCTGATGATAAACAGTTGTACATCTCCATGTCTCCCAATGACACACGGCCAATGGATGCACTTTTTAACTGCATTTTAGACATTAAATCCTGGATGGCAGAAAACTTTCTCCAGCTCAACCAGGACAAAACTGAAGTTTTAGTCATCGGTCCTGAGGCTCAGAGAGAGAAGCATTTAACAAAACTACAATCACTGTCATTTGATCCTTCTTTGCAAGTGAAGAACCTGGGCGTGATTTTTGATTCTGAGCTGACTTTTATCCCTCACTTTTAAAACATTACTAAAACAGGTTTTCATCATCTAAAGAACATCGCCAGAGTCCGCCCCATTCTCTCTCGGGCCAACACGAAGACACTTATGCTTTTATCACCAGTAGGATTGATTACTGTAAAGCCCTGCTTTCTGGTCTTCCCAAAAAGAATATGTCAGGTTCCCATCTACTACAAAATTCAGCAGCATGTGTCCTGATGAAGACCAGGAGGCGGGAACAGATTACACCTGTCTTAGAATCACTGTGACCATGCTTTTAAATCTCTGGGGAAGGAAGGGAATGGGGTTTTATGTGGGGTCATTTTAATCTGTAAAGCACTTTGTGATGCAACTTCTTGTATGAAAAGCGCTTTATAAAAAAAGTTTGATTTGAGTCTGATTGTACAACTCAACAAAGTTGAGCAAAAACAGGTTGGAAAATGTTGACTGGTCTGAGTTTTAATTCAGCAGCCACATTTGGACAGAAGGGGTGGAACTGGGAATAAATGGCATTAAAGTCTTCATCCATCCTGCTTAAAGACAAAAGAGGGTCCTACCCAACATATTCGTTATCAAGTGGGTGGTGAGTTTTTAAAGTGTTTTTTTCCCTTCCACAGACCCAGTCAGCTTTTTGATCATGTGATTTTTACCTGACGACAGACCTTAAAAGGATGATATCATGAGCTATATAATGCTCCATGGGGTTGTCTTTAAAGCATGTGTCCCTGGAATCCTGCTAGCTCAGCTTTAACCAGAGTGCTGAAATAAATCTGGAGGAGGACCTCTGTCACCATATCAGGCTGACAGATGGAATCTCCTCTAGATGTTCCTGATTGAGTCTGTCTCTACTTCAGGTCTGTGTGTGTCGAGTTACCGGCTGCAGTCCCATGTGGAGCCATGGATCAAAATGTGACCTAAACATGAAGCTGGACTTCATGTATTATTTATATTACCCATGTCTGATGCCTAAAGGTTTGACTGATAGACATGAGCATGGGGGAAGGAACAGGATAAATGCTCTTTTAGTAAAGAAATGCATGACCCTGGCAACTCCTTACAGATAAATACATCAGTCATTCAGCTCTATGGTTTTTGTCTTTGGGGATCTTGACTAAACAAACCCTCATCACCTCATCTTACCATTTTTAATACAGTAACTTTCAAAAGTACTCACACAGCTAAAACATTTTTTTGTTCGTTTTACATTTTGTCACATGACAATTGTTTCATTGGGATTTTCTGTAAAAGTAATGCAGATCTGTAAGGGGAAGGGCAACGGTATGTTTTTAAATGAAAAAGAAGACTGGACACTCCTAATTAAATCAAATTCAACTCAAGTGCAGCCAGTTACCCCCAGAAGTCACCTGATTAGTAAATAGATCCCTCTGTGTGTAAATCCATCCCAGCAGAACTACAGCTGAAGGTGTCCAAGGTTTCCTCAACACAGTGGCATCATGGAGACCCAGGAACACAGCAGACAGGTAGGGGATAAAGTTATGGCCAGGTTTAAAGCAAGGTTATGTTGTCTAACAGTATCTCAAGCGATAACTCTGGAGGAGCTGCAGAGATCCCTGGCTCAAATTTTTATTAACAGGACAAGTATAGGTAGCCTACACTTCATTAATATGGTGTTTATGTGGGCGTTGTCCCACAGGTCATATTGGGACTAGTGTTGTACCAGGTTATCCCTAACCTGAACTAGTTCTCACTTCATTCATCTTTATAGTTCATCATCTTAACATTCTAAACTAAGTTCCCAGCTTAAACATACAATCGTTCTTAATCATTTCAAATATTTTGTATGAAACAAAGCCGAAAAACGTATTTAAGTCATGATGTCACTCACCAATGAGCACTGATTTTTCTGTGTCTAGCATTTATTACCTACCTTGCAGTGTTTTTATCTGATGTCTTTTCTATTATAAAATACAGTATTTTGTGTAATGGCCAAATTCCCCAAACTGCTCTCATTCACATATTTTAACTTTTTCAGCATCACATGTAATCCCTTTAGACTCAGTAGAATCTCATCTGCTCTTCTCACAATTTCTATGTTTTGATTCTCTTTTTGTATAATTGTCTGTAAACAATAAATAAGCTTATTATATTAACTTTTAACCCTCATATTACCATAACTTGGATGGGATATGATTTTGTTGTTTGGCCCATTAAACTGTTATTGCACAGTCAAAACGCAGTAATAATGAATACCCTGGTGGACCCTAACCCTAACCCTATCAGAAGCTAAAGACACCATGATGTTCTTTTATAAAATCATGGTTCTGTTTAGGAACATTGACTGATAAAGTCTTCAGTCATGCAAATGAAAGACATCGGTGCAGTTATAGTGGCTACTAACCTGTGGAATGTGCTCACATAGTAGGACAGGTGCAGCTTCCTCAGCTCCACTCGACTCCATCTCCTCGGAATTACCAAAACAATCAGTCTGCAAAAAAACAAACAGTTTAAGATGATAGTTTTGATCATTGAGGCATGAACATTCAGTTTAAATTCTTTCTTTTAAAGCCAAGACCAAGCTATTTTTTGTCAGATTTAAAGCAAAGGTTGAGGCAAGCGTTCTGCATCAGGTCAGATATTTTCTGTATAAAATATCCAAAGCACTGTTGGAGGACATCTGGGTGAGCTGCACTTATTTCAGGTTTGTCCTGTAAAAGACATTTTTCAGTTTACATTTGCCAAAAAGTGAACTTCGTTACACATAAGCATCTGAGTATGTTCATGCACAACACAGAGGAGACGCAGCAAACATGTGATGTGGAAGAATGTTTTCTGGTCAGATGAGACCAACATCTAGCTTTGGTTCTAAATGCTAAACACTGGAACACTGCACATCAGCTGCAACACACTAATACCCATTGTGTGTTAAATATACTGCTACAGTTGAATGTTTTAGGTCAAAACGTATTGATACTTTAGATTGGTCAATTTAAAGTCCAGACCTAAATCAAATTGAGAATGTGTTGAGATATGAAAGATAATGTTCAAACACTCAGCATCCAGCTGATCGAGCTTTAGCTGTCTAGTAATAAGGAATGGCCAGATGGATGGATAGATGGATAGATGGATAGATAGATAGATGGATAGATGGATAGATAGATAGATAGATAGATAGATAGATAGATAGATAGATAGATAGATAGATAGATAGATAGATAGATAGATGGTGTTGACTGAAGGGCTTGAAAACAAATGCACATTCAACTGTAGCAGTATATTTAACACACAATGGGTATTAGTGTGTTGCAGCTGATGTGCAGTGTTCCAGTGTTTAGAACCAAAGCTAGATGTTGGTCTCATCTGACCAGAAAACATTCTTCCACATCACGTTTGCTGCGTCTCCTCACTTTAAAGATTTTTTTTAATTGTAAAAATGACAAAAACCACATTGTTTTCCTTCTTCACAATTATGCACTACTTTGCATTGGTTTATCATATAAATGAAATGCATTAAGATTTGTGGGTCTGTGACAGAGCGGGGAAGCTTGAAGGGTATGAATCCTTTTTCAAGGCACTGTACAGGCTTACATAAATCATACTTGATACATTGCATCTTGTCATACACAGATGCACAAGCAGTTTATGAGAAGATAAGTCCTCATGGATTGCTTCCATAGCAAGAGGAAATCTGATGGTGAAAGGCTGCTTATTGATCAGGAACATGTGGGTTGTGTAAAATAATACCAAGGAGGAAATACATCAGCTATGATCTAACCCAGTGGTTCCCAACATGGAGTCCCTAGAGTTCCCAGGGGGGCCTCACAATTTTGTCTCTTCTTAAGTTATCAAAATTGTATTTGTAAATATTACATTTATTCACCTGAACAATAAACTGGACTAGAGCCACAACACTGATGCTCTCTACAGGAAGGGTCAGAGCAGACTTCCTGCTGAGGAGGCTGAGGTCTTTTGGAGTCCAGGCAGCGCTCCTACAGACCTTTGACTCTGTGGTGGCATCAGCCATCTTTTATAACGTCTTATGTTGGAACAGCCGTTTATCTACAGCTGAGAGGAAGAGGTTGGATAAGCTGATCAAGAAGGCCAGCTCTGTTAGGGCGCCCCCTGGATCCAGTGTAGGTGGAGGGAGACAGAAGGACTCTGGGCAAAATAACATCACTGATGGACACAGTCTCCCATCCTATGTATGAAGATGTTGCTGAGCTGCAGAGCTCCTTCGGTGACAGACTCCTGCATCCTAGGTGGATGAAATGATAAATAAATACATAAATAAAATCCAACAGAAAATTGTCTATATAGCCTCCAGTGTAAAACGAGAAGAATTAAAGCTGCAAGCAGCCTTGAACAGCCCTCACAGCTTAGTGCCGCAACCGTGGGACTCACACACTGCCGAGTCAATGCCACCTCAACGCTCCCACTGAGCATGCTGATCAAATCTGAATGACAGTGTTCAAAATACACAAAATGCCTGACTTCCTGTGGGGAAAGGACCCTAGCTTCAACATTTTGCTGAATTTGGTGCAGATCAGATGGTGTATGTGGAAATTAGAGCCAAACGTATGGCCATGGCGTGATAACAGGCTTCACCATGCTGCCAAACCCACAGCCTCTTTCTAAACCACTCAGTACGTAAAACCGAGTTACCCCAACTTGTTTTCAGTCACTGGCCACAGCCAGATGTTGATTAGGTAAACGGAGTCAAAAATTTACCTTTCTAAGTAAGACTTTGCACTTCCTGTTCTCAGGGAGCTGGACTTAGGTGACATGAGCAAATGAGCCGATGAATGTTTTGAGCTGTGGTCTGTGATGACACACAGAAAGTTTGGTGCAGCTGTGACCTTGTGTGTGGAAGTTAGTCCATCATCTACTTTTATGGTGAGAAGCTTTACTTTGAGGCTTAGCCACGCCCACATGCTATGACACAGCAAAAATCTTTGAAGCTTGTAAGTAAAAAGCTGCAGGAGGAGTTCGTTCAAAGACGACGTGTGTAAAGGGCTCGTCGGAAATTTGCATACATTTTTTTGGGGGGTTGGACCAATAACCATGCTCTGTAATATGGTCCAGATCAAATAAGTTCTGTGGAAATTGGAGCCTTAAAGGTATGGCCCACATGATGCCATGCTTCGCCACGCCACCGCAGCCCCACCCTTTTTTCGAAAACTCTATGATCAAATTGTAATCGAATCAAAATTGTGAGGGACCCAAGATGGAACACCCCTAGTTGCTACCCATCAATCTGGGAAAGCATTGTCAGGCTGTTGCCAAATATTTTAGATTTTATGGTTCTTAAGTGAAAATCATTATTGACAAATTGAAAATATTCAAGACAGCTGCTAATTCAAGGCTCTAACTAAGTAGTTTTCAAAATCTGATGCACGCAACACCGAGAAAATAAAAATAAAATCCCTAGAGTACTATCTAATACTCTACAGATGTCCCTTAATATGAACATTGTATATTTCAATTCTTTTTAATACCATACAGTAGGATTGTGACAATGCACTGTTTTTCATGAAATGAGCAATATTTTTGGAAAACAACTCCCCACATTTAGTTGGAGTAAAACGGCAGGTATAAACCTGTCCTATAGGAGAGGTCAGATTCAGACTTCTGTTGTGATCTGATGCTAAAAAAACCTCTGACTTTGTGACCTTCAAGGACGGCTCACCCTGACCAAAATATTGTACAAGACACAAACATGAATAATTTTACATCTAAAATTTTTGTTATACATAAACGGAAATGTGCATTTCAACATTGAATAGCATTATTGTTCAGTTACCTAGGCATAACATCCTGTTATCACTTGTGAAATATCGACAAATATGTCATTTTAAATGTGAAGAAAACCTGAAACTCGAGTAAAAAGGAAATTAAACCCTAAATCACATTTAGGCATGATTTTTTTCCTTTGTCTAAAATAGTCATTAGTTGTTCATCCAAATGGAACTTCGGCTTAAATTTATTTAGGGTTGAGTACAAATCAAATCAAAGGGAAGGACATAATAAAAGATCTGAATGAAACTGAGGGCAGCAGCATGTTCTCCTCTGTATGAAGCGTATGAATAATATATTGGATCCAGGAAGTATAAACTGGCCAAATAACCCATGCTGTAAGGCATCCTGCCACTTCCTGGAAAAGGCTCTTTCTAGGCTTATTTTAGTCTCTCTATCTTATAAAACTCCATCAGTTTGCTCCTGTCCTGTCTCTCCCTCTCATCCCAAATCTCTCTCTCTCTCTATTTACCCCTCCCTCCCACTCTCTATCCCTCCCTCTCTCCTTTGTTTCCGTCACTCATATTCTCTGGGAGAAGTAGCACAAAGAGAGCCACGCCCGGCAGCTCAGCATCATCTCTGAAGGTTTACCGGCAGAATATCAAAGCATCAGATTACACGGGATGAAGAGATTTTCCGGCTGCTTCAGCAGAATGCTAACCATGATCTGCATTTATTGAAAGCATGCTTTTTGTAACTTTTGGAACTGTAAACCGTCTCTGCTGCTACTCCCAAGCTGCAACGCTGCATTCAGGAAAGTTAAGGAGCCACCTCTGGACAGCCTGAGCGATGGTTCTGTATGTGACATCCCGGGAGGGCGCGGGTAGAGCTGGCGGCAGAGTGGTAGTTGTTCTCAGGCCTGGAAACGGGTCCAATGGGGACTCACGTGGACTGTGGCGCTACGTCTGCTGTCAGAGGAGGCCCTCACTCACACCGGCTTCATGTAGGTCCAGGGAGGGGAAGGGAAACATTCTGTACTGGTTGCACGGTTCATCCATAGGAAGTTGAGATATTGTGTTATCAGATGTTCTTGTGCTGGTTTAATAATTCACCTTTTTGTGTTTTAATTCTGTTATCTAACTGCTTCTCTGGCTGGGGAGGCTCGTACTTCACTCTTCTATCATAAGATGTGCAGATAGCGATCTCAAACATCTAAGGTTTTATAGGAAGCTTGACTTTCTGAATATCTGGCAGAAGCTTTTCAGGTATTGAGTTTTATTGTCCTGCACGTGTTGTTGGTTTCTTGAAAATGGGCCAAGCCTAAGGGCTACTGTCTGAGGAAACTGAATCTGCTCAGATCTCTGAAGATTGCCCATTTGACAAAGGGAAAGTGGTGTAACACAAAACAGTTAGCTTTAGTGAAATGGTTGAGTTTTAAGATGAAGCGATTTAAATCCATAAAGAACATCTGTGGTTCCAATGTTCTCAGCTCTTTATTTGTTGCTGTTTCTCCTTGATGCTTTGTTCTGTTAGGTTGCTGCCTGGGTTCTGTCATTAGCACACAAGGTGTACAAGGCCAGATGGTAACAGAATTCTACTCAAAGGTATGGATGATGGAGACCAGAGACCATGTCGGCTATTAGATCCAGTTATTGACTGCCTGTGGACTCTGCTTTATTTCATTATTAGGGTTTAGGCCTGTTAAAATGAACCATCAAGAAGGTAAACAAGAGATGATTGGATAGTAAAGGTGAACTGAAAGCTAGCTGGGTTTCTTGCAGAGATGGCAACTCAAGTTTGAGACTGACTCAACTCACATTTAAGTCACAAAAATAAGACTTCAGGCTCGACTTAAACTTGTGTCCTAGACTTGATTCCACTTGGGTCACAGTGTGCTGCAACCACTGCAAAAATGCCATTCACTATGTGTATTCCATAGAGTGTAGACCAGTGTCCCTCAATAGGTGGCCCGCGGTTCAGACCCGGCCCACTAACCACCTATTTCTGGCCCTGCAGTCGCGATTATTTCACTATATCCACGTTTTCATACTGAGGCAGCTCTGTATTGTATGCGCTCTATTTAAATAATAACAGGAAGACCACGCAGTGCCCTTGTGTCAGCTCCAAAACAGAGCAGAGGTGCAGTCTTCTCTGTGCAGTCGGCACATTACCGTTGCATAGCTGTGTGAGTGATAGGTTTTTACTTTCACTTTTGGAGCTGCTCATTAATTGATTCATCCATGGCAGTTATTTGGCTAGGAAAAAATATACTGTGTTCTAAATTCACCACTAAAAGAAAAGTGGACATGAAAATAGTCAGTTTAAAGATGAATGGACGGAACATTATGTATTTATTCTCCCTCCATCCAACACCAGACCCATGTGCTTAATTTGCCAAGAGACAATGATACAGGTTTCCAATTTGCATTATGAGGCAAAGCACAATAATTTTAAAGATATATTTCCTCAAATATCCAAGGTAGGAACAACAAAGATAAATTAAATTAAGTAATCCTATGAAGCTGCAAGCAGAATTTTATTTAAATCTTTGACTCAACTACAAAAAGCAACAGAATGCTCCCTCAGAGTTTTATGGATTTTGGGGAAACAAAAGAAGCCTTTCTCTGATAAAGAAATAATAAAAGAGTTTAGTTTTATCTGAGTATTCATTTGAATTTATTACTAAATGGAAATTATATTCTTGTTGCTGTTTTGATTGAAACAGACAAGTTTTGTTCAAGCAAATTTGGATTTGTTGATTATATAGACCCAAAACTTTAAAAGTGATTTGAATTTGAGTTCATCTGGTGTAGACCCTTACCTTAATTCCAAGGTTACCAAAAGACTCCCAACAATTCAAAATCCAGCATTTTCCATGACAGAGAGTGAAGTCCCAAAGTAGAACAACTTTGTGGTGATTCCTTAAGCCTTCCTGTTATCTGCTCTCTCTCTCCTATTTCAGAAAAACACCCTAATTCCTGATATAGACATGCTCAATTAAATTCCTTTTATTTACTTTATCTCAAGGCACTTTACAAGAAACGTCATTTCAATGCAATCATACAAACATTCCAATCAGTTTAAAGTTTTAGTTAGTTTTTTATTTAAGGAATCCCAGCAGATTGCATCGAGTCATTGACTGGCATTTGTGCCCCGTTGATGCAGACTCCAACCACAGCAATCACTCATACTGAGCAAGCATGTAGCGACAGTGGAGAGGAAAAACTCCCCTTTAACAGGAAGAAACCTCCAGCAGAACCAGAATCAGAACTAAAACCAGGCTCAGTAAGAGTGGTCATCTGCCACGACCATCTGGGAGTTTGAGAAGAAAGAGCAGAGACACAGAAAGAACAGAAGAAGTGATGTAAAAGTCTATGGAGAGAAAAACATTGAAAGAAAACAAAGTTAACAGTCAAAACAACTGCAAATTATATAACTGGAGAGTAGTAGAAGAGAAAAGTAGCAGAGTGAAGGTCAGTCCTCCAGCAGTCTAAGCCTATACCAGCATAACTACAGAGATAGCTCAGGATGACCTAAGCCACTCTAACTAAAGTTTTAAGCCTGGACTTAAAAGTAAACAGAGTTTCTGCCTCACGGACTGCAGTCTAGAAGCATATATATATAGTAAAAAGAACTGTTCCAAGCACAGAACGCTGTGGTACTCCACAGGTAACCCTCAAGTGTGAAGAAGATTTATAATTTAGATGAACAAACTGGAATCTATCAGACAAATGTGATTTAAACCAACCTAGTGCTGTTCCTTTGATCCCTGCAACTTGTTCAAGCCTAAACAGTCTATCAGACAGCTATAGCTGATCCATGAACACAAGAGAATATTATGATCGACTGTGTCAAAAGCAGCACTGAGATCTAACAAAACCAGAACAGACAGAAGTCCATTATCTGAGGCCATGAGAATATCATTAGTAACCTTCACCAGTGCTGTTTCAGTGCTATGATGAGCTCTAAAACCTGACTGAAACTCTTCAAACAGCTCGTTACTGTTTAGATGCTCACATACTGGATTAGCAACAATTTTCTTAAGGATTTTGGATAAGAAAGGAAGGTTAGATATAGGTCTGTAATTAACTAAGTCATCTTGATCAAGGGGATGTTTCTTAAGTAAAGGTTTAATTACAGTAACTTTAAATTCCTGTGGTACATATCAATTTATTAAGAATAGATTCAGCATATCTAAAATGGAGCCAAGAATCAAACACTTCCTTAAATAATCTGGTTGGGATTGGGTCCAACATACAAGTTGAAGGTTTAGATGAGGCTAATATTTTTGATAATTCTGAAAGCTCAACTGAATCAAAACAGTCCAAACACAAATAAGGTTCTACAGTTCTCTCTGATGCTGCCTCACTTACTGAGAGAGAAGTAATCATGTTTGGGAGGATGCCAATGATTTCATTTTTAACATAAATTATTCATGATCAATTCCATAAAGTCATCACTACTAAGAGCTGGGGGAATAGTTGGCTCAACAGAGCCAAAGAAACCTAGGATTGTTCTTATTCTCCTCTATTAATGATGACAAATATGGTGTTCTAGCTTGTCGAAGGGTCTTTTTATACAGCAGCAGACTATCTTTCCAGGTTAAATAGGAATCCTCTAGATGTATAGAGCCCCATCTTATCTCCAATTTCCTAGTATTGTGCTTTAAAGTACGCAACTCTGCACTAAACCAGGGAGCCAGCCTCCTATTGCTAATTACCTTCTTTTTTAAGGGGGCTACACTATCTAATGACAAATACAATGAGGAAGTAACGCTGTGAACCAGATCATCAATTTCTGATAGGTTAGAGATAGAGTTGCTGAACGCCACTGTGTTACTCTGAGACACTGAGGAAAGTAAGAATGGAAGAGATTCTTTCAAAGTTGTTACAGAATTGATAAAGCTCTACTATAATGAAATTTTCTTTCACGTTTAGCATGGTCAGTTAAAGTAAATTCAAAAGTTATCATAAAATGGTCAGACAGGACCGGGTAATGTGGCTTGTGATCAGCTCTGAGGTCTCAGCACAGAACTGGGGAAGGATGAACTAACCCCACCAATACTCTGTTTTTCTGTCCGGCCCTTCACAGATCATGGCCAACAGCAGATTCCAGTCACTAGCTGGATTCCTGGTGCATCTCTAAAACAGCTTACATTATATTTATGTACAGTCCCAATAATATTAGGATCATATTTTGGTGATGTCTCCATTAGTTGAACTTTTTGAGACTTGAATTTGATTTATTATGGTGGCGTACTCCATATGATAGATAGATAGATAGATAGATAGATAGATAGATAGATAGATAGATAGATAGATAGATAGATAGCAACACCCGCACCATTAAAAATGTCCACCTGGTTCTCCTCCACGTCCCCAGAAGCAAAACCAGTTGACCTGCTGACTTCAGTACTGGACTCAGCTCCAGTGTTTAGGTCACTGTCTGCAGTCAGCCATCGGTGAGATGTTTGCTGTAACTTCAGCTGCTGTACTGAATCAGAATCAGCTTCATTGGCCGGTTTTTGTACACAAACTAAACCAAAGGTCTGAACCATTAATATAATAAAGTGTTATCAAACCTTTTAAAATAAAATTTAAAGCATCGGGATAAGCCTACAATTTAAATTAATAACATAAATACAATATTTTTATTCAATAATATAATGGTTAATAACATTAGTTTTTGTTCATCAGTATTTACTGAGGTCACTCAGGTCTCTTAATTTGATTAGTTTTTTTCTTACAAACTTTCAGTTATGGTAAAAAAAAGTGTTTGAATAAAGGGCTGAATCGAATTCAGTTTTTGTGTGTACTTTATTAAAATTAGTTCATTAAAGAATAGCATAAAATGACCAGTGCTGCACTTAAAATACATTTTAAATTTTTTTTGATAGTTATCAATAATTATCTGTTGATGAATATGAATTTTCTTTTCAGCAATATGCTCTTTTTCTATATCGTCCAGCCCTACTTGGTAATGAACTCTAACTTATAATTCATCCTTAAAGTATTGTTGTTTTTAAACTTTAGAAAATCTCTGAGTCTTTATTAGCAGATAACACACCATAAATGTTTGGAACAGCACAGTAAAATATTTAGTTGCCTTGTCTGCTTCCTGGCAGTGAGTGCCAACACCCGCGACAGTGTTAAGTGGGGGCACTGTGTTGATATGCTGAAGCAGTTGTCGCTCTGGCTGCAGCCCAGATCCTGTCCGTTTACTCTTTGTCTGTCTCATGATTACTACTCACAATCAACACTTGGCTCGGTACGACGGGCTTCCTGCTCACCTCCATCCAGATGCTGCTGAGAACCTGGTGTTACTCCTGTTGTTGGACCCTCAGTCTGTTGGTGCAGAAAAGATAACCAACTGTTATACTGGGGGAGTTGATGTTGGGCAGTTAGCTGTTCTGGCTACATTTAGAGAAGGTTTTTAGGTGAAACATCCAACACACACACATCTGTGATTTAATCACACCGTTAGTCAGAACAACATGTTGGTCCATCTGTCGCGGTCAAACTAAAACGTTGGCACCTGAGCAGACAGTGATATCAAGGGCAATCCTTGTTTTCATCCAAAAGGTCCCCAAGAATGACAAGTGTTAGCAATGTTTTGTGTTCATTTTCTTAAAAAAAAACTCAGCAACAGTATTTTAGTACATTCTTTAAACATTCATCTTTATCTCCATTCAAAATCTTCTTCTCCTTTAGGTTCCAATCAGCCTAGGGTGGACTGTTTGATCTGCTTAGAAAAAATACCCAAAAGGTGCTTCTGAAATATAAATCCATCTGTCATTTGGACTTTGTGTTACCTTCTGTGTTTACCCATCAGAGAGATTGGTTATTACTGATGAGTTTAAAAAGTGGCCTTTTTCAGATAAAATATGCCGATCCACATCATTTGATGGACAAATTGAATGTTTTTATGTCAAATATTAAAGAGAATTTGTACAAGGTGTATTATAGTTAGACTCTTAAAAGGCAAGGGAATTTTATTTGTATAGCACACTTTCAACAACAGGGTAATTCAAGGTGCTTTACATGATTTGGTGATTTAAAATAGAGGGAAAAAACAGAATATAACATTGGAAATTAAAAGTCAATAAAGCAAGAGAAACATCAGTAAAGCAAGAGAGCATGAACATGTTTGAGATACACTACCGTTCAAAAGTTTGGGGTCACATTGAAATGTCCTTATTTTTGAAGGAAAAGCACTGTACTTTTCAATGAAGATAACTTTAAACTAGTCTTAACTTTAAAGAAATACACTCTATACATTGCTAATGTGGTAAATGACTATTCTTGGTGCAATATCTACATAGGTGTATAGAGGCCCATTTCCAGCAACTATCACTCCAGTGTTCTAATGGTACAATGTGTTTGCTCATTGGCTCAGAAGGCTAATTGATGATTAGAAAACCCTTGTGCAATCATGTTCACACATCTGAAAACAGTTTAGCTCGGTACAGAAGCTACAAAACTGACCTTCCTTTGAGCAGATTGAGTTTCTGGAGCATCACATTTGTGGGTTCAATTAAACGCTCAAAATGGCCAGAAAAAGAGAACTTTCATCTGAAACTCGACAGTCTATTCTTGTTCTTAGAAATGAAGGCTATTCCAATGCGAGAAATTGCTAAGAAATTGAAGATTTCCTACAACGGTGTGTACTACTCCCTTCAGAGGACAGCACAAACAGGCTCTAACCAGAGTAGAAAAAGAAGTGGGAGGCCGCGTTGCACAACTGAGCAAGAAGATAAGTACATTAGAGTCTCTAGTTTGAGAAACAGACGCCTCACAGGTCCCCAACTGGCATCTTCATTAAATAGTACCCGCAAAACACCAGTGTCAATATCTACAGTGAAGAGGCGGCTGCGGGATTCTGGGCTTCAGGGCAGAGTGGCAAAGAAAAAGCCATATCTGAGACTGGCCAATAAAAGAAAAAGATTAAGATGGGCAAAAGAACACAGACATTGGACAGAGGAAGACTGGAAAAAAGTGTTGTGGACGGATGAATCCAAGTTTGAGGTGTTTGGATCACAAAGAAGAACGTTTGTGAGACGCAGAACAACTGAAAAGATGCTGGAAGAATGCCTGACGCCATCTGTTAAGCATGGTGGAGGTAATGTGATGGTCTGGGGTTGCTTTGGTGCTGGTAAGGTGGGAGATTTGTACAGGGTAAAAGGGATTCTGAATAAGGAAGGCTATCACTCCATTTTGCAACGCCATGCCATACCCAGTGGACAGCGCTTGATTGGAGCCAATTTCATCCTACAACAGGACAATGACCCAAAACACACCTCCAAATTGTGCAAGAACTATTTAGAGAAGAAGCAGGCAGCTGGTATTCTATCGGTAATGGAGTGGCCAGCGCAGTCACCAGATTTGAACCCCATTGAGCTGTTGTGGGAGCAGCTTGACCGTATGGTACGCAAGAAGTGCCCATCCAACCAATCCAAATTGTGGGAGCTGCTTCTAGAAGCGTGGGGTGCAATTTCTCCAGATTACCTCAACAAATTAACAGCTAGAATGCCAAAGGTCTGCAATGCTGTAATTGCTGCAAATGGAGGATTCTTTGACGAAAGCAAAGTTTGATGTAAAAAAAATCTTATTTCAAATACAAATCATTATTTCTAACCTTGTCAATGTCTTGACTCTATTTTCTATTCATTTCACAACGTATGGTGGTGAATAAGTGTGACTTTTCATGGAAAACACAAAATTGTTTGGGTGACCCCAAACTTTTGAACGGTAGTGTGTGTATATATATATATATATATATATATATATATATCATTTACTCAAAGGCAATTTTAAACAGATGAGTTTTTAGTCTCGATTTAAAGCAATTCAGAGCATATAAACCAAAATCATAAAAGTGCTACCTAATTAAGTGTTGATCTTTAATGTAGCATGTTGCTTAGTCTACTGTTAATTTCAAGTCCAGAATATCCCACACTCATCCATGTGTTTATCTTTAGTCGGATTGATTACTCCAACAGCGTCTTCACAGGTCTGCCTAAAAAGTCAATCAGACAGCTGCAGCTGATCCAGAACACTGCTGCTCGTGTTACTCACTAGAACCAGGAAAGTAGAGCACATCACCCCAGTTCTAAAGTTCTTACACTGGCTCCCTGTAGCTCATAGAATAGACTTCAAAATACTTTTGATAGTTTATAATTCATTGAATGGCTTAGCACCAAAGTATGTTGAAGACCTGTTGTCATGGTACCAACCACCAAGACCACTAAGGTCCTCCAACTCTAGCCTACTAAACATCCCTAGACTCAGAACCAAACATGGAGAAGCAGATTTCATTTTTTTATGCTCCCCTTATCTAGACCAGACTTCCTGACGAGTGTAGAGCTGCTGAAACTCTGAGCTGCTTTAAACCCTAAATTTCCAATGTTATATTCTGTTTGTTTGTTTTGTTCTTTAATCACCAAATCATGTAAAGCACCTTGAATTACCCTGTTGTTGATAGTGTGCTATACAAATACAATTGCCTTGCCTTGCCTTTAATTTAGGCACCACTGGAAGCTACAGAGCAGAAGGTAATATTAGCAACAAGTCCATATATTGAGTTTTTATGCTAGTCTATCTTTAAGGTGGTCCCAAGACCAAAAAATGTTCTTTCTTGTTTTTCCCCTAATAGACTAGTTTTCTCTTATCTCAAGCTGCATTTTAAAACGTACAGTTCAGTTTGGAGAATTTCAAGGATTTCTGAATTGAAAATGGCATTAATCAAATGCAGTCCTAACTTATTAAAAAACGGTGAAATGGACCTTTATTTTACAGCTAATACGCAGCTACAAAGTTAACGATGTATCTGCAAAGGAGAAAGATGCCATATAAGTGGACCTTTTTCTGGAAAGAGAAAGATGCTTTCAATCCCTATAAATGGAATTGAGGAGGAGGTAAAAGCTGCAGCATGGCAGACCAACACGTATGTGGAGCAGAAGAAATCAGATGATATATCCCACACAGATGTGGAGTGGATGCCTAAACCATGAGGGCATTGCTGCAGCCCTGCCAGCCTGAACATTTATACACATTCAGAATCCATGACTTCTTTTTGGGGTTTTGTTGCAGGCTGAACTGTTAATGTTGGATTAGCTTTCTCTAACAAAATAACATTTAGATGACCAGACGACATCTGCACAATCTACATAACATGTATTTTGATCAACCTTGTTTCCAGGCTTACCAGCTTTATCTGAAATTTGCCCTTAAAACTGTTGACATGTTTGATGGGATGTCAGCACTTTGATTTGAACTCTATATCTTTAAATAAATAAATAATACCAGCTATGCTCTCTGTCCTCTGTGTTCTACAGGCCCCACGCTGGCCAGACAAGGGCCCCAGGTTCAGAATGGCCCCTCACAAGAAGAGATGGACCTGCAGAGAAGGTATGAATCTTGACTCAATAACTCTAAACATTTAAAGTATTAAGCTTTACTTTCGCAGCAACCTTTGGCTTTCATCTCTGGCTTTCTCATGAACACCTATACATGTATATACATATGGGTAGATAAATATGAAGACATACAAAAGGACACCAAATGAAGGTTGGGGCCTAGAGAGTCTTTAGATGTAAAGCCTTAAGGCCGGTTTACACTTCTGTGTCGTGTCCCTCGCGTAGGGTACGCCGTAACCACCGTAGCCTCTGCGTAGGTCCGCAGAGGCTCGACGCGCACCTCCTCGGACCTGACGTGCAGCCCGGCGACGCAGAGACGCGGAAGTACTCCCTTGTGATTGGTCAGTGAGATTACGTACGCACGTACCATCTTCCACGTCTCCCATCTTCTCATTTGCTTGCGTTGCAAAGTGTTCAAAAGAAGGATAATTTGTTCGTCTGCTTCCACAATATCGTTGAGACACTGCACCAAGTCGGCCGCCATCGTTGTTCTAAAACAGGAAATACTTGCCGGAACTGAAGCAAACATAAGCAAACCATCAGAAAAACTCCACCCTGTGGAGTTTGCCGACCGATACCAGCCTACTGCCACCTGCAGGTCTGGAAATGAAACAGCAACACGAGGCTTTCAGCCCTACGCAGAAGTATAAACACAGCAGTGGGTACGGCGGTTACGGCGTAACCTACGCGACTGAGACGACGCAGAAGTGTAAACAAAGCAGACGGTACGGCGGTTACGGCGTAACCTACGAGACTGAGACGAAGCAGAAGTATAAACAAAGCAGTGGGTACGGCGGTTACGGCGTAACCTACGCGACTGAGACGACGCAGAAGTATAAACCAAGCTTAAGGAGCATTCATAATCCATGACAGTATTAAATCACACCTGGTGTAAAATACCAGACATGTTTCAATATACTGTTAAAGAAAACACAACATATTTTATATGAAGGTATGTTTGGCTCATCAAACTTTCTACTTGAGTCTGCACTGTAGTTTAGGTTAATGATGAGGGTGACCCAGTGCAGGGTTAACTCTGCCTGGGGATTTGTTGACTCATCCATCTATCATCTGTTTATCCACTCATCTCTGTTAATACCTGTGTTTATCATTCAAAGAGGAGTTCAAAGGACTGCTAGCCCTGGAAATGTGGAGGTTTGAGTGTGGAAACTGGAGTGAAAACATGTGTAAGCAGTCTGTTGTTTTATCACTGAGTTTATGCTGTGTAGGTTGTTAGTGTGTCAGCACAGCTTTGTCCACTGGAGGAGCAGCTGTGGAGTCCAGAGCCAAACCAGTGGAACATTTTGAGAAGCCAGCAGTGTTGGTTT
Source organism: Valencia hispanica (assembly GCA_963556495.2). Classification (NCBI taxonomy): domain Eukaryota; kingdom Metazoa; phylum Chordata; class Actinopteri; order Cyprinodontiformes; family Valenciidae; genus Valencia; species Valencia hispanica. The sequence goes on from OY747719.1 coordinate 3,637,567, forward strand.
ATGTGGATAGTCTAAAGGTTTGGTACCAAACGGTAATTTCTCTCCTGCATGGCTCTAAGGGAGTGTTTTTAGCCCCGCCATTGGGTTGTTCCAGTCGACCACTTTGTTAACTTACACCAGTGACAATTTATATGTGCTGTTGAAGTTGGTCTTTAGTGGAGGTCTTCATCTTACATCATTCTGAAATCCTGCACATTGTTGACATCATTCCTCAGATATGCTGCCTGTGTTTGCACAGCTCTCTCTCTATCTCTCTCTCTCTATCTAACTCTCTCTCTCTATCTCTCTCTATCTCTCTCTATCTATCTATCTCTATCTATCTATCTATCTATCTATCTCTCTCTATCTCTCTCTCTATCTCTCTCTCTCTCTCTATCTAACTCTCTCTCTATCTCTCTCTCTCTATCTCTCTCTATCTCTCTCTCTCTATCTATCTATCTATCTATCTCTCTCTATCTAACTCTCTCTCTCTCTCTCTCTATCTCTCTCTATCTAACTCTCTCTCTCTCTATCTATCTCTCTCTATCTCTCTCTCTATCTATCTATCTATCTCTCTCTCTCTATCTAACTCTCTTTATGTCTGTCTCTCTCTCTCTCTCTCTCTCTCTCTATCTCTCTCTCTCTCTATCTATCTATCTATCTATCGCTCTCTCTCTCTATCTCTCTATCTCTCTCTCTCTCTCAGCCAAAAAGACATGCTTTGATTCAGTGGTATTTCTCTATGTATTTGGGGGGAATTTGGATCTGCCTCCAGTTTAAAGAGCAAGCCATTTCTTCTTCCATGCTGACCTCCACTTCTTTCTCTCACTCTACCTTACATTACCCTCATCTCTCTATCTCGCTCTCTCTCTCTGTGGCCCATTTTTAGCACAGATAACTGACAGGCAGACGGTGGACCAGTTGCTGAGGTCATCCGCTGATTCAGAAGGTAGTATCAACAGGATGGGAGAGCAAGTGAAGGATGTGTAAATCAGAGTGGGATAAAAGAGAGGGAGTGTGAGAATAACTGGGTTGAACACGTTTTCTAAAGTTTCATAAAATGATTAGCTATTGATCCTCTCTGAGACACAGATTTTTCTTCTCCATTCACTCACTCAGTAATCCTGTCAGCTTTTTAAAAGCGTTGTCAAACTTGCATAGATAGAAATGTTCTTTGAATGATTTCTAGTTTTATTCTTTAAACGAAATGACTTTTTTGTCTTGGGGCTAATAATCCTGAAGCTCATCTGGTTTAACAGCACCAGAATACAGAACAACCCATTTAGATTTGATCTCTGACTATACATGCCATCTGCCGGACATTATAATAGCTTGACATTTCTGGCTTTTCTTCCATCCAATCAGGAATGGCCTGGTAGGAGATAACCTTCAGAAAGACATCAGTTTCATTGCATTTTCTAAAGAATTATCAAATAAAAATTCAAAACATCTTATGGATTTAATTTGAGCCTGGCAACTGAACCAGCTAATATTAGCTTTTAGTGTTATCCACTAAGCAGAACTAATATAATGCACAAAAAGCATGTTCACTTAAATCTTTCTATTAAAATCTGAGGTTTTATTCCATAATTTGCTTTAGCCTAAAATTCTTTGAAAACAACCTCTTGTTTTAGCTGACACTAACTTTGATTTTATTTGGCTACTTGTGACTGAAGTATTCTTGATCTCTCTCTCTCTCTCTCTCTCTCTCTCTCTCTCTCTCTCTCTCTCTTGCAAAAATCTGGCGATACGATATATCTCGATATATTGTGATACTATGAGTAGGACTATATATTGTGATTTTTAAAACTCAACAGTAGGAAAACTGTCACAGCATTCTAAACACTCACACCTGTTTTATACTTTAACACATCCAGTTTTACAAAAATGACTGTCATCATTAATGGTTCCATTCAAATCCTTAAAAATAACAAACGATATTTTTGTTTTGAATATCGATACAATATTGGGAAATAAAATATTGCGATATATCGCTGTATTGATATTTTCTTACATCCCTTTTATATATATATATATATATATATATATATATATATATATATATATATATATATATATATATATATATATATATATATATATATATATATATATATGTACACACACACACACATATATATATATGTACACACACACACACACACTACTCACAATAAGTTAGGGATATTGTTATCTACATAAGTGCAATTCCTATTTGGTCTGAATTTTAATGAAATAAGTGAAGGTATCCTTTGATATTACTAATAATGAATGAGAAGAAACACAATTTTCATTAGTGTAATATTTTAGGTCTACGCTTTCAAGGGAGGATATTGCTGGCTACTATGCTGATACAAATAGATTATTGAGTAAAATCAGTCTTCCCAGTGACGCAATCAGGTGTAGTGATCCTAGCTGTAATGACTGGAAGCACAGGGAGGAAATCTCCTCTCTATATGATCATGTTGTGAGAGCCCTTTATGAAAGCAGTAGACCCTATTTTAAACTGAAAAACAAAAGGGGTAAAATGAGGCCTGGCTGGAACAAGTATGTGGCTGGATATCATGAGGAAGCAAAGTTATCATGTAAATCATGGGTGCTGGCTGGTAGACCAAGGCAAGGGCCGCTTTTTGAACAAAAGAAACATGCTAATGCTGCGTATAAATATGCTGTCAGATTTATCTGCAAAAATGAGCAAGCTATGAGGGCCGAATCTATGGCTGAGAGAAGGTAATGGATAACAACACTACTGATTTTTGGGAGGAGGTAAAGGGTCTTAACAAATGCAGTATAGAACCCCCATGCACTGTAGATGGTACCCCAGGTGTTGAGAATATTGCTGAGATGTGGAGTAAGCACTACAGGACCTTGTTTAATTGTGTTAAAAGTGATATTTATATGTCTGACAATGTTGATTGTGTTGATTTTAAGGCATTTTTTTCACATGAGGTATCACGCACTATAAATAAGCTAGCAGATAATAAAGCAAGCGGGTTGGATCACATCACTGCTGAGCACATTAAATATGCCAGCATGAGGTTAGCCCCCCTTCTTGGTATCTGGTTTAATTCTTTTTTAATTCATGGTTTCCTGCCGGATACAATATCATCTGTCTTGCTTGTGCCGGTGATCAAGGATAAGTCTGGTAAAGTTGGTTGCTCTGATAACTACAGACCAATAGCCCTTGCCAGTGTATTGTCTAAAGTTTTTGAAAGCATCCTGTTGAGCAGAATTGTGGGGATTTTCCCTTCTACTGACAACCAATTTGGCTTTAAATCCAAACATGGGACAGATATGGCCATATATTCCTTAAAGGAAATTGTTAATATGTATAGAAATAAGAATTCCTCAGTCTTAATGAGTTTTATTGATGCCTCAAAAGCTTTTGACCGGGTCAATCACTACAAGTTATTTGATAAAAGGAGTAAGAGAGGTGTACCTAAATGCATTTTGAGAATTCTGTCCTACTGGTATGCCAACCAGTCCATGTTTATAAAATGGGGTCACTGTGTTTCTGCACCTTTTGGGGTCAGGAATGGGGTCAGACAAGGTGGAATCCTTTCCCCTATTCTTTTTAACATGTATGTTAATGAGCTCTCTGTCTGCCTGAATTTGTGTAACACTGGGTGTATGATAGGCAACACTTTAGTGAATCATTTAATGTATGCAGATGATCTTGTGGTTTTCAGTACCAGCAGTGCTGGTCTCCAACAGCTTCTAAATGTTTGCTCAGTCTATGGAACTGTTCATGACATGAAATTTAATACAGACAAGAGTGCGGTCATGATTTGCAGAACAAAGGAGGACAAATGTCTAATGTTTCCTCCTTTTAAATTGGCAGGTAATACTTTGACAGTGTTGAGCAAATACAAGTATCTTGGGCATTTCATTACAGACCAGTTGAAGGATGACCTTGATATTTACAGGCAATGCCGTTCTTTATATGCTCAGGCGAATAGTTTGGTTCGCAAGTTTGGTGGCTGCACAGATCGAGTGAAAGTTGCTTTGTTCAAAGCATACTGCCTTCCTCTCTACACTGCACACCTGTGGTCTAGTTACAGCAAATCAACCCTGCATAAACTCCAGGTGGCTTACAATGATGCGCTGAGAATTCTTCTGAGGAGACCACGCTGGTGTAGCGCCAGTGAGATGTTTGTGGCTGCAGGTGTTAATACACTGCAAGCCACATTGAGAAATTGTATGTACAAATTTATATGTCGGCTGAACAACTCAGAGAATTTCATAATTATGGCCTTGACAAGCATAAAGTTTAGCACTACACGCTATCAGTCCAAGTTATGGAAGCACTGGTATAGTTGTCTCCTCTTGAGTTTTTTTTTTTTTTTCATTTAGTCTTTTTTATATATTTATTGTATTGTGTGTACTGTCTTGTTTCTTATTTGGACCTGTGAGTCTGTAATAAAGTTTATTATTATTATTATTATTATTATTATTATTATGTGAAAGAATTGTTTCTGGATCTAAAGTCTATGATATTGATCTGATAATTTTATCACAGTAATTATTAGAGTCAAAGAAGAGGCCTTTCACCCACTCCTCACTCACTGCTGACTCCTCAGCAGTGAGTGAGGAGTGGTTTGGTTAACCTTGCAATGAACACATAGCATCAGGGGACTGAAGGCAGAAGCTGTTTGCAGAGAGGCAAGGCAAGGCAATTTTATTTGTATAGCACACTTTCAACAGCAGGGCAATTCAAGGTGCTTTACATGATTTGGTGATTTAAAAGAAACACATAAAAGAAACACACATTATACATGATACACAATAAAGGAAGAGAAAAATAAAAAAAAAGCAAGAGAGCATGAACACATTTCATACATATAACATCAAGCATTTACTCAAAGGCAATTCTAAACAGATGGTTTTTAGTCTCGATTTAAAGCAGTTCAGAGTTTCAGCAGCTCTACACTCGTCAGGAAGTCTGTTCCAGATAAGGGGAGCATAGAAACTGAAAGCTGCTTCTCCATGTTTAGTTCTGAGTCTAGGGATGTTTAGTAGGCTAGAGTTGGAGGACCTGAGTGGTCTTGGTGGTTGGTACCATGACAACAGGTCTTCAACATATTTTGGTGCTAAGCCATGTAATGATTTATAAACTAGTAAAAGTATTTTAAAGTCTATTCTCTGAGCTACAGGGAGCCAGTGTAAGGACTTTAGAACGGGGGTGATGTGCTCTACTTTCCTGGTTCCAGTGAGGACGCGAGCGGCAGCGTTCTGGATCAGCTGCAGCTGTCTGATTGACTTTTTAGGCAGACCTATCAAGATGCTGTTGCAGTAATCAATCCGACTAAAGATAAACGCATGGATGAGTTTTTCTAGGTCGTGTTGCGACATCAGTCCTTTAATCCTAGAAATGTTCTTCATGTGATAGAACGCTGACCTTGTTATTGCCTTTATGTGACCCTGGAGGTTCAGGTCTGAGTCCATTACTACACCTAGGTTTAGTACCTGATCAGTAGTTTCTAGCTGTATTAATTGAAGCTGTGTGCTGACTCTTGATCGTTCCTCCTTGGGTCCAAAAATAATCACTTCAGTTTTGTTTCTATTCAGCTGGAGAAAGTTATGGCACATCCATCCATTTATTTGGTCAATGCATTGATTTAGGGTTTGAATGGGTTCAGAGTCACCTGGTGACATTGTAATGTAGAGCTGAGTGTCATCCGCGTAGTTATGGTAGCTAATGTTATTGGTCGCTATAATCTTGCCTAGTGGGAGCATGTAGATATTAAATAAGAGGGGCCCCAGGATGGAGCCCTGGGGCACCCCACATGTGATTTCTGTTCGTTCTGATGAAAAGTTTCCTATTGAAACATAGAAGTCCCTGTTCTTTAGGTAAGACTCGAACCAGCCAAGTACTGTACCAGAGAGTCCGACCCAGCTCTCCAGTCGTTCCAATAAAATATCATGATCAACAGTGTCAAATGCTGCACTGAGGTCCAACAGAACCAGCACTGTGGTTCTTCCACAGTCTGTATTTATGCGGATGTCATTAAATACTTTGACGAGGACAGTCTCGGTGCTGTGGTGAGCGCGGAAACCAGACTGAAAAGCATCAAAACGGTTTGTCGTTGTTATGAAGCCATTTAACTGCTGAAACACAGCTTTTTCAATAATCTTACTGATAAATGGGAGATTAGAGATTGGCCTGTAGTTCTGCATTAACGTGTTGTCCAGATTTTTTTATCTTTAGCAGTGGTTTAATAACTGCTGTTTTTAAAGCCTGAGGGAAGACACCTGATAGCAGTGATGAGTTCACTATTTGAACAAGATCAGAACCAATAACAGGAAGAACTTTCTTTAGAAAAGCTGTGGGTAGGATATCAAGACAGCAGGAGGAGGAGCTTAATTGGATAATGATTTTTTTCAAGGCTGTTCTGGTTTAATTCGTGGAATTCAGACATTTTCTCTACATTATTGTTGATTGGGGATGGCACTGGTTGTGGGTTCGATATTGAGGTACAGATTGACCGTCTAATTGTTAGAATCTTTTCAGTGAAAAAGCTGGCAAATTCATTGCAGGCCCTGGTAGAGTTTAGTTCTGGGGCTACTGTCACTAAAGGATTAGTTAGTCTTTCCACTGTTGCAAATAGAGTCCGTGCGTTATTAATGTTTCTGTTGATGATTTCAGAAAAGAACGATTCCCTAGCATCTTTTATAGTTAGCTGATATCTATTCAGTCTCTCTTTGTAGATCTCATAGTGAACCTGGAGTCGAGTTTTCCGCCATTTTCTCTCGGCTCGTCGACACTCTCTTTTTTTCACTACGTACCAGTGGATTACTTGTCCACGGAGACTTCTTTCTACCTGAGACTACTTTCACTTTAGTTGGAGCAATGGAATCCATGATGTCTGAGATTTTCGCAAGGAAATTATCTACCAACTTATTTACTGAGTTTGAGTTGGGAGATGAGGGGGATGTGGTGGAAGGATAAATACGTTTAAAGGTTTCTACTGAACTGTCCCCTAGAAAACGCTTTTTTATAGTGGTCTTACTTTGGCTGGGTAATTTAGCAGAGATGGTACTTTGAAAGAAAACACAGAAATGGTCAGATAATGCAATATTAATTACAGAGATGTCAGAAATATTTAAACCTTTGCTGATAATTAGGTCCAGAGTGTGTCCTTTATTGTGTGTTGGTTGTTTGACATGCTGGGTCAGGCCGTAGATGTGGAGAGTATCATCTAATGTTTTTGCTTGTCTATCTTGGGGGTTGTCGGTATGGATGTTAAAGTCCCCCACGATGATTAGTTGGTCATAGTCGATACATATTACAGAAAGAAGGTCATTGAAGTCATTAAAGAAGTTAGAGTTAAGTTTTGGTGGTTTATATAAACTTAGAAATAACGCTTTGTTAGGCTCATTTATCTGGGTGGCTAGGTATTCAAAAGATTCAAACGCGCCCAGAGTTACCTTTTTAAAGTTCATTGAGTTGTGAAAGATGGTGGCTACACCTCCGCCTCGTTTGTGTTTTCTGTTCTTGCTTAAGAAATTATAATTTGGAGGACTAGATTCTATTAATGAAGTTGTTTCGTTATTTTCATCTAGCCAAGTTTCTGATTAAAAAAAGGCCGTGTAAATTATGCTCAGTGATGAAGTCATTGATGAGAAAAGACTTCCCGGATAGAGATCTAATGTTTAATAAAGCTAACTTAAGTATTGTGATGGTGGGCAGCTGAACCTTCTGACAGGTTATCAATTTGAGATTTTGTTTAATATGAGAGCGTGTGGTTAACGGTTTATGTTTCCTGCTGCTGATAATCACTGATATAGCCTCAGGGGTGCCGGGTGAATTCTGGGAGACGGTAGGGGTGGATTTATTGCCCGGTTCCCTCAAATATCAGATATCTGTAATAATCAGTGGGGGGAAGCTCCCAGGCTTATGGACACTAGTCCCAGGCGTTTGGTGTAGTCTAAGTTTAGGTGTTAATTGTGTCCCAAGTTTGATTTGCTCATTCAGTCTGTCTGTAAAGTTTCTAAATGGAGACTCATTTGATGTGGCTGAGTCACAGGAAGATGAAGACTTAATCTCTGATGGTTGTTTATCTGTTCGGTCCTGTGGTGTCATCATGACTTGCTGTTTTTGTTCTCTGATATCCATGGGCGCCTCAAGGTCAGCTTTTGGGAGCAAGTGTTTTGCTTTCTGATGTTGATAAGAAAAAATGTTTGCTGCCAACAGCCTTACTCCGGACCTGTTCAAATAGCGCATTCCTGCTTTAAACAGATGATTAGCACTTCCAAATACTTTGAAATTATTAATAAATGTGAACGACTTCTCAGATGATTGTTTCTTCAACCATTTATGGAGCATGCGGAGTCTGCTAAATCTTTCATCATTCCCTTCAGGGACTGGTCCGCTGATGAGGATGTTTACGTTAAGTCCATCAAGTCTCTGTAGGAGATCAGAAAAGTCTCTCTTCAGAATCTCTGATTGTCTCATCGCGATATCTGCTGATCCTGCGTGAATGACAAGCTTTTCCAAAGCTGGATGTTGGTCCAAGATTTTAGGGATTTTTTCTGATATTTCTCTCACTGTATTTTTGTAGCAGCTATAAACTCTGGTATTCTTGCTACAAAAAGCCTCAATTCCATTAATTGATCCGTCTTGTATGATAACAGTCTTTGCCGGGGGCGCTCTTACTTTATGTGTCCGTTTGATGCGGCTGGGTTTCTCCTGGTGGCTTTGACTTGTCCCGGGGGATGCGTCATCTTTCGGGGAACTCAAGGCTGCGAATCTGTTTTTCAGCGGGATTCCAGGTGGAGAAATATCTCTTGTTTTTGGCTGAAACCTCTTTTGTTTACTTTTAGCAGAAGCGGCAGTTCTGGGTTCAGAAGTTTCTCTGTGTCGGAGTTTCTTTTGTTTTTTCTTCCTCGGAGAACAGGCTGGGGTTGATTTCATACGTTTTAAAGCTGGCCAGTTTTCATTGTAGTGCGGAGTTCTGCCGCTCAGACGCCTGTAGGGAGTCTCTGTGACACGGTTAGACCGATGTAACACCGGGCTGATAGGCTGTTCCCTGTTTGTATTCAACGGTAAAGTTGTTTCATTTTGTCCATAATCAGCGTGGAGATCAAAATTAATTTCCAGACGACGTAGCTTCGTTTCAATGCCCTCAATTCTGTGGAGCAGTTTTTCAAAATCCTCAGCTGAGCAAAAAGCCATGTTGATAAGTCCATAGAAAAGTAATCCAAGAAGAGATCTGGTCCAATACAGTAACTCCAGGGGCTGGGAAAATAAAGTAACTAAGAAAAGGTTAAGAAAGAAAACAAGAAAAGCAAACAGAAAATAAAATAAAAGAAAATAAGTGAACGGATCTGGAGAGAGACAGAGAGCAGCTGCTCCTCCTTCAGCAGACAAAGACAAAAAGGGCAGATATGATCTGGGTGCGAGAGAGTTCAACCGTTGGCCCAGATGGGCTCATGTTTAAGACTGGCCAAAATAAAGAATGAAAAACGCCAATGCAGACTCCAGCCTCATTCCTATGAAGGGAAGGAGACATTTCTTTCCACAATATTTATTACCCCAAAATGTAGACAAACACAAGGGTAGCCCCAAATAACACAAATTGACAATATCAGTAGTGGGTGTTTCCACCATTTGTCACAATGACAGCTTGACAGCGACGTCTCATGCTCCTCACTAGCCTCATGATGTTGTCCTGAGGCAATGCGTTCCACTCTTCCACAAGTGCTACACGCAGTTCTGCCAGATCACATGGGGGTGGGGTACGATCATCCAGTCTCTGCTTCAGCTGGTCCCAAACGTGCTCTATGGGGTTCAGGTCAGGGGACATTGCTGGCCGTACCATATGAGGGACTCCGACTTCCTGAAGTCGAGCTGTGACAATTCTGGCACGATGTGGTGGACCATTATCATCCATAAACAGAAAGTTGGGGGTGTGCTGGCGGAATTGGGGGATGATGATTGGTTCTATGATGTCTCTGAGGTAACAACATGCAGTGACTGAGCCATCTACAATAACCAAATCAGTTTTGCGCTGACTGGTGATACCTACCCAGAATGTTACACCTCCTCCACCAAAGCTAACCCTGGGGACCATGTTGACCTCAGCATATCGCTCACCTTCTCCAGTAACACTGACGACCATGATTTCTGTGTAAGGTGACCCGACACTCGTCAGTGAACAGGACGGTAGACCACCATTGCATTGTCCAGGTCACATGGTCTTGTGCCCACTGCAAACGTTCACGGCGGTGTCAGTGGAGTCACCTGCAAGGTCGTCTGGCATTAAAGCCAAAGCGGTGGAATCGGTTGCGAATGGTTTGTCTGGAAACCCTAGTACCCCTCACATCTCGTAAACAGGCCTGCAGCTGTGTGGCAGTTCCATGATGATGTCTGACTGCATAGGTCCTAAGGTACTGGTCATTGTTGCGGTCTGTCTCTCGTGGTGCTCCACTCCTGGATCTGTCACAAACTCTGCCAGTAGTTCTGTATCTTGATGCAAGTCAGCTGATGACACTTTGAGACACACCAAGTTCACGTGCAACATCTGACTGCCTGCTACCGACCCGAAGGCGAGCTATGGCCAGGTGGCGCTGCTCGTCCGTTAAGTGTTCATAGTTGTTTGAAGGATGAAGTTGGAATGAATTACTGACAATACCAGCTTTTTAAACCCACAGAATGTTGAAATTGATGCCACTTTCAAAAGGATTGTCTTTAGTATTTTTTGGTGTTGGCCCCAATATGTAAGGCACACTGTACACAGTGAGACCATTACGTGGAAAACACAAAATGAAGTGTGTCTATCGCCCCAATACAATTGCCTCCCTACCCCAAAAATCTCTGAAGTGAAACAAACATCATATGTGTGACATCCACTGAGTCTCTCACCATATCCATAACTTATTGTGAGTATAGTGTGTGAGCGTGCGTGTGTGTGTGTATATATATAGCTAAAAATATATGCTGAAAATGTATCCATTTTTGTGTGTGTAGATTAAATAGTCAATATTTTGGCAACAGCTAAAGATTGCAGTTTTCTGTTCTAAAAGTGATTAAATCATTTTATACATTTTTGACCCACTCCCCCCCCCCCCACACACACACATCCCTGCAGATTTCAACACTGTTTCTGCTTTAGATGACCTCCTGTCTTATCATAAGGGACACAGTGTGAAAATTATTCCCCTATGGTGGCTTTTCCTTTGGCGGTGTTTTGTGAGCTGCTGCTTGCTTGAGCATCTCGTAGAGAGCAGCACTTCTCCCACTCAAAGGAGTGCCTCTGTTTCAGGTGTTGAAATAAATACGTCGGACTCCCACCTTTGGTAGCAACAGCCGTCAAACAGATTTTGCAGCGTGCCGTTTGTTGCTCCAAGTCTGAATTCGCAAAACCGAACCAGTTCCATATAATTGAAGAAAACTGTCCCTTTTTTGGGAACCAGCTCCTCTTTGCTAGTTGCAAAGGGGGTGTGTGTGGTTGGGGGGGGGGGATCTCGATTTTCCCAAAAATAAATCTTCTTAAACGACAAATTCGAATTAATCGATAAAATCGATTTATCGCCCAGCCCTACCTCCATCCGTCTTTAATGTCATATTTACACCTCCTGCTTGCTAAACGTATGTCCACTAGGGGATAGCGCCGAGTTCGTCAGCCTCCCAGCTTACGTCAAACAGTTTTTCTAGCTTATCAGAGGCCTCCAATTGTGTGATGTGCCACATACATGTATCAAGGAGAACGGTTAGAAGAAGTGTTAGTACCATGATAATGTGAAACGCTTGTGGGCTTGTTTATTATCCCATGCTGAGATGAAGTATGATCAAGTCATTGATACTTGGTTATAAAAGCTGCTGCAGATTCATTTAGACTCTTAGTGTTGATGTTATTAATTCTTTCCTGATTGATGCATTTGTTAGTAAGTGTGTAAAACTGTGCCAATAAACATCAGTGATTCAATCATTGAAGAGTCAGTCAGGTCTCCCTTCAGCGACCATCAGGTGTCTGTTTTTCTATCCATCCTGTGTGTTTGAGAGACTTGCTCAACATTAAATCCATCAATAAACAATCTAATTAGTTTTTCTAGCTGTAGAACATTATATCCTGTCTCTTCTTCTGTACTAAGTCTTGTCAGCTCCAAGTCATTCATTTTAGAATCTCATCTTTTATCTTGAGCTGCTCCACTACCCTGAAACAGAACCTTAAATATAAGAGCAGTCCTTTACAGTTTCTTGTCCTTAATTACTTTTTCCTTCTGCTAAGTTAACAATGACTCACCTTCCAAGTGTTCTCCCTTTCTGTAGTAAACCATCCTGAACTCCAGGATTGCTTGGTAAAATAAAATAAAAAGAGTCTCATTGGGAACTAGTCTAAGTTTGGACCATGTCATAATTTATGCAATCTCTCCAAAACACGTGAAAAACAAAAGCCCTCTGCTGTCTCCTCTTCTTCTACTTAGGTAGGGATAATCAGCTCACCACTGGGTGATTTCTCACATTCTTCTGTGACCACACTGCCTCATTTCATCGCTTTGGCTTCTCTAGTGCATTTCTGAGTTTATTTTCTAGAAATAAAAGAATATGGGATTTTCCACAGGGTCATATGACAAGAGGAAATGTACTGCTCCTTTTTCTTTCACGCTGCTCTGTCCTCCACCCCCGCGTACATCCGCTTTCCTCTCACTTCTTACTTAATCGCTGTTTGAGTGGAAACATAGATTGACAGAGAGGCCCTGGCTCCTTGTGGTGAGGGTTAAAGGACTAGTGAAGGAACAAAGCATGGAAGAGTGGACTCTCAGACAGGGAGAACGTGTTGAGAAAGCACCTGTTCAGATAAGCAGGTTGCTACTCTTAGATTAAAAAGGCATGAGCTGGAAATAATAGGCTGTGTTATAGATAGCTTTGTGTTGCGTGGGAGCAAGACATGCTGGGAGGTGCTGAGGAAATGTGCTGCACTGAAAAGTGAGCATGGAAGAATGAAATATGGATGGGTAGATTTCTCATCAGCTGCTTTCATAAACATGTTGAAAATGAAAACAAATATGTTTCTGCTTTAACAAGCTTGGGATCTTCAGTTAAGGGGGCACAACACATGGAACATGTTTGTGTTTTTATACGGCAACATTTGGAGTGGATTTTCACTAGAGTAGGTCCATATGGTCAATCTGGGCTGTTCTCCATTCAGAGAACGTGTTGTGGTGCTGGAGAGCTGCTGGTTCCAGCTGGACTCCGATTCAGTCCCAGAAGATTGAGCTTAGATGTCACGTTGTGGAGAAATGATGCTAAACTAAAGATGCATCCATCGGGATTTTGGGATCTGATCTTTGTGGGTTTGTTTTTATAAAGCTTTAATCTGCCGTCACCAATTTTAGCCAATATTTAACTGTAATATAACGCAAATGATAGCTATCCTCCTGTGACAGTTCTTTAATTATTGTTGTTAAAGACATGTTTGAAAATGGTAGGTTGGTTGACATGATACATTTCATTCATTTATAACTTTTAATTTAAGTGATAGGACAGCTAGCATCACTGAAGCAGCGGTGTGCATATGAAACAATGAATGTTCTCCATCAGTTTTATTCCACCCTGTTCTGAACAGAAAGATGTAGAAAGTTGCACCTTCCTGTTATCTGCTGAAAGTCTTGCTCTCTCACACTCTCTCTCAGCCTGAATGATGTGCAGATACAGTTTGCCCTTATACAATCATGAACTTTAATGATTCATTTTGACTAAAAAGGCTTTAATAGGATCTGAGTGTTTATGAGAATATCTTTCTATTCTCTCAAAAGAGCATAAAGAGGGATTATTTGTCCATCAACACAGTGAATGCGTGCGCTCAAACTGGGTGCAGAAAGAGACACCGGCCCTTTAAATTAGCTCCGGTTCCTATTGCTATTATCTTGCAGTAGCAGTAGGACAACAGTAGTAACAACAGTTTTATCAGGTACTGATAAAACAAGCGATTGCTGCAGATTGTTGCATTTTTAATCATCTGCTCGTTCCAGTCTCTTCTTCTGATCGTTTCCTACCAAACACGTCTCTCGTTTGCCTTCAAAAGGCTGCGACTTCATGGAATTCTATAGAACTGGCACCTTTTCTTGTTTTCATCAAAGTGATTTGTGCAACCAGCAGCACAACAAGACATGATCGCGTCTCTTTCTGCGGACGACAAGCTCAGTAGAGCAGGGAGTGACTGAGAACCATAATCCCTCTTTATGAGGTCAGAAACTGATGACCTAGCTTTTTGAACTGGAGCACACAGTCATGCTGCAAACCATGACAGACTGTTCCCACACAATCAGGAGTATGAAGTTATCCAACCCTTGTTGGGGCCAAGTCCATCTCCTGAGGAACAGCTACACACCATAATTACACCAGACACAATTCATTCAGGGAAGTCCCGTTTTCCTGGCAGCTGACTCATGTATTGGATTACCAGATGGAGATGCAGGATTTGTCACTCCAGAGACCTAGTGCTATCAAGAGATTAAAAAAACTTTGAGATTAATTAATTATGATCTGTAATTATTAATCTAATTCATCTCTTTTTTAATCGCACCTAATAAATGCTGAGATAAGCTCTCATCTTGTGGAATGTTCATTTAAATTCATTACATTATTGTGGCAGAACAAATATAGAACAAAAAAGAGGCTTAATGAAGTTTTTTTTTTTTTTGACAGACTTGAACAGATGCAGTCCCAACCATTTCAATTTCTCTGTTTTTTAGAACAGTCCCAGTGCTGCGTGCAGTCCTCAGTGGGGTAAAAATCTGCTCTGAGTCCAGATGGACCTGGGGGCGGGCGGAGCTGCAGCTCCCAGAGTGCCTGCCTGCTGTGAACCTTCTGAGACGAGAGACGAGCCCACAAATATAACAAATATACATGTTTAACCCAAAACTCTCCAATAACCCCAGAAAAAGTTGCTAGTCGCTTTTTTGAAAAAGAATCGCTGGAGGGGTCTCAAAACGCGCTAAATATAGCAACAAAAACACTAATTGGCAACACTGTCTGCAACTCATCATCACTCATCCTCACTCATCTTGCCTTCGCAATAATAAGCAGGCCTACAGACTTCAGGGTGTGGTTAACCCCCAACAACTCAGACACAAGTACAAAGCATAAAAACAGATTTTATTTAAAGGAAACTCACATGCAGAAATAGTAGAATTAAAGATTAAAAATCAGATTAACTCAATTAAAAAACATAGCACACTAAATTAGGCCTTAATTAATTCATCGCAATTAAAGCAATAATTTGACACCCCTACAGAGTGGGCTGTAGAGTTCAGTGGCAGCTTGCCCAGTCCATGAAGCTCTCAATGCTCTGTGCTGGAGTTAATCTAAAGGCAGCGGAGGTGCATTTACTTCCACGAAAGCGACACTAGTTAGGCGCATTTAGACGTTTTTTTGAATTGAACACAACACCAGACGTCTGTGACTTCAAACTTCTTAGATGGTTTTTTGTATTACCTGTAGATTCTCTACATTTCATGTTATGTTAAAAATCACTTTTAGACTTTAGGTATTTTTTCCTGGTTGGAGGATCCAACATTTCCTCACCTAACCGAGGTTCTTAATATTAATATTATGAAGTTTAGAATATTACATACTATTTAAATTAGGGCTGCCTTATATTACAAAAATATTACTGTTCAAAATTGCAATGACAATACCTTTGATGAACTTCTATTTCTTGTTATATTTGGTTATTTTTATTTAGAAAAAGAACGATGATTACCTGAGTGCTTTGCTTGGAGTCAGCACTCTGAGAGGGATCGTCTTTATCTTTTGACTGGGGCGCTATCGTTCAGTGTTCTTGTGCTATTAGACTGTCGTTCTGAAGGTAAGGGATGCTGGGATTTTATAATGAGTTGGACTGGATGACTGACTGAAGATTTGATTGGATTAGAACAAGATCTATTGAATTTGGAACCAACTGTAATCATTGGGTCTGTGTATATAAATAAATGGCTCAGAAGTGAAGGATTGTGTTGGAATTAATGACTAGCTGGTTTATTTCTGATGTTTGTATCAAATCTCTGCAGATACTTTGCTGCTATGCAGGTCTTCCTCTCCACCTTCCAGCTGCTAACTATGATGATTCAGGATGTCAGCAGTGAAGAATCATCCTTCAATCTGACTGCCTTGAAGTCATTTACTCTTTACAAATATGAAAGTCAAGATATGAGCAAGTTCATATATGTCTGTGCGCCTGTTGGGGATTCAAGCCATGTCGCCACCCACACTCTCTTACTGTAGCAACGGTTACCTGGCAACTCTCATCAGGAGGCAAGCGGGACGCCAGCTGAATGTTGCAGAAGGCATTTTCACAGCTTTGAATCCTACAACGTTTCACTGAGGCAGCGAATTATGGAGGGAAGAAAGAACTGCTGTGGGTTCAGTCATGAGGAGCCAGAACTATTTAGACATTAGAGAAAGGGAGGATTTAATGTGGGAGTGGCTGCATCTGCTGACTGGAAGGGCTGCTAGTAAGATTGAAAATACTAAAGGGCTTTTTAATGTCAAAGAATAATAAAAAGTGTGTGTTTGCGGGGGGGACTGGTCTCAGAGAGCAGGAATGTTGGTTCTAAGAAGATGAGCATGAAATCAGCTGCTCCTTAGTGGGGTCCCCCTGATGCTTCACAGCTCTCCATCCCCTTCATGGCCACTAGTCTCTGTCATACATACACACCTGTTGGCGTTCACATAATACCCACCATCACACCTCTTCTATGCTGCTCCAAACAAGTTATTTTAGGTTTAAGAATTCAATCATCCTCTTCTAAAGGGAATGTTTTCTGCATGTGTTACATTCCTAAACTGCCGTCTGTGTCTGTCAGAGAGGCCACCTTGCTGCTTTATTGGTTAAAATATGAACATGGTTCATAGCAGCAGGATTTCTGTTTCACCACCCTGTTATCCTTTTAGGACAAACTTGTTGAGCAGTCGAGGGTCCAGACAGCCTCAGCTAAAAGTGATTCATCACCCCACCAACAACAGAGAAATAATGGATGATAAAGCTGAACTCTGCTCTCTCCTCTAATTAGGATTGATTCAGGAGGTTCCCATTCTTCACTGATGGCCGCCCTCAGGGGGAACAATGAGGCAACAAAAGACCAACACTCCAGTGTCCATGTTGGGATCTGTCCCAGCAGCAGATGACTGGAGTTATTTATAGCTTTTAAGTTCGGTCAAATAATTTGATCCATGCCGATGTGTTCTTAAACAGCCCCAGACTCTAAGCAGTAGGAGACCTTTATTAAATAATGCATTAGATAAGTCAGATATTCTGTCTTGATGAAACTTCTCTGGCTCACATTTGTTGTTGTTTTTGTGCAACTTTTCTGGTTTTAAATGGTAAATGGACTAAACTTATATAGCGTATTTCATGGTCATACTGACCACTCAGAGCGCTTTACACTGGAGCCACATTCACTCATTCGCACTCACAAACGCGAACACATTCATACGCCGATACTGAGCTCGCTAGGTAACTTGGGTTTAGGTGCCTTGCCAAGGGGCACATCAATATGTGACAAGTGGAAGCTGGAATCAAACCTACAACCCTCTGATTAAAAACCAACTACTCTACCTAGCGAGCCCCAGTTGGACCTAAAGGTGTCCTTTACAATGTTTTTTGCCTCCTGGAAGAAGCACGAGTTAAAGTTGTTTGTATATTTATCCCCATGCAGCTCTGATTCTTCTCAGGACCTTTACAGATGCAGAACCAGGTTAAGACACCATAAGAAAGAATGTTGATCACAGCGCAGTGGTAGGAGGACAGCAGCAGGCATTGCAGCAGTTAGATTCTTCTGAAAGCTCTGAGGAAGTAGAGTTACTGCTGTGCCTTCTTAAACTCTCCGTATAGAGTGGTCAGGTAGGATTCGTCTGGTTGCCCACAAACCTAAACACTGATACTCTCTCCATCTTTTCCCCATTTATTTCCAAGGTGGTCAGATGGTGTCTTCCTAAAATCTATGACCATCTCTTTCCTCTTTTTGGAGTTCAATGTTCTTCTCCCTCTTCTTCCCGTCTCCTTCAGTGGAATAACTTGTACATTTTGTTGAACTTTTATACAATGTATATTTCTTCTGTTCCAAACCATGTCTTACCTAGCCTCGAAACCTAAAAATATATATTAAATTAAAACCAATCCAAATTTTATTTACCCCTAATCACCAACACAAGTGAAAGTGAAGAAGAAAGGCAGGGAAAAAACATGGGAGAAATATCTTCCATTGAGACACATAAACATCCACATCTGACTACAACCTTGACTAGCTCTAGCTGAAAACGATGTATACTTGTCATCATGTATCAAAGTCACTAAACAATCATAACGTAAACAGATAAGCCCAAAATGTATTTAAACCCCTGGCACATATTTACCATTTTTATTCAACCAAGCACTTTGTATCTATTTAGAAATGAGACAGACATCCATCAAAAATTAAAACATAAATGGATTATCAGCCTAAAAAAATAAGGATTTTTATTAACCGTTCATTAAAAAATACCACACTGAAAATGATTTATTTCCTTTAGCTCTCTCAATAGATTTTCTGTTTTTCTGATTCAAACAGATATTCCTGCAAGCCAGAAGAAGAAACATGTTGGTAAGATTACACCTGGCAGAGATATATTCAGGTCATTGACCAGAAATAACTAGGGTTTTAACTGGATATATTAAGCATATGTGTTAGATGACACTAGGCTGGTACAATACATCGTTAAAGTAGTAACTGCACAACCTTTAATATTTAATGTAAAATTTCATTATTTTTTAACCAACATGTTCTAAAGTGAGATCTAATTAAACTTCCAGGAAAGTAAAAAATGGAATCGGTGCAGCTTTCCAGTTGCTTTGTGTGCTGGTATTATGATGGATTACCGTGTTACTGTCATCAGGCTGCATGGCTCCCTGTTTCTCTGATCAACAAGACCATCTCCCATTTTTGGGGGACACACCGCCAGACTCCTGTAATCCATTTTCAACTGAGTGTTATTCAGAGACACAACCGATGGATGACAAGAGGAAGATCAAGAGGAAATGAAAGGAAGACATCGGTACAACCCTGGATTAATATACCACAGTTCTCAACTTGCTCTCCTCGGTTCGAGCACACATGCAGACGCTGAACTGCCCCAGTTCTCACGGTACCAAGCAGGTCCATTGATGTAATTACAGAAACACTGAGCTAACGTGGATTCCTAGCTGATGGAAGTGTAGCCGTGCCACATCTCTGAGGGGTTCACCATCTCCTCATGCACAATAATATATCCTCTCTGGTAGCAAATTAGCCACTGTGGGATTCAGAGCACTGAAACAGCAGCAGAGTATCTTCACAGTTAAATTTAGCTCCCAATGTGATGGCAGAGAATTAGTCTAATCAGCAACATCAGTAGGGGTTCCACATTTTTATTCCCCTCTGCTATTTCCTATTTATGTATGGTTAGCATCTGGCGAGAGCTGCACAGTTAACTGCAAAATGACTGCTTTGGATCGTTTCACAAACCAGTTTTACAGTTCAACAAAAAGTCAGATCAGCTGCAGCGCAGAAAGGTATTATGAAGAAAAAATGAAGAAAAGTATAAATGAAACCTTTACTCTAGACATTATGTACACAGACAGCTGCACAGAATATAATACATAGAAAATGACACCAAGCTGCTGGTGATGCAACCACTAAGCAACATCCACATAATGTTAACAAGGAGCTCAGTTTCAGGTGGTGTACTACAGCTGATAAGACAACCAGCTGAAATATATGCTTGATGTTCTGAATATAAACGAGGACAAATGATGGCTTCAAACACTTCATGGGAAAAAATAATCAGATGCCCCTTAAACGTCATCACAGTTTGTTACACTGGAGCCATAACCTTCCATCTATAATTATTATGGATGTACAGTGGGGCAATAAAGTATTTAGCAGCCACCAATTAAGCAAGTTTCTTCCCCTCTTTCACTTAAAAAGATGAGAGGTCTATAGTTATCATCATAGGTACACTTCAACCGTGAGAGACAGAATGTAAAAAAATATAATATAAAAAATCCAGGAAATCACATTCTATGATTTTTAAAGAATTCCTTTGTATAATGGTGCAGAAAATAAGTATTTGGTCAATAACAAAAGTTCACCTCAATAGTTTGTAATGTGACCTTGGTTGGTAATGACAGAGGTCAAACATTTTCTGTAAGTCTTCACCAGGTTCTCACACACTGTAGCTGCTATTTTGTCCTATTCTTCCATGAAGATCTTCTCTAGAGCTGGGATGTTTTGGGGGCTGTTGCTGAACCAGAAGCTTGAAATGCTTTTTACGCAGCCACTACTTCAATTCACTCCAAACACGGCGAGTGACGTTTACACCAAAGAGTTCTATTTTGGTCTCATCTGACCACATGACTTTCTTCCAATCCTCCTCTGGATCATCCGGATGGTCTCTGACAAACTTTAGACGGGCTTGGACATGTTCTGGTTTAAGCAGGGGGCCCTTTTGAGCGCTGCAGGATTTAATCCATGACGAAGTAGTGTGTTACTAATAGTAACCTGTGTTACTGTGGTCCCAGCTCTCTTCAGGCCATTGACCAGTTCCCTCTGTGTCGTTCTGGGCTGTTTCCTCACAGTTCTCAACCAGCTGAGATCTTGCATGGAGCCCCAGGTTGAGGGAGATCGTCAGTGATCTTGTATTTATTCCATTTTCTAATAATTGCTCCAACAGTTGATCTCTTCTCACCAAGCTTCTTGCCTATTGTAGATTGACTCATCCCCAGTCTTGTGCAGGTGTACACTCTTGTCCCTGGTGGCCTTAGACAGCTCTCTGGTCTTGTCTATGGTGGAGGTTGGAGTCTGACTGTTTGAAGGTGTAGACAGGTGTCTTTTATACAGATAACGAGTTCAAACAGGTGCCATCAATACAGGTATTAAGAAGGCACAGCAGTAACTCTATTTCCTCAGAGCTTTCAGTAGAATCTAACTGCTGCAATGCCTGCTGCTGTCCTGATCAACATTCTTTCTTATGGTGTCTTAACCTGGTTCTGCATCTGTAAAGGTCCTGAGAAGAATCAGAGCTGCATGGGGATAAATATACAAACAACTTTAACTCGTGCTGCTTCCAGGAGGCAAAAAACATTGTAAAGGACACCTTTAGGTCCAACTGGGGCTCGCTAGGTAGAGTAGTTGGTTTTTAATCAGAGGGTTGTAGGTTTGATTCCAGCTTCCACTTGTCACATATTGATGTGCCCCTTGGCAAGGCACCTAAACCCAAGTTACCTAGCGAGCTCAGTATCGGCGTATGAATGTGTTCGCGTTTGTGAGTGCGAATGAGTGAATGTGGCTCCAGTGTAAAGCGCTCTGAGTGGTCAGTATGACCATGAAATACGCTATATAAGTTTAGTCCATTTACTCTTTACACTTCTCACCCAGCACATCATCTGTTCAAACTCTTGCCTTCAGGCAGACAATAGTGGTCTCACAAAGCAAGGACAAGCAGGCTTATAAACAGTCTTTATGCCACACCAAATGCACTTTTTTAAATCTTAGCATAAAACAGTATCTCCAAATTAACCTACAGCACCAGACTGAGTGCAGTATGTTGACATCTGCCTTTGTGTGAGTAGAGTTGCCTATTTTTTTATTTTTGCTGTAGTTGCTTAGTTTTTACATTGAGCTTAAAGTTGTGTTGTATTTAAATGCCATGAAAATAAAGGAAGCTGTCTGTAGTGTTTTAATTTGAGGAAGGACCCAAATACAGCAAGATAACAAACCAATGATTTAATTAAATAAAAGAACAGGGAACTTACAGGGTATGGCAGGAGGACATGGAAAACACAAAGACCAGACAACAGGAAGCATTGACGATGAACCAGCGAGTAAACCGGAGAGCTTAAATATACTGAGGAGAAATGAGGAGTGACACTGACAAACCAGAGAACCAATTAGTGACAAGCGGACGCAGGTGAGAAAGGGAGAGCAGAGGAATATTGAAAATGAGCAACAGCTGGGCAGGGAAGAAGAATGGCAAGGGGAAAACAGAAAGGAAGGCAAAGAACAAAGCATAAGGAATGACTAGACAGATTAACCTAAGAAGGTGTATGAGGCGAAGACTGAACACAAAAAGTGCTGACCAGGAATAAAGAGGCACTACTGGACATAACAAGAGAAGAGGGAACATAATAAACTTTAGAAAGAACCTAAATAAATAAGGGTTGAACCACAAACATGAGAAACTCAATATATGAGCACCTGAGGGTAAAAGAGGGTGAGAAAGTGTGGTGGAAGGAAAAACTCAAGTCACACAAACTAACTTAACAAGACTACACAGACAACTAAGAACTACGACAATGTGTTCCGACTATCTGTGCTACCCCTCAATCCGTGCTACCCTGTAGCACCGCGCATGCTAATTCCGATGTTATGTCACAATTCGCTTACTCAGCAAATCTGTCATCAAGATTTCCTACCTTAAAGTTCCATTTCGTCTGTTTTATTTCTTTTAAGTTTACAGGGAGTAAAATTATTTTATTACTGGCTAATTTTTATTCAGAATATTTTAAGGCTGTCCTTAAGCTACTTGTTTCAAGTTTACATGACAGCCCTTGTATGTTAGTTATGTTAGTAATACTGCTATCAGCTCTACGTCTTACTGGCTTGGTATATATTCATTAGCTGCTTTACAAACTAATAACAGATGTCCAGTTATCAGTCATCTACAGATCAGTACTATCATCTATATGTGCTACCCAGTATATTTAACAGGTAGGATATTCTGATCGCCGTTTTTAGTGCATCTATGTGCGCTACCCACGTGAATTAACAGGTAGGATATTCTGATCAAGGTTTTCCGTGCACCTTTATGTGCTAGTTTTAGCTTTATATTAAATGGGTAGCATGTTCTTTGGATTGAAAGAAAAGTTTGTTATTCATATACATTTTTGCTATGTTAGGCATTACTGCTAAACTGCCACTTCAATCCCGTCACTTGAAAAATATTTTCCAGTGATTATATTTAACATCATAAGCTAACGGTTGTTTTTGGCATGTAAACATACCGGTAGAACTTTTCGAGGGGTAACACCGACAGATAGATATAGCTATCTACGCGTGCTACGGTAGGACATTCTGATGAGGAAGCACAGATCGTCAGAACACAATGTCTTCCTCTGTCTCTTTAACTAAAGAGAAAGCGAGAGAATGACATGTTCCAAGCATAATGTTCTACTGTATTTTAAACCCAACAGGACTCTGATAAACCCCAATGATAAAACATCCAAACACAACATCTGTGGTGTGCTAAATGCATTCCAGTGTAGCAACAAATGCTCAGATTCTACATCGGAGAAACGAATATTGCTACACAAACAGATGGACAGGAGAACCAGAGCAAATTCATCGAGTCAGGATTCAGCGACTAATTTGCTTCTCGAAGACAAGGAACGCGCTTCTGTATACAGGGATGTTGGACATGGAAGACAGGTGGTTTAAAAGAGGAGTAAAAAACCAGCACTAAACATAGGAGGTGGCCATCTATAGGTTACACCTATTCAGCAGCCCTGACTTCATCCCCCAGGCAGTTTTTCAGAAATTCACATCTGGAATCATGTGACCAAAACAACTGTCATGGTCTCATTAGAGACATGTTTGGATGACCCAAACTTTGAGCTGATCAGAGAGTAGAGCCAGTAACTCATGTGTCCTAACGACCCCATTAGGGACCTCAGTGACCCCGTTAGTGTCACTTATTAGCCTGTTGCTTCCAACCA
Organism: Valencia hispanica; assembly: GCA_963556495.2. Taxonomy (NCBI): domain Eukaryota; kingdom Metazoa; phylum Chordata; class Actinopteri; order Cyprinodontiformes; family Valenciidae; genus Valencia; species Valencia hispanica. The sequence continues at coordinate 3,661,278 of OY747719.1, forward strand.
GGTTCAGATCTCAAGAAGCCTTCTGCAAGAGAGGTGAAATGTCTTCAAGAAATAAGGGAAGTCGAGTTGCTTTCTGCTTGAGCACTTAGGATTGCTGTTTGTTGGCCAAGATGGCCTTGAGTGGCAAATATACCACACAATAAAAACAACTTCTAGAGCACAGAATTAGCTGCACTAATTATATTGTTTTGATTCATTTCTTCATTTCAGTTCTGGTAAAGCTTTGACCAACTGACAATGATTTTAGTTGAGTGATCATTAATTATTTGTATCAGGAGCAGAGATAGACACATGAATCATATGTCAGAGTGGTTGCTATTAAAACGGGTTCTTTATTTTTTTAATTTATAAACAAAGACAAAATCATTATTGAGTTCACATTTTAAACTGGCTCCATTGGGTTATATTAGTGAACAGGGGATTAGCAGTACTAAAACAGCAACAGTGTCTTTTCCCTACAGTATGCAGATACTTCTAAAAAGCTGACAACATTCCTAAACCCAGCGTGTTCTGTAACACAAGGATACATGTTGCTGTTATACTTGAGTTTTCGGTCGTTTCCTGGAAGTTTCTGTCACCCTGAATGAACCACACGTCTTATCATGATTTACAAAATAGTTTTCTTTTAAAGGCCTTACCACTCTGTGCTATGTGTTACTGGATTTTAAATGTCTCTGTGATACTAAAACAGCTCCTTTTGAACCTTCACTCAGTTTCAGCAGCCACACCAAAGAGTGTTATGGCCTGGTCACAATAACATGTGGCCAGCTTTTTCTGTTGTTGACTAGTGAGTCACCAGTTAAATCTGGCTGATTCTTGTCACAAGCCCTTTTTTGTGCACATCTACTCATCACTCTGAAAATTTCTGAGTTTTTGTTGCAGTTTTTACATGGGATATTATTGGCTTGTCAAAACAAAGTCCCAGCTGTGACTTACAGGAAAATCTCTAAGAATAGACCATAATTGAGACAAATGGTTGGTGAAAAGGTCAAGGTCAATACTTGTAAATAATGAGAACATTCTGGATGATCTTGTAAAAGAAAGAGACTTTTTTGAAGAATATCTGTTTTCTTTTTTTCACTGTATAAACATGAGTGAAGTAAATTCCATTGCAGCTGACTGATGCATCAAAGCCTGAAAGCACCAGGGTTAGACATACCTCCAGGTGTATTACCCCATGGATGTATGTGATAGATCCTGTGATCTGGGCTGCAAGGTGTAGTCACACTGGCAACAGTGTGGGAATCTGCTGCAGTCCCACCCCAAGCAGTAAAAACAACTTTCAGCTTAACCAAAGTACAGGCTCTTGTTTAACATGATGAAGTGAAGTGGCTGTAGCATAGTGTGGCTTAGAGCAGTCACATGTATCCATTCATAATTAGTGAATATCAATGTTTTTAAAGACATTTCTAAAGGTCTTTGCTTAGTCTGGCTGCTGTTTTCATCTCTCTCCACTAAGAGAAATTCTCATCTCACAGTTAAACTGTCATTAAAATATTCGAGAGAACAATCCTAATTGTACCGAACTGTTAGACCACATTGTGTTGGAGCAACACCAATAACCTTTAACTGGAAACACAGCTTGGAAAGCATTTCTCAGGAACCTGGTGACACCTATGACATCATCCCTGTGAAATACAAGGTGTGTGTGTGTGTGTGTGTGTGTGCGTGTGCGTGTACCCACATCCCTGGAGGAGGATGGTAGCAGCTAGGGGGAGTGTTTGTATGAAACAACAGTTGTGCTGATGATTGACTTTTAGCTCTGAGTCAGCATTAAGAGGAGCAGGGTGAGTGACAGCAGGCCATCTGATTTGGTGTGTTTGTGTGAGCTGGCACTTGGATCCATTTCCTACCTTCTGTCCTTATGTGATTTATGACTCGTCAGTATGAAGTCTGCAAGGCAGCGCTCCAAGTCCCTGAAGGATATAGGTTTGTGTGTGTGAACCTGACAGATTACAACTTCCCACAGAATGCATCTTCCTTTTCTTTTCCAGAGTCAGCTTCATGGGCCAAGATTATGCTCACAAACAAGAAACGTGACTTTTTCACATGTTAACAGCGTACAGACATTAAATATAAATATACAAACTTTAGAGGAAATTATAAAATGAGAAACGGTCTCTATGGAGACTGGTTTTATTAAATAGTGCTCTGTAGCGCAGCCCTGATGGTAAAGCTCTAAACGGCTTGTGTCCAGTATGTGTTAGCTGCCCTTCTCCTGACCCCTGACCTGTACAAGTCCTGGATGGAGGGAAGGTCAGCCCTGATGATCCTCTCTGCAGACCTGGTTGTTACCTGCAGTCTGTGGATGATCCAGACCAGACAGTGATGGACGAACACTGGACAGGCTGAGTAATGGCCATGGAGAAGATCACCAGCAGCTCCAGAGTCAGTCCATAGTACTTACTGTATGTCTCTGCTGGAGCTTCTTCTGAGCAGTGTCTGTGTGAGAAAAGCTGGATCCTAGGACCCTGAAGGGTCCACAGTAGAGACAGTGTTGTTGAGGATGATGAGGGGGAGGAAGGGTGCTCTCCTGTAGTCTAACATCATGTCCACACTCGGAAAGCAGTCTACCGGCTCTCTGTATTCAGCATCTTGTCCATCTTTGATCCTCCTGAAAATTGCAGAGTCATCTGAGTATTTCTGCAGATGACAGGTCTCTGATTTGTACTGGAAGTCTGAGGTGTACAGAGTGAAAAGGAATGGTGAGAGTACGGTCCCCTGTGGTGCTCCTGTGCTGCTGACCATCTGGTTTGACACACAATTCTTCAGTCTCACAAATTGTGGTCTGTTGGTCAGGTAGTCATTGATCCAAGCGATTGTTGAGGGCTCCACCTGTGTCTTCAGGAGTTTCTGACAAAGCAAATCAGGCTGAATTGTGTTAAATCCACTGGAGAAATCAAAGAACAATGTGTGTGGTGGATCTTAAAGCTGCAGTAGGTAACTCAGAGAGGAGAGCAGTCTTTGCTTGAAAATTTAAACCCAAACAAGCTTCACATCACTCCCCCTCCCTCTCCGATGCACTCAAGCCCCGCCTCCAACGCCCTCCTCCCTCCTTCAGCTTCGCTACTGGCGTAACAACTGCCAAAGATAATCAGCTGATGCGACTTAGGCCCCGTTTACATGAAGGAAAAACGCAGATATTTCTCTGCGGTTTGGCCTCTCATTTACACGAAAACCCCGTTTTTATCACAGAAAATGGTTATTTCTAAAAACTCCGGCCAAAGCGGAGATTTGCGTTTTCTTTGTTTTAAGTGTTTGCGTGTGGACAGAAATAACCGGAGTTTTCAGCTCCGCAACGTCACTTTCCGCGACAAAAATGCTCTGACATCACTTGTGCGACCTGTGTTTACACTCAGAAACAGCATTTATGCCCTCAGAGATGTGGCATCAGCGATTGTTCAAGCGCTTTTTGTTTGCTTGTTTTTACAAGCTTAATTACTGCTCTATGTAGAGGTTAGAACATAGAAAGTTACTCTGAGTGGATAGGATTTGAGGGAACTACTGCCCCCTACAGGTTTGGCATGTCTATGAATGTGCTTAACAACACACTTTATGCGGTTAGGTGTGGACTGAGATTTTTTTTTAAACGAGGTGGTGAAAATATTCATTAAAAAAAAAACGGCTACGTGTGCACATAGCCTTAGAAAACAAACTTTCGTGAATATTTCCTAACAGTGAACCACATATGACAACATTAGCTGTGAGTGCACGGATGATCGCACGTGCTGCGGAGGTTTACTGTAATACCACCACCAAAAAAACTAAACAAATATTAATCAAGCAAGGGTAATAACCTGTCAAGCAGAAACATTACCAACTCGGAATCGGTTTTAAACACTTTCAGGTCCCGTAGCTCCCTCCACCTCTCAAAGGCTACGCCAATATTTACCCTTGTTTTATCTCGGGCTGGTGAACTTCTTTCTTCTTCGCTTTTTTGTCCTCCTCGGTCATCTTCTTTTTTGTTATCTTAGCCGTATGTGCTGTTGTTGGCAGCGGCGCTACGGGCAGCCAGTTGCGTGGCGGAGCGAGGGGCGGGTCGCGGTGTGTATGTGAGGAGTGATAGACAGATGTCAGACACTCCATCAGACGCTGCTCTGGCTCTGATTGGCTGTTTTCTACCGGCCGCGGTGGATTCTTGTAAATCACAGTAGGGGCTGTTGGCGTGACCAATTGAGTTGCTTTTTTTAACAGATTACAAATCTCTTCCTACTTTCAGGACATATGGACAGTTTTAGGAAATATCACAAAAAGTTACTTTTATTCAAGTTACCTGCTGCAGCTTTAAAGCACTGACTTCAGCTGCAGTCTACCTTTTTAATTTCCCAAAGCTCTTGAGTGGCGTTTGCTTTACAATACTCTTAAGGTAAAATTTTCTTCCATGCTTTTTCCTTCCCCTCAACCTTCTATTAATATCCCTCGATACAGCACGGTGTGATTAGCTTACTTAAGGGAATAACCCTTTGTTACTTGGCGGTACCTGTCTGCTGGTCAACTGTCCTTTTAGTGACATGATGTATCAATATGATGAATTTTCAAATTTCTTAGACAATAAGTTGTGTTTTCTTTGGTTTTTAGCCATTAACTCAAGATGAACAGACATATGTCACTCTGCGTGTAAAAAATCAATATAATATAATGAGCTTCCCTTTTTTAACTGACTTACTGAAACAAACTTTGACAATATTCAGAGTTGACATGCACCTGTATGGTACACAGGAGTGGTGAGGAGGGCTTTTATCTTTCTCACATTTTCAGTTTTCCTGAATCTTGTGTCTGTTTTCATATCTACTTGCACACACTTCTGATCATTCTCCCATGATATGCCGGTTCACTGCAGCCTCTCAGGCTCTTCTTCTGCTGCCCTCTGCTGACACCTACTGACCAAACTTAGTTGAGCACATCCAGCATCCAGGGAAGACCTGCAGGAGAACTCACCCCTCATCACATGCTGGCCCTTTTCATTAATCTAAAGATATTTTTGCTGTTTTCTAGAAAATTATGTAACAACACGGCGGCTCTACCTTTCAGAAATTATTTCATATTGACTCATCTTATGTAATGACAACATCAATTACATTTTTAAGTAGTAATACAATCTGATTTATCGCTTCCTATTTGTCCTTCACCTCTGTTCCCTCCTCAGCGGCTTTTTTTTTACTTTATTACTTTGTTTCCTGTTTATATTTGGTAAAAATAAAGAAGTAGCGGTTTAAACGCTGCATCCTCTCTGCTGCTCACTGTTCCTCCAGGCAGCTCCAGGAGCTGCAGCGACAGAAGGAGATGGAGCGGGAGCGGCAGGAGAAGGAGCGTCAGGAAAAGGAGCGCTTGGAGCGGGAGACACTGGAGCGCCAGGAACGCGAGCGTCAAGAGAGGGAGGCACAGGCAGAGAGGGAGCGAATAGAGCGAGAGCGCCAGGAGCAGCAGGAACGCATGGAGCGTGAGGAGATGGAGAGAGAAAAGGCAGAGAGAGAGCGACTGGAGAAGGAGCAGCAGGAACAGTTGGACAGAGAGCAGCAGGATTGGGAGAGAGGGAGACGCATCTCCAACGCTGGTGAGTGTAGTCCACACACACACACACACACACACACACACAGAAATATCTGTCCACTCTGGAGAGAGTGTGAAGTCTGTCATTAACAACAGGAATAGAATTGGATCATTGATAACATCTTGTTACTGACTAATAAAAATTCTCTACGTGGAAACATAAGTCAGCTTGTTTATCTCCTGTTTATCAGGATCCCCTTTGTGATGAGTGACCTATTGATATTATATAATCATGTTTTGTAGCTGCTCAGTTCATTGCATTCTATCAATAGCACATAGCAAAAACAAAATCATTGAAATGGAAATTTGAGTTTTTATTTTGGTTCATTTTAGAAGTATTTAACCAACAAAGCCACACTTAAATATGAGGTGAAACATATTCTGCCCATTTTCTTCTCAATCATTCTTTTTACATAATAACAGTTTGCTTTAAGTTAGATCTTGTTTTAACCACATCTTCTACAAATCAGATGCAATTCTTCTTATCTGCTCCTAGCAGCACTACTACAGGTTAGGCCACCTTATCAATCACTCCTTAGACACTATCCAGACTTAAGCACCCTCACTGTAACGAATGGTATTCTTCAGAGAGCCTGTTAAAACATTCTTTCATCAGTCCAGACAGGGTCCTGTGCATTTAACTGACTCGAGTTCAATTATTAGACAGGTTCCTTGTTACCTTTAACAGTATAAAATCATTTTCCTAAATCAAAATCAAAATCAAAGAAAGAATTCTGGATAGATCAAATTTAGTATTTCAAGACTGCATTGCTGTTTTAAAACCTGCTCCTGGAGCTTTGAGCCACTGCCCAGTTTGAGTTTGAACCATCAACACTTCAGCTCTGCCCAGGTCAGAAGATGGAGATGCAGGTGGGGTTCTGATTTAGCTGCACACACTAGCTGGAGCTGTGATGGAGGAGTGTGTGATTATCAGATCAGGGGAAAACGAGCTGTACTGTAGGACTGGGTCAGTAGGGAAGGCTGCGTTGAATGGAACGCTTCAGTGTCATGGTCGGCTTGTTAGCATACTCTCTCACACACACACACACACACACACACACACCTACACACACACAGTTCAGGAGTTACTCAGAGACTAAAAATACATCATCAGGAAAAAGCGCTGGTGAGACCCTCAAGGAGGGATGTGTTGATATGTGCACACATGCATGTAAAAGCTGCAGGACAATTGGGGGGGGGGGGGGGGGGGGGGGGGTTACCTCATGTGTCATGCAGAATAACATGCACATCACATGAGAGGGTAAATGCAAACAGACATGCTCTGCTAGCCCACAGAATGGTGTGATGGGATTTGACATTTTCTGCTTCAGAGAGATTAGATGTTTTCTCTTTCAGAATAACTCTTGGTGTGTTTCACACTGTTAGCAGCCATCGCTCTGCCCTGCAGTCAGTCACACACCTGAGAAAAAACCAAACATTTTCTGTTAAACAGCCTTGAAGCTTTTCTTAAGAACGTTTTTTTGTAGCTCATTTAAAAATGCTTGTCACTTTTATTATTTTTTTAAAACTGTCATCAAGAGAATCACAGTGTATTCATCTGACTTTAGACTGGCTTTGGCTTACTGTAGCTGGAGAGAATAAAGTTAGTTAGATAAAAAATCTAGACACAAACATGTGTGTACTAGGGTCTCATGCTTATATACAACACTAGAGTCATTAACAGAGAAATTATAATGTATTTACTGGGCTTATTAATGACAGATTGGTAAACAGGAGCAGCTGGTTAGACACAAAGAAGTTTGGCCAAAGCAAGGCATGTTGGTCCTCTCATATGGGCATGAGCAGAATAATTGTTGCTGAATAATGGAGCAGAGCTGGAGCATCGGCAAAGCAACAGAGAAATATAGAGGAATGGTGAAGAAATATAGAAAAGGACTAAAGTCTTGAGGTCGAGTTTGTTGTGGCAGAGAAGAGAGGAGATTATAATAATACATTTATAGACAAGAAGAAAAAAATCTGAGATGACTGTTATGGTCAATAAAGAGAACCATCAGACTGGAGGAATTCAGTGTTGTTCAGTCTGAATGAACTGTAGCTGTAGATGGACCGGATACACTGGAGTACCAGCAACAAGAAGCAGAAACTAGATGAGTCCTGCAGGAGTTCATCAGCTTGTCTGGTGATCTCCACTCATATGTGAATGTCATCCCTCCTCCTGCTGTGTGGCAATCTGACCTAGGAGTGAGACCTCTGTGGTGAGCAGTGTCTAACTGTGCTTTCATTTGTTTAGACCATCTGTGAGGGGCCAGAGACGGAGCAGTTGTGTGTTTACTCATAGAAAAGGAGAGGCCTAATTAGACAGACTCAGATGCAACGAGAACATGTAATTAACTACAGCACTGGATATTAGTAAAGTCAGTGGGACTGTTTGATTCTGAAACATAAAGGAGCATGAAGCACACACACAAACCTGAATCTAATCACCAGACTTAGACCTCCACAGATTCCCCACCATCGGTAAAGAAGGGACAGCAGACGGTGATCTGAGGATTAACAACTTGACATTACACAGAACACATGGCTGCTCCTTACAGACACCACTGAGGGTTGTTTAAGTGCTGCAAGAGCCCACATGCAATCAAGGTAATTACTTCAAACAGAGCCTGATTCAGGTTAGATTAGGAACTCAATAAGCAAGGTGGAAAAGAAGCATCCTGCCTTTCCCTGCTGTTCTACACCTCAAAATAATCTACATTAGCATCAGAACAACATACTGTTATAGGAAAACCCCTCAAAATAAAGAGTTCTGATAGTTGGAAAAAGTGGCAACATAACTAGCTGAAAACACAGACTTAATGTAGCTTACTAGGGCTGTCAAACGATTACATTTTTTATCTAATTACAGGGTAGCTGTGAATTAATCACGATTAACATTATGACTGAAAAAGTACTATTTTTGGTGTAAATAAAGGACAAAACAGAAAAAGATGTTCTTTTTTTAAGGAAGTACATGAGAAATCCATGGATCTTTTGTTTTGAACTCCACTATCAGATTTACACTTGGTCCTTTCAATCTATTCATCTCTTAGCCAGTTGCTAAGGCAAACTATATGGTTAACATTTTCTGAATGTAAAGCTGACTGTTTCTTATTAATTTTGAACAACCCTGAGCATCCTCTTCATGGGACTATACTCTACAACGACAGTGTCTTCAGCCAGAGGCTTCGCTGCAACACAGACTGCTACAGGAGATCCTTCCTGCCCACAGCCATCAGGATCTACAACAACTCCTGAATTAATTAAATATAAGCTACAACAACAATTTCTCTCTGGGATCAATAAAGTATTTTTGAATTGAATTTTCCAGAACAATAGAGGGATTATTTGTTCATCAACACCGCGATGCATGCATGAATGGTTTGACACCTAAACTTTACATTACCCCTTGGCTCCCACTGTTATTTGCAGTTATCTTGCAGCTGCAGTGTTGGTTAGCTATGTTAGGTTGTTTTTTAGCCAAGGCTTACCTGATGTGAAGTTATCGCTGCAGATTGTTGCATTTTTAATCATCTGCTCGTTCCAATTGCTTCTTCTGATCGCTTGCAGCCAAAAACGTCTTTTTTGTTTGCCTTGAAAGGGCCGCGTCGATGGGATAGAACTTCAACGTTTTGTTTATATCAAAGCAATTTGTGCAACCAATAGCACAAGACATGATCGTGTCTCCTTCTGCAGACTTATTAATCGACCTGCGTTTACACATTAATTTTGACAGCCTTAGTAGCTACGTATCTTTTATATATAATAATAGCTAGTCACAGCACAAATACTATATTCAGTAGATTTAAGCACAACACACGGCTTTTATTTCTTTCATTTACATAATATATTCAACAAAACAGTTCATCTTTATTAATCCTAACAGGACTACAGTTTTTTCCTTCCTCTTAACCTTCCAAATGTAACATGAATCAATTGCAGGGTCTGTGAGATCTTTACATACATTGCATCATCGGCATGTTGTCAAGAACCATCATCTTTAGGGTTGAATGATTAAAGATTAATTTTTTCAGAGTCGGTAGATCTAACTTAAACCAGATGGTTTCATTCATATCTGCAAGGAACCCTGAACAGATTGTAATCTGCACCGTTAGTCAGCTACTGGTTTATCACAACTTTTATCATCATCATCTTGATATTAATCTACAGGCCCATTCAATAAATCAGAAAATAGTTTTATCCCACAGACTGATGTATACAAGCCTTCATTTCTGTAATAATTTTCTGCTTACATCTAATGAAAACATTTGAGATTAGACTATTACATCAGATCAAAAAAAACATTTTAATACAATAATCTGGGTTTAATAAAATTGTTTTATACCTGCTTAAACGTTATTACTCTCAAAAAGTGCCTATAACCTGACAAATGAGCCTCAATGGAATGCATATTTAATACAATTTATTGAATATTATTATGCATGACATGACATTGCATGTTTTACTCATATGTTGCAGCCCTGGTTGTTAATAAAGCATGTTGTGGATTGCTGTGTACTGAGAGGGTGCTGACCAGGAAAGAAGGCCCTCCTTTAAAATGGACACATTCAGGCTGAACTGAGATCTGCACAGTTCTGGTGAATTGTTTCATGGTCAAAACTTCAGCTGTTTGGCCTCAATGACTACAAGTATTTGTGGAGTAATCAAGGTGAGGCCTTTAAACCTTAGAACATTGCACCAACTATAAAGCATGGGGGTGACAGCATCATACTCTGGGACTCTTTTGCTACCAATAGGTAGAATGTTGAAGGACTACCTCTAGGTTCTTACAGTAAGGTGAGATGAAAGCTGGACATGATGGGGTGAGACCAGTACACATTCAGCCAGGCTAACGTTCTGCAATGCTTTAAAGTTGGTTCTATGCCAGAAAGCAAACATGTCAGGTAGTGGAGAGAATCTAAAGACACCAGGTCATGTGATTACAGTTAACATATGTCCCCTAAAAACTCTAAATCTTCTATTTGATTAACTTATTTCATTAGTCCCTTCTCATTAAGATTATTTCCTTTCCACCCAAATAACAAAAGTTTATCATAAGTTGGATCTCTGAGTAGGAAGCAAAAAACATGTTTAGCTAAATGATGCGTTGGTCATGGTCGACTCCTCAGAGGTGGTTTCATTGTCTAACTGTGGCTCGTTCTCCTGTCACAATGGCATTAGATTTGGTTCTTATGTGTCAGATGTTAATAACTCTTGCTAACTTGTCCCTGTGTTCTTTTAACTGCTTTTTACAAGCAGGACTCTGAAGGGTGTCTCTGTCTCTATCCTCAGTACTAATACCTGTCTACTAACAAAGTGTGGTAGCATCATGTCAACTTTCAGAAAGTACACAGAAGAAAAGTTGAGTTTAGCTCTTTGCTGGTTTCCTGCTTCATTCCCCCTTCTCTTTTTTTCCTCCCTTTCTTCCTTCACTTTCTCCTGACCTGCTGTTTTTCCCTCCTGTGTGCACGACGGCTGCTTCCTCCCCTCCTCCTGTCCCCTCTGTCTCGTCTCGTCCCTAATATTCATTTCGTCCCATTGGCCGGCGTGCTATTCAGCCTTTGAAAGCACACTTTACACTCCTACACCTCAGGAGTACGGCAGGACCTCGTCTACACCTGTGTCTCCGTCCACGGCCACTTTCCCAGCTCCCACCACACCTTCACCATCCTCCACCTCACCACCAACCCCACCGCTCAGACAGTCAGCTTCCCGGTTCGCCACCTCGCTCGGTTCTGCCTTCCACCCCGTCCTACCACACTACGCCACAGTCCCGAGGCGGCAGCCAGCCTTTCCACAAGCCCCACCTCCACCTCCTGCCCCCACCCCTCCTGCTCCACCCAAGTCCGTGGTGTGGTCAGCGTGTAACTTCACCCCGTTACCACCCTCACCCCCTGTCATGATCAGCAGCCCCCCAGGGAAGGCCACAGGCCCGCGGCCTCTCATCCCTTTAGTAGCACAGTCCCCCCTCAGCCAGAAGCCCCCGTCACCATCACCCAACGGACCACCCATGTTCCCTGCTCCCTCTCCTGTCACCATCCCACACAGCCACACCCCATTCGGGATCACATGCCCCACTCCACCGCCGCCACCCACGCCTCCTCCCCTCCCCTCACCCATGGGCCTCCCCACGTCTTCTTCGTCCGTCTCGTCTCCCCCCTCCTCATCCCAGGCTCCTGGTTTGCCCTCTCCCTCCACAGCGCCCCCTGCTGCAGCTGCCGCCACCTCTGTCTCTGCTGAGCACCTCTCCCTCCCCGTGGGCCTGGGCCTGGCGGGGTCGCAGGAATCGGATGCGGCCACAGACCCGGGGCCCTTCCCGGCTCAGGGGGGCTCCTGCTGTCAGCCCCAGCCCCAGGGTAAGGCTTCCAATCTGGTCTCTGCTCTCTCTCCTCTTCTCTTCTTCCCTTTGTCTCTCGCTGCCTCTGGCTCACACACTAACAAGGGGATGGTGAACGCTGTCTGACTTCTTACTTTGCAGATTAACAAAGGAGCTATGCCTGTAACTCCTTCCATAAGTATTTTATAACATTTTGTTTCATTACAACCACAATGTCTGTTTGTTGGGAATGTATCTGCTAGACCAACACAAAGTATTGGACAGTTGTGAGGTGAAAGAAAAATCATACAAGTTGTCACATTCTTTTTAGAAATAAAAATCTAACATGTGTGGCATGTGTTTGTATTCGGTCTCTTTTATTCTGAGAGCTGGAACCGACTGCCCTGTCATCTAATAATAGAGTCCACAGTGTTTGACTTAGTATACATCCATCTCTTCTGTGAAGAGGTTTGTAAAGTGTGAACAAACAGCATGTTGAAGACAAAGTATCACAGCAGACGGGTCAGGGAGACTGTTGAGGAAAGGTTGAATGCAAAGTTGGCTTATAAAACAATATCTCAATGTTTGAACGTCTCAAACGGTGTTGCGGTTTTGCACATTCACAAATGAAGAATGTGGCGCAATAACAAACCTATGTTGACATGGCAAGCCAGCTAAACTGGGTTATTATATAGAATCTGAAAAACCATACATAAATTTCATCTTTCAAAATATTTGCTTAATATTGTCTTGCATCATTTGCCCGAAGTCATGATTTAGGGAGAAGTTAACAAGGATCAAAAAGATCTCATTATACAAAGGTGTCAGTTTGGAGAAGGAGGGAGCAGGAAAATTCTGGTTAGTACTGCTCAGGTTCCATAGATGTATAGAGTATAAATAGGTCATCTGGTCAGTCAAGACCAAAAATAACCTTTTTGACCCACATGCAAGATGTGATGTGTGGCTTAACCCACCATTCTCATGTGATGGGATTACACTTCTTTTCAGCAGGGACAGGGAAGCTTGTCAGAGTGGGGAGATTTTTGGAGCTAAAGGGCATTTACAGAAGAAAACCTATTGCAGGTTAAAAAAGACTTGATGGTGGGACAGATGTTCGCCTTCCAGCCCACCAGCGACACTACGGTTTAGATCAGGGGTCTCCAACCCTGCTGTCCTGCAGGTTGTAGATGCATCCCTGCACCAACACAGCTGAATCAAATGATTGAATGACCTCTTCAGTTGGACCGAGCTCTTCATTTAAATCAGATGTGTCGGAGCAGCGATGCATCCAAAACCTGCAGGACAGTAGATCTCAAGGCGCTAGCGCTGAAAGCTCATCTGAGACCTTTCAATCATTTTGTTATTCGTCATTTCAAGCTTAAATTACATCTAAACGGATGAGTTATAAAAACATTCACCCCCCTCAGAGTTGTCATGATGATAAACTATTAAACCTAAAATGTTTTTTTGAACCAGGCTGTAAATAAGTTTATGTCTGCTGTGAAGTTGGCAATTTTATCATGGGAGTCGATGAAAACTTGCTCCTTTCTAGATCCAGCCCCTAGTGGATGAGGAGGTGAACTGCAATTTTTGTCACCTCCAGATTGGCTTCACATTTGGCCAGCGGAGTTTGCCCTGTGGGGAAAATGTAAAAACAGGTGCTCAGTCACTCTTTGTCAATCTGGATTGAGTCAGTCTCCAGATGTGCAAAACTGGTAGGGATATACTTGCTGAAAAAATATTGTCCTAGGTTGTTGAATGCCGCACTTTTCGGATTTTTATGTTGACAACCATGCATCGTTTTCCTACTACTTTCCTATTCTGCTGTGTTTTATGTGGGTCTAAGAGTGAGTAGTCAAAGAGTCCAATCTTCTCTGTACAGCAGTCACTGTTGCTCTGTCCCATCTTAACTTCTCATCTCTGTGTGCTTGCTGCTGAAGAACCAGGCTCCTCTGAATATAAACTGTCACATTTAGCTTGGCACGTCTGACTCATCGTAATGTGTTACAGCATCTCACTGACTGGATGTCTTCCTCTATTTCTCAGTTGTTTTTGTCCATTATCATCAGTTCGTCTCTCATTTGTCTCGCACCACTGGGATTGGCATTTCCCTGACCTTGATTGGATTCTTCTGTGTGTCTGTGGGCAGGCAGTCTAACCATACGCCTCCTCCCTACATCCAGACTCTTTCACTGAGCATCTGAATGCTAATCTGACTCTAAATATAACTGAATCATAACTCAATCAGTGTTTTAGTCTGCAACCTTTTATTGTGAAATGACTGGATGCTGAGTTGGTCTTAAAGTGGCTCAACTAATAAACAAGCTTAAATAGATAAATATGGGATTTAAAGCAGAAGGATAGTGTTTATGTGGTAGGTCAGTAGTGGCCCACTGACCTCTGTCCACTGACGTATTCCCAGTGTCAGTTGGTCTCGAAACTGATGGTTGAGATTGGCTGGAAAACACTGAATGCTGGATTTGCATTGATCACAGCTCAACATGGTCACATTCCATCCAAGTTTATTGATTATGAAGATCAGAGCCAATCATCTAACCTGTGACATATTGATGTTTAAAGGAAACCACTGTGTTTGATCATAATGCATTGCTCTGATTGTGTATGCGTATTTCTGTGTCTGAATGCATCAGGATGTGAGCGTTGGCTGCTGACCTCACCTTTTTATTAGAGCACAATAAGTTCTGATGAGGATTTTCCACCATTCTGTTCTTGTCACATACATAAAAGCAACATGTTCCACTCTTTCATGTTGCCTAAATCCACCTTTATTGCTCACTAATACTGCATGATCATTTTTGCTTTGATATGATGACAAATTACATCGTTGACCCATCATGCTCAACATGTTCTTATCTGCATCCGTGTGTTTGGTGATTAACCTCAAGTCCTTGATGCTGGAAGTCCTCCTTACCATCGCCCTAATCTTTAGCTCACTCCACAGATTTAAGTCAGGATGCTGACCTTAAAACATTAATATTACTTCCAGTCAGAAGAAGCATTTTGGCCAAATATAAAGATTAGTTTAAACCCAAATCTACAAGGGGTATGAATGATTTTAGCCTTATCTGTTCATCTTCAACTGATGGTCTCAAACTGTAGCTGGAGACTATGTTCTACTTGGGTTGGTGTTGTTACACATCAAGGTCAAGGGTCAGTGTTCCTTACAGAGTACACTTACATTTTGAACATGAAATAGATATAACTATCTCTAAATTACAAGGCTGTTTAAAATGAAGCGTAATAGTTATGAAGGGGAACCTAATGACTGTATATCCTCCAGTGTAAGTAAGTTTTAATGGAAGCCAGTGTTCATTGAATTGGGTCGATAGTTTGATGCCGCACAGCGTTTAGCAGGTGGCTGGATCAAAAGTTAGAAAACGATGAATCATTTCAGTCTTTAAAGTTGATAAATCTAATCACAAGTAAGACTGTTTAAAGCTGATTTTCTTAATGTCTTCACCCCTCCCCCATCCATCATTCCTTCTGTCTAGCAGACGTGGCTCAGACCCCAGTCCTGACCACCCCTACCCCTCCCCCACCTCCGCCCCTGCCACCCGGCTCCACTGTGACCTCTGCAGCCGCCACTCCCACCACCCCGGCTGGCCACCCTCCTCCTCCACCACCTCCTCCTCTCCCTCCCACACTGACTCCAGGCGGGACACCACCTCCTCCACCAGGTCCACCTCCTCCTCCTGAAGTCCCCCTCCCTCCCCCGGCTCCTCCCCTTCCTGCCGGACTCTTCTCTCCTACGGAGGATCGCCCCCTGTCAGGGCTGGCTGCCGCCCTCGCTGGAGCCAAGCTACGCAAAGTGCCAAGGGTGAGCATCTGATCGCTCACTGTTACCTGAAGCCTCATTGATGCATCCCTGGTCTGCTGAATCTCAGCCGATCACTCCTACTGATCATTTCTGCGTTCACACAGTGTTCATGCATGGTCTCACACACACTGTCACCATCTTTCCTAGTGCATCTCAGGCTCAGAACACTGACAATGCCTGCCAAATGCTCCTTAGATGCTTATCTGTGCAACATGACAGAACAGAGAACTCAACAAGGCACACGTTGTCCTCAAACATTAACTCACCAACAGGCTGTTTTCCCCCACAGAGTGATGATGCAGGGGCAGCTGTGGCTACAGCCCTGTCGGGGGCCACCGGGGCCAAAACTGAGGCCAGAGGGAATGGGCCTTTACCGGGAGGAGGAGGACTTATGGAGGAGATGAGCGCCTTACTGGCCAGGAGGTAGATTATTGACTGTAGTCTGTTTGAAGCCTGTTATTCCATTGACCAGATCTAACTTAATGTGGAAAAGGCCTAATATCATTACTTGAACATTGTTATTCATGGCTAACATTGTGCTCCATGTCCTACAGGAGAAGAATTGCAGAGAAGGGTTCCTCACCTGAACCTGACCAGAGATCAGTAAGTGGGACTTGCTTCCATTTTGAATAGGTTATCACAAATCCCTTTTTTTCACTTGTGAGTCACACAAAAGCTCTTCTGTGAGCTGCGGTTTCCTTAGTGAGACCAAGCTCTGCATTCTTTCCATTCCTATCTGAAATCACTCCTCAGTCACGCAGTGCTTCCTCTCTGTGATGGTCTTCATGCATGCTAAGAATGTGAGCAACATACCAGTGTCCAAAACCTGTGGAAACATTTCAGATTCAATACTGACAGTAAAACGTTATGAAAGTGTCTTTTTTCCTCAGGGAGCATTCTTCACATATCGTCTTTTAAAGATGTTCACAACATTTTCTGAGTGCATGCCTGCCTTAGTTATACATTATCACAAACCATATTCTGTGTTTGACATTCACAATCAAAGAAGTGTGCTAAAAACAATCTATGCTTTATGATTTAAGCTGCTTTAATATTTTATGGACATTCAGTTTCCCAAACTTAGGTGTTTGAAGCTCCTCTAGTTAGATATTTGAAATTCCTGTAGATCTTTTATGGAAGTTTTTGAACTTCATAAGGTCTTTCGAATGATGAGTCTTTTTTAAGTGCCAAATGTATCCGATTCTTTTAAGTGACTCATTTTTGACTTTTGAACCCTGTGTCTGTCTGCCCATCAGGAGGAGTGGGAGATCAACACAACCCCTAAAGTGTCCGCCTGTAGCACTCCAGGTAAGTGTCAGAGGGAGGCTGGTGACTCAGGACATCAGCAGTGAACCCAGGTTAGGATTGACCTTTTTACTTTCCATCAGATTTATAGACTGGAAGTGATCAGAGTTTAGTGGCATATTTCTGGTGTTTGTCAAGCTTTGAGTTCATTTATACACATATTTACATATCTTTCTGTCTTTCCTGCTGTTGGCATTTATTAATTACTTATACTATGAGCAGAGGTTAGCATCTTATATTGTATGCTGTGATATTCTAGCATCACCAAAACATGTCTCTTCTCTCTGTTTGCATCTTAGAGAATGTTCAATTCTTGCCTTAACTCTGAGATTTTCATGAGGCCAACATTTTCACAACCAGCAGAAGTTGAAAGCTCAAAGGGATAGAACAGATCAACTTTAGCATACTGTTCAGCCTTAATCTGCTGAAACTGTTGCTCTCTGACAGCACACACATGCCTCTATATGTTGTAGAAAATCATTTTATGTTTAACTAGCTTTTTACATATTTGTGCTTTCTGTGACCTTATTTTAAACTCATAAATTAAAAGCTAACTGTGAATCTTCTTTACTCAGTAGTAGTGTATAGAACAAAGCATCTGTAGTTTTCTTTGGTCAGTGCAACTTGTTAGTTTTTATTATGGTGCATTGACTGATCAGAAACAGATGGCTTTTTTAATTCTCTGACAGACCTGTTACCATTTCTAACTTGCTGTTCACAGATTAGCCTAACATTGACATGATTGGGTCACCAGCAGAGTTCTTGGTCTATCTCTAGCATCTTCCTTTTCAATGGTTTGAAATGATTGTTTTATGAATCTGTATGCTGAAAGTCAGTAGGAGGAGCTTGGTTTCTATAATTTTTGTGTTTTTGCTTGTTGTTGTTGTTGTTGTTGTTGTCCAGACATGCCCCGGAAACCATGGGAAAGAACAAACACTATGAATGGTAGCAAATCTCCAGTGATTGGAAGGTACAGTTTCAGCCCTCTCCTCAGTAGAGTCTGTGATCATTTCCTTCAGTCTGCCTTCATGTAGCATTCAATGTAAAATGCAATTTATTTCCTTTTCTGGCTGAGATACTTTGAAAACCTTTCCGAAATACGTAGGAAGTGTTCAACCACAGACACCATGTGAATGTAAAAAAGCTATTAGCTCAGCTAGCTTTAGCATGATGCACTTCCTGGTCCGTTCAGTGCTGCCTAACATCACTAAAGCTTGTGTTGGCTCGATGTGTCCACAGTTGGTGTTTATCAGACATGTTCATACACTGCTATGTTGTGGCAACCTCAGAAGTCTGTGAGTGAGAATGAAAAGTAAGAGAGAAAGTTTTTCTACCGATGATGCTGTTTCTTCATCTAACCTGGGATTTCAACAGCAAAAATCTAACATTGGCTCCGAGACAATCTCTCAGACATTTTGTTACTTCTTTTCTTTAAAAAAAAACCCCATCTAATTTTGGTTTATTAGCTCAGTGCAATCAAATATTTCTTTAAAAATGGACTTGCATTCTGACCCTAGATGTCTTGGATATTAGCCATCACAAAGAAAACCTGAACAAGTAAAGAGTTCTTTAAAGACAAGATAGGTCATAATAAACCTATTGGTTAATCCCTAAAGATCTAAGACATCAAATATTTGCAAGATGATAAAATTAAATAGTACCGTCTGAGTAGCAATGCATGGCATGTCGACTGTGCAGACATCTTAGAAGCAAGTAGCTTCAGGAAGCAATTCACTTCTGCTGCTTCCTCATGAATCAGGAGGGTAAAAAACAGTCAGCTAGTTCCAATTGAATGCTCTCAATCAGTGACTAGCATGAGCCCCTCATCAAAAGCAGACACACACTTAACTTTTACAATTTATCATTAGAAATATATTTTTACCATAGCAAATACTCAAGACAACAGTCCATTCCGAGAATGTCCTAGGAATTACAGCCACACCTCACCGTACAGCTTTCAGTTTGCATGCTAAATGTTGTAAAGTTGAAATGGGAACAACGGCAAAAAGATCAGACAACTGTGTCATGTTCCATTTTAAAAATAATATGGCAGCTTGACATGAGTTTGCAAACATACTCTATGGAGTTCTGGAACAATGTCTCTCAGAAACCTTAGGGCAAATAGCACCGCCATTTTGGAGTAAAACCAAACACAGCATCCCAGCTATTATGGCTCATATCAACTGTCAGGCATGGTAGTGGAGGTGTAATGATTTGGGATTTTGTGCCACAGGACCGGGGTAACCTGCAGTCCTCAGCGTTTTACAGAGAGCACTTTAAGAAGGATCTAGATGTGTTGCAGTAGCAGGGAAAGTTATACCTGGTCTTTCTAAGTCACAGATGAGGAGTTGTAACTAGTGGTGCCGTCAGAACTCCTCATCTGATTCCAAACAGAGCAAAATGGCTGAAACAAGATAAGAATCAAGGTACTGTATTACTCCAGAACTCGGCTTGATTTAAACGCTGTGATGATAACCAGAGAAGTAACTAAAGGACCGGGAGAAAATTCCTACACAACAATGTGAAAAAGGTCATAAAGTGGATGTCTATTTCAATTAATCTAGCTGAAGAAGGTTCTAAAAAGTTTATATTTGGCTGATTTTAGGGTTTTAGAGGACCAGATGTTCCTCTCTTTGTTCCAACTAGCCTGAAAGAGTTAAGCAGTGCCAATGTTTCACTAGCCTTATGATACAGATAGTTTATAGTCTAACAAGAGTTTATGGGTCGAGCAGACCTTAGGTCTAGTGGGTCACGTGAAGAAGTGTCAACAGGCTGGGAACATCCAGGTAGATCCTGAGCTATAATCAGTCTGTGTCTCTGCTGCTCACACAGACGAGAGTCTCCGTGGAGAAATCCCATGGCAGCAGATTCCTCCTACAGGTAGAGAGAGCAGGAGTTTCAGCAACCTTTTCTTCCAGTCAAACTCTTTCCTTTAATCCAAGTTTGCTGTGATGGACATGGTGTTTTTTCTTTATAATGAAGAGCAGTTTGATGTTTGGAACAATGTTTGGGAGAAATCGTGTGTGTGTTTCTGTTTAATCTACCAGCCTGCAGGGACCAGCTTTGTGTGGCTTTTCCTGATGATGAAATTCAAACATCATCTGGTCATTGTGTTTGCATGCGTTGAGCCTGTTTCCGTCCAACTTTTCTTTTTTCCAAAACGGGGACATCTATATGTGTGCGTCACATACTGTACACCCTCCCTATCATTAAAATGAGTGTCCGCCCAGTGCAGCGTAGACTTGTCGTACTATTATCTTTGTAGAGCCAGAACAAATACTGCCGGCGTTCACAGATAAGGTTGAGTGTGTAAGTGTATATGAACAAGAGAGGACACCAGATGGGGGGTTTGGATTCCAGTTTGGCTTGTTTAAAATGAGAGCCGTAGAGAGCTGAGAACTAACCAATGACCTTTTATTAGACGACTGGATGGTCCAAAGTTCCTAGAGTATTTCTTTATTACTATGTCAAGGTTGTAGTGTGTAACCTGTGGAGCTCTGGATGTATTTGGATCTCACCTTCACCACACCAGCACCACAAGAAGTACAAACATTGTGTCTATGTTTCCAGCTTCTTAATGACCTCCCTCTCAGCTCATTTCCTTTTCTTTAACTTCTCCCTCCTGCCACATTTCCTCTCTTTAAACTGATTGGCTGTTCTCTGAGTGAGTAAAGAGCAAGGACAGGCTTGGCCTAATTACTGGCATCCTCTTTGCTTTTCCCTGCTCAACCTACGGTAACTAATTTCATCTTTATCCAGCCCTTTCTGAGAAACATGTAGTGTTCTGACATTTAAAATAACTTACTGTCAGATCCTTTTTGAACTATCTCAAACCAAAGAGACGGCTAAAGTCTTCTTATCGTCTTCACTTTTTTAAACACTTTTTCGCCCCCTGAAAACTCAATATACTGTAATGTAAAGTCCCAAAACAAAACCATAGCTCAGATGTAGAAATAGTCAATTCCCTCTACAGGTGTTGGCTGTTTACACCTACATGTACAGTTATAATAGACTACAAAGAATAAACACAAACTGTTAATAAAGGGACAGTGTGTAGTTTCCCTGGCGAAAAGGTGCAGTATATACCTAAATCATTGCAAGCAAGTGGTATTTTTGTGTTCGTCTCACCACCTTACCAACGAATGACCATAAAATGGTCAACTTTATTTAGTCCCTGAGGACCCCAAAGTGCTTCACACTACATTCAGTCATTCACTCACACATTCACCCACTGGTGATGGCAAGCTACATTGTAGCCACAGCTTCCCTGGGGCACACTGACAGAAGTGAGGCTGCCGAACACTGGCGCCACCGGGCCTCCGACCACTACCAGTAGGCAGAAGGGTGAAGTGTCTTGCCCAAGGACACAACGGACTATCTGAAATGGATGGAGCGGGGACTCGAACCGGCAACCCTCCGGTTACAAAATGAACTCCTCACTTCTGAGGCCAAAAATCCCTGGGGGTGTCATTGCGCAATTTTCAAAGGAGTGTACTACATTGCCAGATTGTTCAACCTCCAGCAAAATCATATTTTCCACAAAATGACAAGTACATCAGACTCACAGAGGTAAATGTGTAAAACAATAACATTTATGAATGGCGAATGTTTTCAGCAGTAAATGCGTTTTTTTCACATAGGCTCACGTTAAAGGAAACATGGCGTCCAATATATCCCAGAGAATTGAACCCACGCCCATGTAGTTTAGCCCCGGTCTATGGTTATATGTTGCAAAGCCACAAATATTTTTCACTTATCTGGCATTGTTTAATTCATTTTCAACAACATTTCAATTGATATTTCCAGAGATTAATGGTAAAAAACTATACACTGTCACTTTAAAGCTGCTGTCCAGAGTATTTGAGGGAGAGAGAATTTTTTTTAATTCCACTACCAAGGCCCCCCCAAAGCTCTATCGATCATCACCAGTCTGTATTTTGTTATGGACACTTCAGAGGTGAGCGACTTCTCCATGGCTGACGCTCACTTCCAACATGGCCACTGTAAACAGGAGCGGCCTGTGTGAACGGCCTCATCATCACAGGTTTACGCCATGCGCATGTAAGTTGATTGACATCCGATAGGGGGGGAACTTTAACTCTATTGGCTAAAAAAATGTGGTGCTCAGTGTGAAATGCACAGTGGTCTGTAGGAGGAAGGCGGGACTTAGGAAGAATAGCAAATGTTGTGGAGCACCAGCCTTTTATCATAGTGTTGAACCTCACTATTATTTTAAAGATTTATAAAACTTTGATGCATAAATATTTTCTCCGGACTGCAGCTTTAATACAAATTCAAATTCAAATTCAAAAATACTTTATTGATCCCAATATCCTCAACAAATACACTGAACGACATTTGCAGCTCATGTTAGAAAAGGTAAGTAGACCTTTCCAATAACTTTAGATGTGCACTCTTCAGGAAGAGTTTTTGAATTTATAGATCAGTCATAGTTCAAAAAAGATTGCTTAAATGTTGCCTCAATCCATAATGTTCTGACCTAAAACGTGCACAGTCTTCATCTGAAACTAGCAGCAGTGCCTAACAATGTCTTCACACACCTTTAAAAAACAGCTTCTGAGGTCTAAGTTCATGACTGCCTGATGACTGCTGGGTTTAAATTCAATGTGTGTTTCCATGCATGTCTACCCCATGTGTGTGCATGATTCAAGCAAGCTTTCTCTGCGAATTATTTTCCATTTTATGCTGAAACAGTTTGATGATTCTGTCATGGTTGCAGCTTGGTCCCAATAAATAATCATCTGTATCAAAAGAAACATTTTCCTGTTTAGAGCTACCAGTTTTTTTTTTTTCTGTATAGTCATTCAAACTCAGTTCAGATATAGTTTGATATACTCCAACTATATCAGCCATACCCTCCCTAAATAAACTTCCACAAGCATATTTCTGGTGACATCATGTAAAACCATAAGGATGTTATTTTTTATTGCATCCTTCAGTTTTCACCTGTTTTTAATCAAATTCCTCCTTCA
The DNA here is from genome assembly GCA_963556495.2 of Valencia hispanica. Lineage (NCBI taxonomy): Eukaryota > Metazoa > Chordata > Actinopteri > Cyprinodontiformes > Valenciidae > Valencia > Valencia hispanica. The sequence goes on from OY747719.1 coordinate 3,684,277, forward strand.
GATGTGTTTACCTGTATTTGGTATGGCTGCGGTAAAACATCTGAGCCTTAAATGAGAATATTCAATGGATTACAGATACAAATAGGCTACATGCAGGGCAGGATTCATTTTTCTGCTATGCACTTGTCAAAAATGTAGTAATTTATGAAACCCTACATTGGAAATCCATACATCATGACACAGATGTGTTTTTAGGCAGAGTACGTTGGTCTATACACCAGTGGAGAAGGGGGTCGAAATCATCCTGTTGGTGCCCTTTCTTGGTGTTCTTTACCTTGAGCTTCTTCATGAGCTTCTCTTGTGTCACAGACCCAAATCCACCCCGACACCTACTGCATCCTTAAGTGCCAATGGTGTGCCAACAGAAGCTGTTGATTATGACAGATTGAAACAGGTAAGAGAGCATTTGAAAATCCTTAACATGTTCAGAAGTTTTAACCAAATTTTACTACTTCAATGTGCCGTGTAAAACATACAGTGGGGCAAAAAAAGTATTTGGCAGCCACCAATTGTGCAAGTTGTCCCACTTAAAAAGATGAGAGGTCTGTAATTCCCACCATAGCTTCACTTCAACTGTGAGAGACAGAATGTAAACTAAAATACAAGAAATCATATTGTATTATTTTTAAATGATTTATTTGTATAATGGTGCAGAAAATACGTATTTAGTACCTACAGCCAAGCAAGAATTCTGGCGTTCACAGACCTGTTACTTCTTCTTTAAGAAGCTCTTCTATCCTCCACTCGTTACCTGTATTGATGGCACCTGTTTGAACTCGTTATCTGTATCAAAGACACCTATCTACACCTTCAAACAGTCAGACTCCAACCTCCACCATAGACAAGACCAGAAAGCTGTCTGTACAAGACTGGGATGAGTCAATCTACAATAGGCAAGCAGCTTGGTGAGAAGAGATCAACTGTTGGAGCAATTATTAGAAAATGGAATAAATACAAGATCACTGACGATCTCCCTCGACCTGGGGCTCCATGCAAGATCTCAGCTGGTCAGGCACACATGTCCAGGCCGGAATAAAGTTTACCAGAGACCATCTGGATGATCCAGAGGAGGACTGGAATTAAGTCATGTGGTCAGATGAGACCAAATTAGAACTCTTTGATATAAACAGCTTTCGCTGTGTTTGGAGGTATAGGAATGCTGAGTTGCATCCCAAGACTACCATACCCACTGTGAAGCATGGGGGTGGAAACATCATGCTTTGGGGCTGCTATTCTGCAAAGGGGACAGGACGACTGATCCGTATTAAGGAAAGGATAAATGGGGCAACAACCTCCTTTGAAGATGAAACATGGCTGGATCTTCCAGCATGACAATGATCCCAAACACATCGCCTGGGCAACGAAGGAGTGGTAACATAAAAAGCATTTCAAGCTTCTGGAGTGGCCTAGCCAGTCTCCAGACCTCAGTCCAATAGAGAATCTTTGGAGGTAGTTGAAAGTAAGTAAAACTTTATTGATAAAACACCTTTCAAGAAATAATCACAAAGTGCTTTGCAATAAAAACATAACAATCACAGAACATATAAAATCAGAAAGTATGAGTAAAACTAAGCAAAAGCAATTTTATAAAGATGGGTTTTAACCTGCTTTTTAAAGGAGATCTCTGAATCAACAGTTCACAGGCTGAGAGGAAGGGAGTTCCAGAGGGAGGAAGCCACTACTTTAAAAGCCCTGTCACCTTTAGTTTTTAGTGCAACTCAACCCTAAATCAAGGTTTTTGTCCTGATAAACGGTATAAATTAGTGTATAATAATGCTGCTTACATGTGTATTCATTATTGTGGCATTTTAGTGCATATTATTTAAAATATAAATGTTCTGCCTAAAACCGTTAGTGTGGCGTCCTCTTCAAAATAAGTCTTCACCTCACTTGAATTTGAATCAGCCATCCCCATTGGCTCTGCACTGAGCTCTGAACTATGTCAGCTGCACTGTCCACTGTGAGATATAAAAGAATAGCAAGGAAATGTTGACGCCGCCCTGCCCTCTCTTTATTGGATGGGGAGTCAGTGTAGCTGAAACAGTTAAGGGGTGACATGAGAATACCTGAAAGATCTTGTTAAAACGTTTGCTGAAGCGTTATGGACAGTCTGAAGGTGGCCCATTGATTTTTTTTATTTATTTTTTTTATTAAAACATTTTTTTTTTTACTTCAGAATGAAAAAAGTGAGTTGCAATTATCGAGATGTGATGAAATAAAAGCATGGATTATCATCTGTAGCTCAGATCGTGACACAATGTGGCTCAGCTTGGCATTATTCTTCAAATAATAAAAACAGGAACAGACCAGCGAAGTAACATGTGCATCTAATTTGAAGTCAGGATCAAGAGTCATCCCAAGATTGATGATGATAACTGATTGCTTTATACATGGAGCAAGTGGGCCAAGGCTCTCGGTTATTTTAGGGAGGAATCTGTCAGGGGCACTAACAAGGACTTAGGTTTTTGAATCATTGAGTTGAAGAAAATGTTCATACATCCAACTAATAACAGTCACCAAGCACCTAAACAAAATCTGAATCTTTGATAGATGCTGTGGCTTAAAATAGATAAAAAGCAGAACATCATCAGTATACCAGTGATAAGAAACCTCTTTGAAAGAACCTAACATATCGGGGGGGGGTAAGATATAAACCAACAATAAAGGCCCCGAAATTAAGCCCTGTGGCACACCGTAGACAAGTGAAGAAGAGTACTGAAATTTAGCGGCAGACACACAAAAGGATCGTCCAGATAAATAAGAGGAAAACCATATCAAGGCAGAACCTGATGCACTGTCAAGCATGAGCATAACATAATGATCAACCGTGTCTAAGGCTGAGGTCAGGTCAAGCAGTAGGAGGACAGAACAGTGTCCGGCATAAGTCTGCATGATGATATTGTTTGAGACTCTTGCCCAGCAACAGCCCCAAAACATCCCAGCTCTAGAGAAGATCTGCATGAAAGAATAGGCCAAAATAGCAGCTACAGTGTGTGAAAACCTGGTGAAGACCTACAGGAAACATTTGACATCTGTCTTTACCAACCAAAGTTACTTTGCAAAGTATTGAGGTGAACTTTCTTTATTAACTAAATACTTATTTTCTGCACCATTATACAAATGAATTCTTTAAAAATCATACAATTAGATTTCCTGGATTTTTATTACATTCTGTCTCTCACAGTTGAAGTGTACCTCTGATGAAAATGACAGACCTCTCATCGTTTTAAGTGGAACAACTTGCACGATTGGTGGCTGCCAAATACTTTTTTGCCCCACTCTATATCATATTGTTGTTTTTGGCATTTGTGCTGGTATAATTAGTATTATATAGACTGGCCATCACTAATAGACCTGCTTAGTAAAATATTGGAAGGTGGTTCAGGTAAGTAACCTCGCTATATTAAAGGGATAGATTGAATTTTTTTAAGTTTTGTGAACTTGTTAGCAACAGATGCCTAACCTCAATTAGTTTTGATTTTGAAATGAATTTTAATTTCTTAATTAATGGACTTGTAATGGATTTCTTTTAATGTTTGACCTGGGTGTCCTACTTAAGTTATGTGTCTTGTTTGTAAAACACTTTGGTATAATAAGTACTAAATGGCTAGATGATATAGTCCTGTGATCTCCCAAGAAATGATCCTGATGGACTCATAATCAGCTGATCTGGGGTCTCAGCTATTCACATAGATTGTTACTGGGAAGCATAAACGCAGCCTCTGCCAACACAACTCTAGCATATAAACATGAAAGTAGTCCAGCTGGGGAAAGGGGGGAGCACAAACAGACAGCCAAATCTTAGTTTTATAACATGTTTAATCGATAGGATGCTTTGAATATAATAAACGTACATAATGAAACGCAATTCTGACGAGATAAAGTTGCTGTGGAGATCAGTGGAGGAGGACAGGATGTCATCTAGGACTGATAGGCAATAAAACTATCGTACCAGGTGGTTGCAATTTTAAATTCTGCACCAAAGCTCACCTAGTAAAATGCACCAGATAAATCAACTATTGTCTTGAGTGCAACATCTCAAATGGGAACTATACACACAGATTGGTCATGGATGCTGGAAGTACCTTTAAACATGTATTGTTTTTTTCTGCCTCTGGGACACTGAAGTCGGGACATCATTGCTGATACTTTTGAAATGATTCAAAACTATTTTTGTGTTGGATTGATACCAAGACATCTCATCGATAACAGAAATCATTTGGTGCCATTTTACCACAGGCTCACCAGTGTCCATATCTACCACTGTCTGATTGCATGATCTGTTTTACCTTGAATTTGTACCTGTTTGAGTCATTTGTGTCAGTTTTAGATAAAACATCAAATATTTATGAAGATATTTGAGGAAAAATCTGTCTTTTGTGAAGTTTGATTATAAATATCCGTTAACACAGGTTTGTAAACCACAGATACGAACATTTTCAGTTTAGTTAGCTAAAATCTGATAAAGCACAGGGAGACCAGTGACTAGCTCCTCTGAGGTCTTCACTACAAACTCACTGTGATGTTGAGGAATCTCACTTAGAAAAAGGAGAATTATCTCTTTAGAGTATCCATCACAAACATGTTTACTCTCCCTGGTTTGGTTTGTATTTTCTCTCATTGCTAATGAGGCTTTTCATCTAGAAGCTGGACTGAGTCGTGTTGGTGGAAGTGGGTAGCTCCTCCCTCTGACCTCTCTGAATGAGTGGGATAGATAAGTCAAGTTTCTGAGTCCTGTCTATCTGTCACAGGAGTGAGGCTGGCTGGCAGCACCATGCTCTGGTCATAGTCTCAGTCAGTGAGCTGGAGCTGAAGGATCCAACCATACACTCCTAATACTGTAGAGTCCCCCTGGCCTATACTATCTCTAACAGCTGTTTATGTCTTGGTGTTATTAAGTCAGTCTTTGGGCCTAATCTGATCAGGATTCCCAGTGTAGGGATTACCTTCCCTGTAAACCAGAGATTGTCCTGTGATCAGGGGGTGGGGCCTAACTATAACCTCCATCTCCTAACAGCATGTGGCTAGAGGTATAGAGGTAGAAACGCTCAGTAGATTCACACTGCTTCTCTGAACTCTGCGATTATTTCTGTGTTTAAGAAAACGTGACTTTATTTTTCTCTTATTTGCTTTTTTAAGGACATTCTTGATGACATGAGAAAGGAGCTGTCCAAACTAAAAGAAGAGCTTATTGATGGTAACTATCACTTGAATCTAAAACCATGTTTTCATGTTGTCTGATCAGACACATCAAGCAATCGTGCAGTTACTTTAATTTCTTTCTGCTGTTCTTCTTTCTTCATATTTTCATAAGTATTCTTCATTTAAACACCTGTTGAAAACAGGAAGTGAAAGAACTTACATACCCTCATTTCAGAAACGTACAGTGAGTCATATGTTGACATCAGTATTGGTGTATCATGTTGCCTCATCCATCAATCAGGGTGCAGGAATTCTCTTTGTCCTGCAGAAGACCTGAATCTGAGTCTGACATCCCTGTGTCCATTTTTGTTTTTTGCAGCAATCAGGGAGGAGCTGGGCAAGTCCAGCACTGCGTAGAGGATCAACACTCTTTTTTGCCTCAACATCTACACCCATGTGACCAGAAAGCCAACCACAGTCCATTTAAGACGCGACAATTTAACGACAGAGAAAATAAAAGAAAAGTGGAGATGGCAACTATGGCAACAATCATCTAATCCCACAGAATTTAGAGCGGAGCGGTGTCAGATGGAACAGCAGGGTGGAAGTGGGAAGCTGTAACTTGCAGAATCCACTCAGTAAACCTTATGTTCCTGCTGCCCCCTCTCACCACCCCCACCCCCTGCCAAGGGCATCGCCTCCTGGAGGACAGGGCACAGTCTGCCAGAGAAGTGACTGTTTTTATGCAAACATGGTTTCTCTTTTTGTCCCACAGTAATAATGGCATCTATATACAACTCTGAACTCCTCGCTGATGCTGTAGTAACGCTGATGTTCAGAATCTAAACTCCTGGATTTTCCTATCAGATGTTTTGTTGAGGGATCTTAGAGACTGTAAGAATTCTGGGACAGAACTAAAGAACTTTTTTTTCCCACAATGCCATTGGGGTAGCGTGTGTGTGTGTGTGTGTGTGAGCGCGTATGAGGGACTGTCAGTCTCTTCTGTAGTTCACCTCTGCAGGACACTGTAAAGCTCGTCTTCCTCAAATGCTATTTTAACCTGAATATGTACAAAACAGAGACAAAGTTATTTAGAAAGAACATATCTACCAACCACGTCTGTTTTGGTGTAGATCTACAGTACGGCCATATCTAGTAGCTAAATAATCCCGTCTTTAACAGGACGTCCTCATGTCTGTCTGTTGGTGGACTCCTAACCTGATTTGTTGTTTTCTGTCTCAGTTGTTTCTCTGTGACATTCAGTGGCAGGTGGATGAGACTGGAGGTGTCCTCCACTGTAGCTCTCCTCATAGATTTGTTATGGGGTTATGATCATTCACATTGTTCCCCTTCTCTCTGTTCGTCATACCTGGGTGCTCTGTTGGAAGCACATAGGGTTGGGGTTTTTAACACTATACAATGAGGATCACAAGTCTGCCACGAAACTTCATTAACTGTCTCCAGTTTTCTGACAAGCAATACGTGTAGCATTAGCTCCAAGGCCCCTGCCACCACCACCACCATCTCACAGGTGTGAAGCCTCCTTCTGACCAGAGCAGCACTGTATCACTATACTCCTTCATTTTTACCTTTTTTCCAACAACATTGTTGCTGCATTTGTTTATTTTCCACATTAATAACAGATCAATAACATCATACTTTAGAGACGTTCACCATGCAGACCACATGTATACCAGATGGTGTCCATGCAAGGACACGGATGTGCCATCTACTCTTTCTCCAGTGCTTATGATGATGTTTCTCTTTTCTTTTTGCTGCTGTTAAATTCATCAAATGAGAACTTACATTTCCTGTTCCTTTATGCTCAATAACAGTTTCTGTCACCCTTCAGTTCAGCACTGCTTGTTTAGCTTAAAACTCCAAAGTACAATCAACTTGAGAGGGATGTGTTACAAATTTAGAGGCTGTTGTCTAAACATTGAAGCTGTGGATTACAGATTATAGAGATTACAGGTCAGTCGAAGCATTAAAAGTCCAAGTTACAGCTCAGTATTCCTGTTTTGTCTCAATGAGATCCTGAAGAGGGAATGTTTCTCTAGAGCAGTGGAACCTAAGGAATGCCTTACAGCCACTCACAGCTGCATATCCAGGGACTTTTAGAACCTCAAATTACTCTTTGGTTGTGCAAGCATCATATTGATACCTGAAATGAAACAGCAAGTGGTGTTTTCTGTGAAAGACACCAAAGAACAAAGGAGTCCAAACCTTCTAAGAGAGATTAGGCAGTATAATGAAGAATCATTACAAAATCAAAATCAAATCATTAAACTATTTTGGATTTTATGCCTGTCGGTGTGCAAACATCAGCCACAGCTCGCTTTCATGCTTCTAACTAGAGATGCACCCATTAGAAACTGGCTGATCTCATTTTGATCCACATTGTTTCCATCTTTACCAGCTATAGGATAAGAAGATATACATAGAAACAGCATTAAAATTCCCAGACACCATAAAGCAGGACTTAATTGACATTATGAAAAACAACAAAATGATAACAGTTTATATTTTAAACTGTCTAGAAAGTCTTATATCCTCAAATAAAATTCCCCATGTGAATATTGTAGAAACTGTAGATCTAAACTTGAGATTTTTTATAAAGCTGCCAACGTCTGTAAATCCAGCATGTTTCATCGCAGAAATCTTAAAATGATAGAACACAGCACTTTTGCTGGAAGCAGCCTTTCTGTTATCTGTTTAAAGTCTTGAACTCTCTAGCACAGCCCAAATTAACCAGACACGTTTAAATAGCTTTTTACATCTCAAGGCTTCGTCTGACTTTATATCAAATACATCTCTGATACCTAAACTAGCTAACCTTGATTTTTCTTCCCCAAGTAAAAGTATCCCTGCTAAGAGTTTTATTACCACAACCTGATGATTGTTAGGTGTGCTGCTTTCACTGACCAGTAAAAGACAGGATTTTTTAGTTTCCAGCGGATCGGTCACTGATCTGGGCTGATCGAGCAGAAAATAGACCTATTCTGGTCGCCAGCTGGTTTTTTGGAGCATCTTTAGTTATACGAGTTCTGTTAGCTCTGTTGTGTGTTCATTGAAGTTGGGTAGAAAAAAGACCATGCCCAGCTTTTATACTTCATGCACACAAAAAAAATTGTTTATTAGCCTCTCCCTGTAGCTGTAAAAACCACTGCTGGATCTCATTTGACACAACTGCTAAAGGGCTTTGATATCATCGCTTTGCTACAAACTATAAGATATCACACTCTGATCAAAAAATATGGTGAAAGAACCAAGAAAGGTTCTGGTGTCACTTTACTTGGACAGATCCCATCATCCTTTAATTGAACTGTATATATTGTTTCTAGTAGGCATGCTCTGGGTCTATATGTTCACTCAAACTCGTCTTCACATCCACCTTCTCCTGATAAAAGCAGCACGCCGTCAGGCTTCCAGAGCTGCGTGTTTATTTAAAAATGATTGCACTTTAAGACAAAACTGGCAAAGCAATTCAGCATCCCCAGGAAGCAGTCATTTTGGGCCTCTGTTGCCAGCAGCTTGGCTCTCTCACCAAAGGATTTAAGCCAGTAGCCTCCTGCTGAACATCATCACTCTCAACGAAGTCGCCTTTCTTATTTTTTGTATCATCCTGTCAAGAGACCTAAAAGCAAAGGTGTTTTGGGTGAACTGCTTTGATGGGGGTTGAATCTCGTTGTAAAGCGATGTGGTTTGTGCCTTGTTCCGAAGTTGCATTTAACATGTCAAAGATTTAAAAGTAATAATATGTAGGGGCTGTCATCATGTTCATTTGTTATCTTTATGGTCTGACTCATTTAAAGGGAGCACTCAGACAGCTTTGGTACTGTTTGCCACCAATAAAACACCTTTGCACCAAAATTATTTTAACCTAGATACGATCAATTTAAAAACATTTGTTACATGTTTCTCTTACAGTACCGAGGTACAATCAAACTTTGATAACATAAGATCTGTAAGAGTTCAGAAATGATCTTCAGTCTGATGTAATTTCGTATATTAACTTAAATTTCTGATTGGAAGTGCAGATGGATAGATGTCTTCAGATGTCAGACTGTTTTTGGTTCAGCATCTTTGCTTTCTTTAAACCACACTCAACTGCAGTTTTGAGCACTGCTCCACATTTCTCTGTAAATCCATTTATCTGCAGAGGAAAGTTAAGATTCTACCCGACCCTGGCTGCAGTTTGTTGGATTCTTTTCTCATCTGCATTGTACCATACTGTTACTTGTGTTAATCAGTCTTTTCTTACTTGCTAACATGCTGTTTTGTTTGAGCAAATAAAATAAAAGTTGCAATAAAAGATACAGAACAGTTTGTTAATTTTGGAGTTCATAAAAAAAAGGACACTGCTTGTCAAAAACAGCTTTTATTTAATGTAAAAAAAAGAGACAAAACTATTTTTCCCCCAAGGTGAGTGCTGGCTGACTGCTGTGTGTGCATAGGCACGGTTCAGCTGCACACACAGGCAATCTGTGAGGACCTGACACTAATGTGTGCCCTTTGCCATACTTGACAATAATTCCTTCCTCTATGCTGTAAGCGCTTCCTTATACAGGTCCTTCTCAAAAAATTTGCATATTGTGATAAAGTTCATTCTTTTCCATAATGTAATGATAAAAATTTAACTTTCATATATTTTAGATTCATTGCACACCAACTGAAATATTTCAGGTCTTTTATTGTTTTAATATTGATGATTTTGGCATACAGCTCATGAAAACCCAAAATTCCAATCTCAAAAAATTAGCATATTTCATCCGACCAATAAAAGAAAAGTGTTTTTAATATAAAAAAAGTCAACCTTCAAATAATTATGTTCAGTTATGCACTCAATACTTGGTGGGGAATCCTTTTGCAGAAATGACTGCTTCAATGCGGCGTGGCATGGAGGCAATCAGCCTGTGGCACTGCTGAGGTGTTATGGAGGGCCAGGATGCTTCGATAGCGGCCTGAAGCTCATCCAGAGTGTTGGGTCTTGCGTCTCCCAACTTCCTCTTCACAATATCCCACAGATTCTCTATGGGGTTCAGGTCAGGAGAGTTGGCAGGCCAACTGAGCACAGTAATACCATGGTCAGTAAACCATTTACCAGTGGTTTTGGCACTGTGAGCAGGTGCCAGGTCGTGCTGAAAAATGAAATCTTCATCTCCACAAAGCTTTTCAGCAGATGGAAGCATGAAGTGCTCCAAAATCTCCTGATAGCTAGCTGCATTGACCCTGCCCTTGATAAAACACAGTGGACCAACACCAGCAGCTGACATGGCACCCCAGACCATCACTGACTGTGGGTACTTGACACTGGACTTCAGGCATTTTGGCATTTCCTTCTCTCCAGTCTTCCTCTGGCACCTTGATTTCCGAATGACATGCAAAATTTGCTTTCATCCGAAAAAAGTACTTTGGACCACTGAGCAACAGTCCAGTGCTGCTTCTCTGTAGCCCAGGTCAGGCGCTTCTGCCGCTGTTTCTGGTTCAAAAGTGGCTTGACCTGGGGAATGCGGCACCTGTAGCCCATTTCCTGCACACGCCTGTGCACGGTGGCTCTGGATGTTTCTACTACAGACTCAGTCCACTGCTTCCGCAGGTCCCCCAAGGTCTGGAATCGGTCCTTCTCCACAATCTTCCTCAGGGTCCGGTCACCTCTTCTCGTTGTGCAGCGTTTTCTGCCACACTTTTTCCTTCCCACAGACTTCCCACTGAGGTGCCTTGAGACAGCACTCTGGGAACAGCCTATTCGTTCAGAAATGTCTTTCTGTGTCTTACCCTCTTGCTTGAGGGCGTCAATGATGGCCTTCTGGGCAGCAGTCAGGTCGGCAGTCTTACCCATGATTGCGGTTTTGAGTAATGAACCAGGCTGGGAGTTTTTAAAAGCCTCAGGAATCTTTTGCAGGTGTTTAGAGTTAATTAGTTGATTCAGATGATTAGGTTAATAGCTCGTTTAGAGAACCTTTTCATGATATGCTAATTTTTTGAGATAGGAAGTTTGGGGTTTTCATGAGCTGTATGCCAAAATCATCAGTTTTAAAACAATAAAAGACCTGAAATATTTCAGTTGGTGTGCAATGAATCTAAAATATATGAAAGTTACATTTTTATTATTACATTATGGAAAAGAATGAACTTTATCACAATATGCTAATTTTTTTAGAAGGACCTGTATGTTAGCTTTAAACATCTAAACTAATTGATTCAACTGAGTTTTTTTTGCATCTAGATTTTGTCGTTTCTGTGTGGAAAGAGTTTGCGGCTTCAGCAGAAACAGAGGAATTAAGCTGTAGCGTCATAGATTTGTTCACCACTAACTTTTCTCCGACAATTATACAGGTAAGTAGGCAAAAACCAGCTCAGATGTCCTTACTTTGTGAGTTCGTTTGATGCCCTTCAAACAGAAAGTGGTCGCGACTGCCAACAGTCTTCATGGACTCTCTAATTTTGTGTTTTGAAAAGAAAACTTTGAAATATGTGAAGGAGAGCAGATGCTTTAGGATTTCTGTCATAACATCGTTTATAATCTCATGAGAAAATTAGGACACCTTGTAAAATTGTTTTATTGAGAATGATCACATTTTGATGATTAATCTATTTATTTTTTTTATCTGTGAAAATAAAGTAATTGAATTGCACTTAGACAACAGAACAATGTCCAGTCTCTGACATCAGGGCTCAGCCCATGACCTGTCAACCAGTTCTTGGTGCTCATTATGTTGCAGGGTCAAATTCTACTTAAGCTTTAGTTTTTTGTAAATCCTGTTACATTTATTTGAACATCTTCTGATTCACTAATATTCAGGATGGATTCTATGATGGTGACCTTGCCAGATCTTGCTTCAGCAAACCATGACACTTCAACCTCTGTGCTTTACAGTTGGTATAAGGCTCTTTTCATATAATGCTGTATTTGGTTTATGCCAAACATATCCTCTCTTAAGGTGAATAAATAATAATTCCAGTTGAAACTCTTTCAAAAATTGTTCCAGAGGTTTCCACCCTTGTCTGAATTCTCTTTGGTGTACTAAAGCCTTGGCTTCATGTTTTCCTGGAGACAGAGTTCCTCCTTTTCACACTAACAATGAAAGGTAAACTTGTGCTGTCTCTTTTTGGTCTTGCAGGCCTGCACATTCACATCACCAGTAGCAACCTGCTGTAAACCCTGTGATGGGTTTTTAGAAACTTCCTTTAGCAACGTGTGTTCTGCTCCTAGGGTAAACCTGGGCATGTTGGTAGTTGTTTTGAATGTCCTCCATCTTTAACTTATTTCATTGTAGTAGAAAAACTGATTTCAAATTGTTTTGAGAATTCGAAATCAACATTTCCTTTCCATTGATTTCAATGGAATATAATAAGACTGATATTTTTACTCTGCATTATATCATCATGTATTGACTAAGGTCTGCTGGAGTCTACCGACTAGTTTGTTCCTTTTCTCACTGTCGATGTGTATTTATCCCACGAGTTTCCCTCCCCAGGTTGGCCACATCTCCGTTTCAGGCTCCGTCTCACTACCATCCTCATATCAGTAAAAACATATCTGACTGCCTTGCACTGCTCAGCCAAGAAGAACAGGAAGAGGGGGGCCAACCGATTCAAAATGGGAGCAAACTTGTGCTTCGCTGATGCAGATGTCTCATTGCAGTGCTTAACACCTGTCCTGTTGCTACAAGCAAACCAAGTGAACCACTGTTTGGTGACGAAGTTCAAGGTTTTAACAGCTGAACCCTGAAAATCTATGCCACTTTGCATTTGTTTGCTGAAAAATAATTTGGTTGTAATGCTGAGTAAAAGCCTATTTAAAAGTGAAACAAAGTTGAATTCTTCTTATTGCATGTTGGCGAGCTATTTTATGTAACAAGGATTTTAGATGTGAAAAATTATGGTGGGCTCTCCAAAGTCTTGAATAATATTTAACCTTAGCTAGATATCATCTAGGAGTTTCTGCATCAGGTTATTGATGACATTCTTAGATAGTTACCTAAAGTATGCTGTTAAATACCTGAGAGACCAGGCCTGTTATGGTGAGGCTTCCCTCACTTTGTCTACTTAAAACGTTCATCTCCTCGCATGCAGCAATATTTCCTCTGGGTGGAACTCTGTAATGCATCTGCAGTTCATTTGAGGTTTGATTTACAGCCACAGAGAGACTTGGCCGAGAACTGTACTGAGACAGGAAAACATCCAGAGCTGCAGAGAGAAAGACGAGGAAGCTGAAAAAATTGTTGAGCTTTCAGTTTGATTGGGGAGTTTGAATTTTCAAAAGCGTCCCTTCTTCCTCTTATTGTATTTGCGCAAAAACATAAACTGCAGGTGCAAACGCAGTCCTAAGATGCAGGAACCTGATCTTCACTAAGATCAGTGAATTGGTTTGCACAGGCAAGTAACGGGTTTATGGTAGAAAAGTTGGAAGGAGACCATTTACACATTTTAACGTCGTCATCCAAATTATATCTTAGTAAACCGAATAATTTTACAATACTTTTTGTAATTCATCTCTACCATATCTAAAGCAATGTTGGATTTTTGTATGTTTTAGCGAAAAACTATTTTGACTGGCTGTAATTTGAAACCAGTAAACAAAATATTTGTGACTCTCTCCTAACCAATCCCAACCCATTTAAAATCCACCAGTAACCAATCAGAGCGCAGAGCCGTTTGAAATGAATGCTGAGCCACCCAATCGAAAGGCTTCGCGCCTTCCTGGTCACTGGTGGGTTTTGCCCAGAGAGGGAGGGAGAACGAGCTCTACGTCAAACGCTAGCAAAGTTCGTTTAAAAAAAATATTTAGTTTTAATTCATTAATTCAGCGTCGTTGCGTGGATTACTTATCACAATAACTCAGTGGAATTATCGGCGCAATACAAGGTAAGTGTGGCTAAATGATGCGTTTACTTGCGCTGGAGACTTTCCAGTCGCTTTACGCCTTTCTTTGTTGGGTAACGGGCTTAGGTGCTGCTAACGGTGAACTGGGCTCAGACTAATTTCTGGAATCACAACGTCTTTTCACTAATGGCAGTATGAACACTTATTGGACTAGTAACACGCCTGTATACTTGGCACTTTCATAAGATTCAAAGTGCGGTCATTTTTGACTATTTCGGCTGGGCGGAGTTGTCAGTCGGCGGAAATAGTTAACGTTATTTTGCCAATATTCAGATTAATATACGCAATCATGCGGTGTGCGGTAATTAGACTTCGCCCGCCTTGTTAAATGGCAACTTTAACTGACGTGAACAAGTACTACTATTCTCTGACTTGTCTTTCTGGTTACAGGGGCGTCATACATGCGTTTATTCTCTCCGTTGTCCTAGTTTGGTGGCTGGCTCGGCTGTAGGTCGGAAGGCGCGCAGGCTTTGTCCGTTTGGCGGACGCCTCATCGGGCTTTCTACGGCTCTATTTGAATGCATGACGTTTTCCCTCCTCTCCGTTTTGTTGCTGCTAGCTGCAGCAGGATTCTCTGAAAGGAACGCTAACGCACGGCGTTTTTGTTAAAGCAACAGTTCGTGTTTTTATTCTTGTCTGTGTTTCCATGTCACCATCTTTACGTTATTAATGGCTTATTAAAGCATCGCCAGTAACCAAACGAAGTTGAAGGCCGAAACTATAAAATGACAGGATGAAATAAAATGCAAGACAGATGTTTAAATCCACGTACTTGGTTTGAATTTGACGTTTAGTGGTTTCATAAAGTGTGTCAAGTACTTTATAAATGGACATTTTTTTGCAGGAAAGCTAAGTAACGTAACTGTTTTTATTTCTGCCCCTCTCAAAACGAAAGCCTAGATCGGGTTTCCTCTCCGGTGTTTGAGAAGTCAGAACAGCAGAGTAAATGTAACATGTTGCAGAGGTGGGTGGGTGTGTGTGGGTGGGGGTCTCCATCGTGTAACTTTTAATTTGAACTCCACCCTCTGGTTAGAGTCTCTTCATAAATCGGCTGGCTGGTTAGCTTTTCATCAGCCAGGATCTGGACTTCACATGGAGCCCGGCCAGCCGACCTTTGGGTGGGTCGGGTTTTCTTCTTCTTCTTCTTCTTTTATTTTTCATTTTTTTACAAGATGCCATGATTGAGGCCACGGTAACCAGTGGATTTGGGGCTGATTTGGGAACATTTGACTCAGATATGTGTTATTGTGGGACTGCTGTTTCTGCTTGGAGGACTTTTGAAGCCGTGCACCTTTTCCTCTGATGGTAGATGATGGTTATTTTCTGTGACCTGCTTATTTTAAAGCAGCTTGTTGTCATGCAATAAAGTGGAGCCTGGAGCCTGTGAACCACTGGAAGACTGAGAAACTTGGAGCTGATGACTAAAACAGCTCTGAACTTTAAAACTCCGTTAAATCCACAGTTAGGCGTTGAAGTGAGTGTTATCTGTCTGGCTAAGATTGAATCTTGTTTAATGTGTATTTTTACAACATGGAGGAGCAATGTGAGATGGGGCTGGTGTTGTGGCTGTAGTTGGGAATGATGATGGTTTCTGAGGAAGAATGTGATTTGTTGAGTTCAGACCTACTCTGGGAGTGTGTTCCTAGCTGACAGTGGCCTGCATGGAGAGCTTCTTTCTTTCACCCAGAGCTTTGGACCGACCCGTCAGCAGTTCTGTCCACAGCCCAGCTCCCTCTGCTCTCTCAGGTTCATTATGCTGACTTAGCCTGGCTCCTCTCTTTGTATGCAATACCAGGCTCTACTGTAGCATTGTGTTGTTAGCTCCTGAAACACTTTGACCTGCTAACGGTGGTGTCGTTTTAATCCAAAGCTGAGCTGCAACACAACAGCAGAAGGGTTTCCAGTAATGGTACACTTGGTTCAGATGTTTTGTCTGAAAGGACTGGAGTTCTTTTGGATTTCCCTGGTAGATGTGACCAGATCTTTCTACCATGTTGTCTTCCTCCATAGATAGACCACTGTAACCCCTATGCCCAGTCACAGACTGCATGGCTCTAAATGGCAGCTGTTAGTGATGTGGTTAAAGTCGATTCATGGTGATGATGACACTACTATGATGTATATGAGGAAGAGCAGAGTTCTGAATCTGCAGCACCATGATCAATAATGTGGAGCAGTTCATCAGGAGATTATTATTATGATCCGTCATGATTATTATGATCTCTAATTTATTTTGTATACGATTGGTACTTATGGTGATGAAACTATGTTCTCATGTGTTGGTCAATAGTAACAATGGGTTTTATAATTCAATAAGACAGACTGCACCAGTGGCCTATCAGGCACTACTTGGATCATCATCATCATTATTTAGGCATTTTTACTAGATCCAGGAGAGATTTTAGCCCTTACTGTAAACTTGGTTTGCATTATTTTCTCCTTGTACTCAAACACATTTAGAGTCTTGCTTTAAATGGCTGGCTGTGTAACTACAAAGTGAACCATTTGGTTATCATTATGTCCCACAATGCTTAGCCTAATGCTGTTGTGTGTTTACCTTAGGACTATTTCCTAAAATAAAATCTCATTCATTATCTATAATGTTTGGTTTTATTTCTGTTTTATTGGAAAATCTTCCCTCTGCAGGTTAGTGGTATAGTTGCATTACATAATGTAGCCTAATGTAACCCAGGGCCAGTATAATAATGGATATGTTTTATTTAATTGCTTTTATTTTTATTAACATAAACTGACAAAAATATTGGGATCAAATTTTAAGTCCTTTTCATCGTTCCCTAACGGCCATTTTTATATAGTGGTTATTGGAGTTATATTTATGTTCTGTATCATTTCTTTTTCAGTTGATACAGAAAATCAGACAACTCTGTTTTATGACTGGAAATCCAGCCAATCAGGTTGGCCTTATTAAAAACCTTTTAAACAATAACTCAATAAATTAGAGTCTGATGATTGGTGTCATACATAAACTCAGCAAAAAGGAGGCTCAAAATCAAAAGTAGCAGTCAGTATCTGGTGTGGCCACCAGCTGCTTGAAGTACTGCAGTGCATCTCCTCCTCATGGACTGGACCAGATGTGTCAGTTCTTGCTGTGAGATGTTACCCCACTCTTCCACCAAGGCACTTGCAAGTTCCTGGACATTTCTGGGGGGAATGGCCCTAGCCCTCACCCTGCCATCCAACAGGTCCCAGACGTGCTCAATGGAATTGAGATCCGGGCTCTTCGCTGGCCATGGCAGAACACTGACATTGCTGTCATGCAGAAACTCACGCACAGAACGAGCAGTATGGCTGGTGGCATTGTCCTGCTGGAGGATCATGTCGGATGAGCATGCATAAAGGGTACCACGTGAGGGAGGAGGATGTCTTCCCTGTACCGCAAGGCATTGAGATCGCCTGCAATGACAACAAGCTCAGTCCGATGGTGATGTGATATACCGCCCCAGACCATGACGGACCCCCCACCTCCAAATCCATCCCGCTCCAGGGTACAGGCCTCGGTGTAATGCTCATTCCTTCCACGATAAACACGAATCCGTCCATGACCCCTGGTGAGACAAAACCGTGATTCATCAGTGAAGAGGACTTTTTGCCACTCCTGTCTGGTCCAGCGAAGGTGGGTTTGTGCCCATAGGCGACGTTGTTGCTGGTGATGTCTGGTAAGGACCTGCCTTACAACAGGCCTACAAGCCCTCAGTCCAGCCTCTCTCAGCCTATTGCAGACAGTCTGAGCACTGATGGAGGGATTGTGTGTTCCTGGTGTGACTCGGGCAGTTGTTGTGGCCATCCTGTACCTGTCACGCAGGTGTGATATTGGGATGTACCGATCCTGTGCAGGTGTTGTTACACGTGGTCTTCCACTGCGAGGATGATCAGCTGTCCTTCCTGTCTCCCTGTAGAGCTGTCTTAGGCGTCTCACAGTGCGGACATTAGCCACATCAGCAGTCCTCATTCCTCCCCGCAGCATGCCTAATGCATGTTCACGCAGATGAGCAGGGACCCTGGGCATCTTTCTTTGGGTGTTTTTCACAGTCGGTAGACAAGTCTCTTTAGTCTCTTTGATTATGGTTGATTTAACATGCATGGAAAACATTGTTTAAACCCTTTACAATGAAGATCTGTAAAGTTATTTGGATTTTTTCAACATTGTTGAAATACACAGTCCTGAAAATGGGACGTTTCTTTTTTTGCTGAGTTTATTTACTCATTAAGTCTACATTTCTGTACTAAACATGTTTTTTATTGGTCTGATGTAATATTCTAATCTTAAATGTTTTCATTAGCTGTAAGCATACAATCATAATTATTGGAAATAATGGTTTGAAAAACATCTGTCTAATTAATCTGTGTTCTTTTTTTAGGAAGTGAGTTAGATTACTGGAATTTTTTTTTTTTTTACAATAATAGAATATCTCAAAGGGTATGATTTTGAAACATGCCTTTTTCTAACACGATCATACATGTCTACTACGAACAGAAATCTGGATCTTCAGAGTTAAATGGTTATCATCTTTAGCCTTTATTAGTTCTTTTGATAAACCGACATACCAGTTGTAATTCGCTGACTCTATGTTCAAACCAGTGTTACCACATTAAGAGCGATGGTGGCGCTCCATAGTTGTCTTTGTTGTTTGTGATGATAAACATTTCTCTGGATATTTCTAGGATCTCTATGAAAAGATGTAAACCAAATGAATGATCTGATGAACACGTTTACTACATGTTCTCCTCTCTGATGAACACGTTTATTAGAAGCAACATTAGATCCAGGCAGGCTCCAGGTCTAAAAGATGAGTGTTCCGCCCCTAGTGGTGTGAAGGAAAACCTCTCCAGCCTGTTTCTCTGTACATCTCCTCTTTCACTCCCTGCTGTTGGCCCCACTCTGCCTTCAGTGGTCCATGACGGTGTTTTCATGTCTCTCAGGTAGCTGAACATGCCTTCTCTGAAGTACCAGGTGGGGGACAAGGTGATGGGCCGCTGGCCCGGCAGCAGCCTGTACTACGAGGTCAAGGTGCTGGGCTTTGATGCTAGCAGCCGCCTCTACACAGTGATCTACAAGGATGGGACAGAGCTGGAGCTCAAGGAGCAGGACATCATGGTAGGACCACCAGCCTACTGCTGCAGTGCACGGTCATCTTCATCATGTCATTGTTCTATAAAAAATCAAATCAAATGATTCCACCTTCACACTAGCTCCAGATTTTAATCTGACATTTTATTCATAGGAATATATCCTTAATATTTTGTCCTCCAACAGAGCGTGACTGGCTTCCAGCAGCGCACTCGCTCACGTTCCCGCTCACCCGGACGTCGCCGTAGCCGCTCACGCTCCCCTGCTAGGACCACACGCCGTTCGTCCTCGCGTACAGCCGCCACCACAGAGACTACGCCTACGTCTTCTCGCGGGGATAAAAAGCTCAAGCAAACAGCAGAAGTCAAGATCAGCCCAATGGTGAGGGTTCCTGCAAAGTCTCGCTAAGGTTTCAAATAAACAAGGTCATCAGAAACTTTTCTCATTTAGGGAAATGTCCAAATGTTTCTGCTGGATTCTGGATTCTGTTCCTCATGTTGTCTGTTTTTCTCCCCGGTTTTTGTTCCTCTCATCTCCATCAATCTGCCTTCATTGTCTGATGGGCAGCAGCAGAAAAAGCCAGCTGAGAACAATAGCAACAACAAATATGAAAAGAAAGAGGAGAATAACACAGCTAGCAAGGTCAACGAGGTGAGTTCTGGATCATAATGTAGCAACATATCTGGGGGAAACTGTGAACCCTTTGTAAAGTCTAAGTAGCGTTAGCTCATAGATAGCAGAGCACGTAAACTGAGAGAAGGTCCACACAGAAGGATGGAAACCTTTTTGTCTAACACAGGAGCTGAGCAGCAGAGCTTCTGGACCAAGCTCTCTGTTAATGCTCTCTAGGCTTTCACATGAGGCTGACATTAGCTGCTGGAATGTCATGATGCATGCAGGTGGGCGGGGCCTGGTGTGTTTCCAGCTGAGAGGCTGAGCTTCACCATCACATGGTGGAGTGGCACGTGTCTTTCATTTCTTGGTTTTGAAAAAACAGAGATGAGTTTCTGGGACAAAATAAAGTTCTGTTATTACTGTAAGAGCAGTAGGAGGCCCCGCCCACTGGGATGTTCATCCACGCAGTTATTAAACTACCGACCTCACCGTAGTTATTTCTGGGGATATTTGGGTATGTTAGAGCTGTCTGACACTCTGAGCTGAAGCAGGCGATGTTGGGCTGATTGTCTGAAAATCAGAAGGTTGACCGTTTCCTGTAGCAATGCACCAATGGGAACATTTGGGCCCATATTAATAGTGCTGTTATGGCTGATAACTGATATTTGTAGATATTATGAATATATTTCCCTACACATTTGACATGGTGAAAAACAACCTCACCACTGACATTGGTTCTCTGCTTCAGTTAAACCCCCCACAATCCCATCACCGTCACATGACCAAACAAACACTACATGCCCCGCCCCCTCTACCCATCTAGATGGTACAAGATAGAAATAAACAGTGGTTGTTAATATGGGCCCAGTTTTACTGATCTAACCAATACCGACATTGATGCGATGTATGTCAATGCTAACTTTATTTATAGAGCACATTTAAACCAGCAGGAGTCCACCAGAGTGCTTCACAATTAGAGAATAAAAGAGAAGAGAAGAATATACAGTAACACATATCAACTTGAATTAAAAGCTTTAAAACACTGGACAGCCTCAGCCCTCCATATGTCTACAGCTAACTCATCCCATAGTTATACATCCATCATCTTTAGATTTCACTTTTGTTGGGACTGATGAGAGAAACCAGTTTACTGGTCTTAGGTTGTCTGCTGGAGTTTAAATGGTTATAAGATCTGATAAATAATCTGGAGGTAGACCATTTCAGACTTTAAAAAGCAGCAATAAAGTCTTCACATCTACTGTAAAAGTGACAGGAAGGCAGCGCTATGATCCAGCTCTTTTGCTAAAAGCTGAGCTGCTGGGTTCAGGACTAACTGTAAGCAGTGGAGAGATGAATGATCTAAACCAACATCAGGGAGTTATACATGTATAATTATACATGTATATATGGAGCTTCCTGAGTGCTGAGCTGAAGCCATTTACTGTCCAGTCTGTTTAACTGTCACCAACCAGTCACATAGGAGTTCAGGGTGGTTTTTACTTGTCTGCTTTCTGCTCACTTTAGATGTTTTTATTAAACTTGTTTAGTTTTCAGGTCAGGTCAGGTCAGGCATCTTCTGAGTGATTCTGTGTTTTTTAGTCTGATGCTAAGGTAGAGGAGGAGTCTGAGAAGAACCAGGGCCGATATAACCTACGCCGCAGGAAGGACGACGGGGACGCCAAAGCAGCTGAAACCAGGTCAGAGGAGAAACAGGAGAAGGTGTCTGCAGCGCCCCCTGCTGCTGCTACTGCTACTGCCTCCACCCCTCTGGACTTTGGGGGGAATATAGGTGAGTTAGAGGAAACGCAGCATCTCTCCCAGCATGCTGTGTCACATATGAGGACACAGCAGAGGAAAGGTTAAATGATGCCCTGCAGCTGGGAACATGTTCTGGTTCTGGACTCCTCAGCTGCTAAAACAACCTAGAACACCGAGCTACACTGAAGGTTCTATGAATATTCTATAGAGGTAATGCTAAACATGGAATCTTTTCCTGAAGAGAAGAAGAATAAGAAAATCTATTTCTAAAGACTAGTTAGTTAGTTTTTGTCAGCACTTTGTTATAGATAGTGATGTTACATGAGGCCTTTGTGGATTAAACGTCACATTGTTGTTGGTCTGCTCTGGTTTGTGATCTCACATCCTCTATGGAGGCTGGCAGTCCTCTCCACAGAAGTCCTATTTTAGTAGAGGTAAACCGATTGGGCTGTTTGCTGATTCCACTTCATTTAACATGGATGTTAAATGTGTAACTTACAGTCCAGCAGGAGGTGAAGGGATCACAAGGTTGTTTTTCTTATTTATGCTCTAAGCATGTGTCCCTAATGTGTGTCAAGGTTCTGTATGTGCTGTTGATGCTTGAGAGGTGAAATCCATGGAATATGGAGTTGTGTTGGTGTTAATAGACCTCCCAGTCTGAGTCATCCTGTGCTTTGATCAGCTTTAGAACCCGTCTAAATGGTAGACAGTGAACTTGTCCACCATAGCCCAGTGGTCTGATGGTCCACTGTGAGTGTGGGTGCAATGTCTGTGTAATAACGAGCCTGGTTGGTAGCAGAATAAAGTACATGTGGTCTGTTTTCCCCAGGAGCCCTCCTCTGGATGCTCTTCCTTCCTGCCTGGGTTCTGTTTCTGGTTCTCCAAGTGAACCAGAAGGATCCCAGTGTGACTAACCTCCCTGCTCTGCCTCCACCTGAGACCTTCTGGGACCCTCAAGCTCTCGGCCTTGTCGTCCTCTGGATCTTATTCCAGGCTCTGCTCTACATGTTACCTGTTGGAAAGGTGAGTGAGGAGCCCTGCTCTGCCCTACAGGTGTTGCTGGGTCTATAAGGATGTGTGAGAACACTCAGTCCTGGATTTCGTCCAAGGTCCTCGTGAATCAGCACATGACCCATGTCTGCTTGGCCTGGCGGAAGCACAAATTGGATTATTGGTCAGGAGTAAGACTTGATGAGAGGCTTCACAGGAAGAATGGAGTCTCTCATCATGCTGACATGTTAGATCAACCTCCTGAGCTCCTCCCATAAACCATAAAGTTTTTAGACGCTACTAATCAGCTCACAGTCATGCCCAAGCTCTGTCTTTACTGTCTGATTATTAGCCTTCCATTTCCAGTCCTGTTTGAATCTGTTTCTCCTTGTCTTTGTGTAGCTGAGTGAAGGAGTGTTGCTGAGGTCTGGCAGACGGCTCAAATACAGAACCAATGGTGAGACTCTGTTATTCACACATATCTGACCCTGAGCGCCTTCTGTCACTTTGTACATGATGACTTTACTCATATTTGATGTCATCATTTCATCTGCTCGTCACTCTGTCTGGTTGGTTGAGCTGTGATGCCCTGAAGCTGTGCTTCAGCTGTTCCCACATCTTGGCTCATCACAATCAGGTTTTAATGTCAGTCAAGTTTTGTTCCAGAATAACTACTTGTGTATTTAATAGAAGTTTTGGTCAAAGCATGAAGAATGTATGTCTGAAAGGGATCTACTGAATGGAATAATGACATAATTGACTTTACATTAGGAACTGCTGATGTTTTTGTTCTATAAGCACTTTGATCAAATCTTCTAGGCTCTTTTTGTAGTTTTAATAAAATTCTGGTAAAGCTTAGGGACTGGTGCTATGATACATAAACAGGGCTTCAAAGCTGCCCTGCTCTACCTTTTTAATTTTACTGTTTCATTTGTTGAAGTTTTTAGAGAAAAATGAAATTGGCTGGTCAGAAGTGGCTTAATGGTATTGGCTGGGAGAAGACTCATTGGTGCATCATCAGGGATGAGCCAGAAGTACATTTGATCTACTTAATTTTTTTGTGTAAAATCTGTATTATTTTTTTCCAACCAATGAACTCGCTGGGCTTCGGTAGATCAGAATGATGTCAGTCTGTCCAGAGCCTAGCATCAGCTTTACAGCTTCTTTGGTTGGGATTTGAATTCAGGTCAACTCCCAGAAGGAAAGATTGAAATAAAAGCAAGTTTTTAAAAACTATATCTTTATCATTGATAACTTCTTTTTAAGAAAAGAGGGGGAGGAAAAAAGATTAACATTGGACTTCGTATGAAAACAATGTGAACCATCGGCCCATCCTAGGTTGTATATTATTGTTGTTCAGTGGTGGGAAGTAGATCTGTTAGCATTAGTGTTGGGGAAAGACAAAGCAGCCAGAATTAAAAACCACAAAGTCATGTTTTTAAAAGTGAAACAAGAAAATGTGATGCGTGGCGTAGTGGTTAGTGTGGCCGCCCCACATACGGAGGGAGGCCTCAGTCCTCCACACAGTCGTCCTGAGTTTGAGTCCCGTCCTTGTGGATCTTCCCCCACTTCTCTCTTCCTTTCTATGTCAAATACAGGCCACTGTGGCCACAAAAACTTGTTTTAAAAAAAAGAAAGAAAATGTGATCCCTGTTATAGATTTGAAATGATCTCCCCTCTATAATTACAGCTGAGGTTTCAGGGAAGTTCAGCGTAGTGGAGCTCTATTTGAAGATGGGTAAACAGGTCAGCTTGAAGGTTGTGTGAACATTAGAAGTGATGTTCTGCTGTGAATCAGCTTGGACTTTCCCCTACAGCACTCTGTACCTCACCCCCCCAGGACCAGAACATGCTGCCAACTCCTCCTACTCTACTAGTCTTCTGCCTTCCTGTTGCTACGTTTTCTGAAATACAGCTCCTTGGTGCCCATCCAGGTTTCTTTGCCATGGTGGTCAGTGCTGTGGCGGTGGCAGCAGCCGTGTACCAGGGAGTTGACCTCACCTACATCCACAGCCACTTCCTGCAGCTGACCGCCGCCTCCTTCCTGATCTCCATGCTGCTCAGCATCTATCTGTATGTTCGCTCTCGCTCCACTGGAGCTGATGAGCGCGCTCTGGGCGGAAACTCAGGTGAGCCCCTGTTTGGGTGCAGCTTGGTGTTTCCTACCTGTGATGAGGTGTGCTGTAAATGTTTGAACCTCTGATCCTCCAGGAAACCTCATCTACGACTTCTTCAAAGGCCGTGAGCTGAACCCTCGCATCAAGGACTTTGACCTGAAGTTCTTCTGTGAGATGCGTCCTGGACTCATCGGCTGGGTCAGTAGTTTGTAGAAGATAAGTGTGTAAAGACCAAACAGCACCCCCTGGTGGCTTTATGCTCCTATTATTTGACTAATTTATTGCTGTAAATGGACTCTTTATTACCACGTCAATTTGTCTGTTATCTCATGATCAATTTAAATGAGCTCAATCATTTTTTTTCAGCCACGATCATTTCCATTTATACTAGGCATGGGCCGGTATGAGATTCTGACGGTATGATAACCGTAGGCAAAAATATCACAGTATTATGATTACAGCTCTAAAATGTGTATTTTGCATGTCTGTATTTTTTTTTAAAAGGAAAAAACACTTTAGTGAGGCAGATATGGTAACTAGCATGCTAAAATAAATCATCATTAGCATGCTAGTTACCTGTCTCAGTTAAAAATAGTTACTAAGGATAGAGATGAAGAAAAGATAAGATATGGTAGTTTCCATATCTGCCAAGGTAACAAGCTCATTTCACTAATGTCAGACACTAATACGCTCGTTCATTTTAAGACAGCATTAACTTTACCTTGAATTTAGCATACAACGATGGGTGGTGCTCCCAACATGCGCTTTCACACTCGATGTATTGTCTCCTCGGGCTGCGGGGGGCTTTACACTGCAGCTTCACACAGCCGGGCAAGACGACACATAAAAAAAACGCTAATACCGCAGGAACGGTATGACGAAAAATTGTAGTGGTTTTGAAACCTTGACTTTTTCATACCGCGGTATACCTTGAAACCGGTAACCGGCCCATGCCTAATTTATATGCTTGTTAATGTCTTCCACTTTCTACCAAAGAGACTGGATGAAAGCAGCCAAATATGGTCCATATATCCATAGTGATAAAGTAAAATGGGAGCTCCTGTTTTATTCCAACTGACAGGTTTTGAAGCTAGTTTGTACTTTTTTACAAAACTCCTAACTTGTACTTTTCTTGTCTGAGCCAAGCTAATGTTTTTTTTTGAAGGGCAGTTTTGTTTACAGAGTTCATCCATTTTTTTTATTACTGTTTTAGTTGTTTTGTTAACATATACTGAATATTAAAAATGTTTTCTGGTTACAGTGGAAAATGTTCTTTAGAAATGACATTTTATTGATCATCTAGTACAGTGGTTCCAAACCTGTTTTCCCCCAACTCTTACCAACATACATGCAAGAAAGGGGATTAATTACAAAAATTCACCGTAATTGTAGGTTTTCATTACTATTCCTCCTGTTTTACACTGTAGGCCACATAGATAATTATCTTTTTGTTTTTCTGGCTCACGGGTATCTTTGGCAGTGATCTGCCAAAGATACCCGTGTATATCTATGATTTTAGACCAAGAGGGCTCAGTTACAGTACCTGACAGGAGCTATTTTACATAATGTCTCTGTCAGATACTCAAAAACCCATGAAGAATTAATATTCAACCATTTCTTGTTGTTATGAGGAAGTAAAATGTGGGTTAGTGATGTAAACAACCTCACAGGTTTAATCCTGAACTCTGTTGTTTCATCTTAAACAGGTTAACATTCAATCCAGTGAATGCTGTGTGACTTTTCTTGTTTAGTGTCTGATCAACGTTGCCATGGCGCTGGCTGAGATGAAGCAGCAGAACCTGGACGCTCCATCATGTTCCATGATCCTTGTCAACGTCTTCCAACTCATCTATGTGGCGGATGGCTTGTGGAACGAGGTAGGCTCAGAACAACACCGACAGCAGCCTGGGTTCACTGATACCTGCAGGTCAGTCGGTCCCACATGTGATGAAGAAATGGGAAGATGACTCTGATTGTGTTTCTCCTCCAGGAGGCCATCCTCACCACCATGGACTTGATGCATGATGGCTTTGGTTACATGTTGGCTTTTGGTGATCTGGTGTGGGTTCCTTTTACTTACACCCTGCAGGCTAATTACCTGGTTAACCACCCCAACCCCCTGAGCCTCCCTGTTCTCACAGCCATCATCACACTGAAACGTGAGTAGTAGCATAGCATCCTGTTAATTATTGGGGGGGGGGGGGGGGCGCGGTTCCCCCTCTATCTACTATTAATGTGTCAATCATCTGTCTTTATGTTTCAGTTGTTGGATTCTACATATTCAGGAAATCAAACTCTGAGAAAAACACCTTCAGGAGGAACCCATCAGACCCCAAACTGTCCTGTAAGTTTAGCCGACCCTCTTGAATGTTCTCTGGACACGTTTTGTCTCTGTCTGCAATGAAACATGCACTTTCCTCTGCCTTCTTCCCTTCTCTCCAGATCTGAAAACAATCCCCACAGCTACAGGCAAGAGTCTGCTGGTCTCAGGCTGGTGGGGAGTGGTCCGCCATCCTAACTACCTGGGAGACCTCATCATGGCCCTGGCCTGGTCCCTACCATGTGGTGAGTCCGCTTCACCTGCTTTTAGCACGAGTGTGTGTGTGTGTCCTTGTATAGCTATCCTATTTAGGACCTTCTCTGGCATATTCGCTATAACCTTCTGAAGACCGATGGACCTTGTAGGGACCAAAGCCTGGTCCTAATATGGTGGACCCCCTTTTTTATGGTTAGGGGTTAGGTTTAGAGGTATGGTGTGAATTATGTTTTGGTTAGGGGTAGGTTTGTGTAATTGGCTCAATGGAATCCCCCTGCTGCCCGATAGCTCCGCAGAGTTTGATGTGGAAACCAAAGGAAATGCACGCTCGCTCGAGATCAAATCTCTTCCTGAGCCACTGGTTCCTGTCTTTATGGGAAATGAATGTGCAGGTGGTTGTTCCAAGAGATTCTTGGGAACAGCCTATTGATTTGAGATGTGCTGTGTAAGGTGCGATGGGGCATGGGTATGTCCCGGTGTGTGTATATGTTTGGTTTAGGTACTTCCTAAACCGTTCCTTTGGGTGTCATGTTATGTGCTGTGCTTAGTAGGAGTTAAGAGAAGAGAAGGGGAGGAAGGAGTGGAAGTGGGATAAAGTAGTTGGAGTATGTGAAGGGGAGGATTCAATAATGGGTTGGGGTTCTGTGGTTCTATTTGATCAATTTTCGGGCTTTTAATTGTCTAAGTTATGTATGAGAATAATTAGGTAATTAAAACATGGTTTGACTTTGTTTTTTTTAATTTAGAAAAAAAATTTATTTGGATGTGTATTCTATTGGATTGTATTAAGATGTGTTTTTTGTGGAATGTTATTAAAGGATCTGGATTGGATCATGTTTGGTCATAAAAAAATTGTGTTTGGATCAGAATTGTAGGTAATTAATGGTGGCCCTGTCCTGAGTTTTTAGGACGAGGGTTGGGGGTGGGGTAGGGTAATGATAATGGAAATGATATTATTTTATTTTCCTGTGACTTTAGGTTTAGGATTTATATCATGTTTAGTTATACAGTCGTGGCCAAAAGTTTTGAGAGTTACATAAATATTGGAAATTGGAAAAGTTGCTGCTTAAGTTTTTATAATAGCAATTTGCATATACTCCAGAATGTTATGAACAGTGATCAGATGAATTTCATAGTCCTTCGAATGGCAGACATGACATGTTAAAAGGAGGGTGATGCTTGAAATCATTGTTCTTCCATTGTTAACCATGGTGACCTGCAAAGAAACGCGTGCAGCCATCATTGCGTTGCATAAAAATGGCTTCACAGGCAAGGATATTGTGGCTACTAAAGTTTCACCTAAATCAACAATTTATAGGATTATCAAGAACTTCAAGGAAAGAGGTTGAATTCTTGTTAAGAAGGCTTCAGGGCGTCCAAGAAAGTCCAGCAAGCGCCAGGATCGTCTCCTAAGGAGGATTCAGCTGCGGGATCAGAGTGCCACCAGTGCAGAGCTTGATCAGGAATGGCAGCAGGCAGGTGTGAGCGCATCTGCACGCACAGTGAGGCGAAGACTTTTGGAAGATATGGTGTGAATTAGGTTTAGGTTAAGGTTAGGGTTAGGCATGTATCAGTAATGGTTAGGTTTAGGGAAAGTGTCTGAGTTAGGCATAGTAAAATCAATGGAAGTCAATACAAAGTCAACACAAGGATAGCAAGACGTGTGTGTGTGTGTGTGTGCGTGCGTGCGCGAGTGAGTTATCTGGTCAAATTCCAAATGTTCCAAAACTGAATAACATGACAAAAGTGACTGAGTGAACTAAAGAGCCAAAGAAACAACATAAATGATCTTTAGTTGTAGACTTCTCTACCAAACCCTTTAAAGGATCTCAGCTCTTATATCTAACATTTCTATCAGTTATATTTAGCTACAGTGTGTAATAATCCTGAGTTTGTCTGGTTTCAGTAGAATCCATAGTTAACCATACAGTAACATCCCATTATTATGTGCTCAAACAGAGCTTAGAAGAATCCCTCAGCCTCTGTCTTTTTATAAAATCATGATTTGTGTCAAAGCCTGGCAGAAAGCTTACTGTCCTCCAACATGTAAGACTTTGTGTCAGTAAAGCAGATCATTTAGTCACTGGAATTATTTCACTAAATAATTCCAGTGACTAAATTATAAATAAATCAATTCTACAGGATCTGAAAAAAAGCTGGAATTTGATTTCACTATTTTTCAGATTGAGTTAATTATGGAAATGGAAATATTAGGATTTTCATTCTTCCCCCTTTTATGTTTTCAACAAATTCCTTCTTTTATATTTTTCTTGCTTGTGTCCTTTCTTCCTTCCTTCCCTCCTCCCTTATATCCCTCTTATCTTCCTTATGTCCTGCTTCCCTTTCTTTCTTCCATACTTCCTTCCTTCTGTGCTTTCCTTCCTCGTCTCCTTCTGTCCTGTCTTCATTCTTTTCTTTAGTTGTTTCCCCTTTCATTCCTTGTGCCCTACCTTCCTTCCTTCCTGCCTTCCTTTCTTACCTTTCTTACCTTTCTGTTTCTTTCTGTATTTCATATTTAAAGCCATAAATTCCTCGTGATCTTTTGTAGTTTATATTTGTAATGGCTGTAATTGAGTGGGACCTGTGGGAAGTTGAGTGTGGAAAAGTGGAGTGAGTTTTTACATGAGCGACCTGTAGGAACCCACCGAGCAGGGGCTCAGCAACAGGTGCACACACTGCTTCATAGAGGAAAAGTCCCAGAATAAATCCGATGCTATCTGTTCCAAGCAGTTGGAATCATGTCTGTCTGTCTGTCTGTCGTCCTGCAGGCTTCAGCCACCTCCTGCCCTGGTATTACATGATCTACTTCATCATCCTCCTCGTGCACAGAGACTCTCGTGACATGAACGAGTGCAGACGGAAGTACGGCTCGGCGTGGGACGAGTACTGCCGAACGGTGCGCTACCGGATCATTCCTCGCGTCTACTGAGGAGCCCAGCATGGAGCAGAACCGAGCCGAGCCGAGGCCTTTCCCTCCCAGCACCGTGACCACCTGAAGGCCCTCTGAACGGGGGAACCCTCTGACTCATCTGACTTTGGAACATTTGAAATCTGGATTCAAGAAGATTTGATATTTTTTGTAATGAATAGGAAAAAAAAGAACAATTATATTTTGGACTTTTTAAAGAACTGCCTTTTTAATAGATAATTTAAAAAAAGGAAAACTTAAAAAGTTTACAGAAGAGGGAAAAAAATGAAAAAAGAACCTGCCTCTTGTTGGAATATCTTGTTAGGACGTACTGTATATTTTTGTATATACACATCTGGTTTTTTTTATACTTCACAGAGAACCATAGCAGATGCAAAACCTTTGACCTTTTCCTGAAACAGTCGACCCCTAGCAGTTGTTCTCACACTGCTCCATTCCCAGCTTGGCTTTTCTTAATAACTGTCAGCAGACATACATTCCTGTGTATATTGTGAAGGATGGACTTCTCTCACTGATGATCTGTACAGTGGAACTATGACTCATGTTAATACTCAGGACTCAGAGGTAAATTAGGACATGGTAGTTTTCTTTATGATCTATAGAAACCTAGATGAGATGATGATGATGATGATGATGATGGAGGTTTTGTGAAAAGTGCACTAATGGGTTTTCTTCTTCCATCATTGGTTCTAAAGTGTATTTGATTGGCTTTGCTACCTCAGCTTTACTCACTTCTCCCTTCTCTGGGCCCTCCAGGTGGCGCTGTGCTGTGAGTGCAAAACAAGTTTTTAACAGTGGTGTATGCCCTCAGAGTGAATGGTGCTATTTATCATGAACTGAATTGGTTCTAAATTCCCCTCCAATGCCACTTATTCTCATTGATTGTACTTATCTGAAGCTTTAACTGTCCACATGAGCTCAGTGACTATTGGATGAAGTCTTTACTGTGACAAGATGCAAATCTGTTAACGCCTGGTAGCATTCAAACCATGTCCGTTTCCAAACCTCAGTGTTTCATGCATGTTCAGCTGTAGATTATCATACAAGTAGCAATACATCAGCTAGATGAAGTAGTTTTAATGCTGTGCTGACTGAATATCTTGTAAATAAGTTTTAATCATGTGATTTCATTTTTTAAGAATAGAAGTGATAATAGTAAAATTGCAATGTTTCTGAGTAGCTATTTAATGTTGCTTTTCTTTTGGGGATGTTTTTTTAATTTAATTTTGACCACTGTATTTATGTTTACACCCAGGTCTGCCAGGGTTCTGGATTACATGATCAACTTGTGTTGGAACCAGTTTAGAATTGGCTCCACCCACCCTGCTTGCTCCAGTATAAGTTGTGGTGACTCGTGTGTCACAGTGGGGCAGCAGTGAGTTCTAGTGTACTTGGGTAAAGGATACAACTGAACAACAACGTTAACAGATCCAGTGGCGCTTACTGTGACGATGAATCCAGATTAGCAGCTAGATGAAGTATATCTGTACAAATGTTGCAGCATCAAATAAAGATTTTCAGTATTTTCTTGTTCCACTTTGTATGGAGTTTTTTTTTACATTTGTGAAGAACA
The DNA here is from genome assembly GCA_963556495.2 of Valencia hispanica. Classification (NCBI taxonomy): domain Eukaryota; kingdom Metazoa; phylum Chordata; class Actinopteri; order Cyprinodontiformes; family Valenciidae; genus Valencia; species Valencia hispanica. The sequence continues at coordinate 3,715,915 of OY747719.1, forward strand.
AAGCTTTTCTGAAAAAAATCATTGTCAATGTCATGTGGCAACAAACCACTATGGTGTGGCTGACACCGTGGGTCTCCTTTCCTCCATACAGTGTATGCTATATGTATATGCATGTTTAATCCATCATCTCTACACTCTTGTCACTGAGCGAGAGGCGGGGGTCCACTCAAGGGGTCACACAGGACCGTGCTCCTCGAGACATGCTGCCCTGCATGTTTTAGATGTTCCCCTGCTCTAACACTCCTGATTCAGATGATTGTAGTTCAGCCTGTTAATCAGCCATCTGTTGAAATCAGGTGTGCTGAAGTGGGGAAACATCTAAAACATGCAGGGTTGAAAAACACTGCCTTAGGGCAATTTAAAGTCAGCTGGCAGTTACCCATAGTGTTGGAGTGGGGGAGGAAGCTGGAGTACCTGGAGAGAACCTACACATGTACTGGGAGGGCCCAGTGGTGCTATTAATCAGTTTGCCCAAGGGCAGCTATAGCTGCAATCTGTGTATGAATGGGTGAATGCTGCCTGTAGCATGAAGTGCTTTGGAGTCATCAGACTTTAGAAAACTATACTAGTACCAGCTAGTTACTAGTTTAACATGCAGAAAGATCTGAGGCTGGGATTCAAACCCAGGACCTGTTTTGTGCAAGGCACCGGTACTACCAGTTGTACCAGAGATCAGCCCTTTACTTTCATTTTTACCTTTTTGATTGACATCATATAACCCCCAGGCAGATGGCCGCTCGTACTGAGCCTGGTTCTGGTTCAGTTGGAGGTTTCTTCCTGTTAAAGGAGAGTTTTTCCTCTCCACTGTCACTACATGCTTGCTCAGTATGAGGGATTGCTGTGAAGTCAATGACTCGATGCAATCTGTTGGGATTCCTTAGCTTAGATAGAAAACTTTTACACTGATTGAAATGTATGGATGATTACATTGAGGTGACTTTTCTTGTAAAGGGCCTTGAAATGACATGTTGTGAATTGGCGCTATACAAATAAACTGAATTGAATTCAAATGTTTGGTTGTTAAATATAGGGAGGTGGGTGGTAACTACATACATTTACTTGACTAACCTTTTGGGGGGAAATTACTTTTAAGAGTATTTTACTACACCATACTTTTTTGTTTTACTTGAGCAATATTAATTATATCAACTGAGTAAAATTTCTAGATGCGCTAACCACTGTAAGTAAATACACTGAATGAAGAACAAACATTTTATAAACAGACGCATACCTACAGTTTATTAAAGGAGACCATTTGTTTCCATGAAACAGTTTTTTCTACTGTATTTTCCTATCTGTTAAGCTTGTTGCATCTTTAGGTCAAGTGAATATACAGTAAACATGTTTTACCTTGTTCTAAGTTATACATTTATACATGTTACCTACTGTAAGTTGTGGTTTTATATTGATAAAAAAAGACGTAGAAAATATTTTCTTTTGCTAAAAATTATTTTGTAATTATTTATTTGTATCATTTTTTTTTCATTTTAGTCTTCAAAATACCAGAATTTGCCCATAACTATATCTTTGTATATCTGATGACGACATTTTAAAAATGTTAAATCAGATGTAACTCAGTACTCAAGTAGCCTTTTCACCAAATACTTTTTTACTCTTACTCAAGTCATTTATTTTTTGGATGGCTACTCTTTACTTTTAATTGAGTAAAAGTATGTTGAAGTAGTGCTACTTTTACTAGAGTACATTTTTTGGGTACTCTACTCACCCCTGAAAATATATGAATTTATCTTCCACCATGTTCCTCTAAGTGTTGTTCTGCTGTTACCCACTGACCTCACCTCAGGCAGAAGCAGATACCAGAGAATATAACAGCCTCATACAGATAGATCTCAATAAATGACTGAGTGATGGAGGAAAGCACATTTAAATAGACATCTCTTCAGCTGCTTTTCAAATTAAGAGTCTCAAGATGGTGTAAAAACAAAGTAGGCTTGTTCCACAGTCAAGTCTTCTACCTGGGACTGGGAGCTCAAAGTCCAGTCCACAACGGAGACAATCAATAGGTTTTTTTAGTTAAAACATGGGAAAAGTTCTTTACATTATAGTAAGATATTTCAGTGATTTAGTTCAAAAAGTGAAACTCATATCACAAAGTTATTACTCTGACTGGTGTATTGTAGGTGTTCATTTTGATCATTTTGGCTTACAGCTAATGAAAGCTGAAAATTACGATATCACATATTTGCAATAAAAGAAAATTTAATATAAAAGAGTTATGGCCTTCATAATCATAGAGAAGATGCCCCAAGATGCAAAAAGTGATTGCTAAGGAAGGTGGCTGTTCATAGAGGTATCTCCAAACAGGATGATGGAAAGGTGAGTGGTAGAGAAAAGTATGGTGTACAGGGTGAGGATTGTGAAGCGGAGCTATTCTAGGGGGAGGTGTAGCCTGCAGTTTCTAGAACACATAGATTGACTGGAACTAATAAGAATGGTCCAGCCAGAGTCCATCCGTCCATTATCTGAACCCGTCCATCCTCTGCAGGGTTCCAGGGGGGCTGGTGCCCATCTCCAGCAGTCATGGGGCGACAGGCGGGTCCATCGCAGGTCCAGCCAGAGTCCCAACCTAAATATGATGGAGAATCTTTAGAGAGAGCAGAAGATTAGGGTGAGGCCTTCCACCCTCAAAGATATATATTTGGATCACTTGTGGAAACATGCAAAAAGCTGCGCAACACTTTTCAATTCAGTTTATTTATATAGCGCCGATTCACAACAGATATGATCTCAAGAGACTTTTCAAGAAAGTAATTTCAATACAAAGATTTTAATCAGTTTGGTCGAAATTAACACCGAGGTTCTCAACGTTCTTACTAGAAGCCGATTTAATATTATCCAGATGAAATGATTGACTAAGCGGTTTCTTTTTTTTTTGATTAGTTATCAAAAAAGTTCGAAGAAGGGTTCGATTGCTGTGATGGCTAAATAGATTATTTAGAAGGATATGAAACATTTTCAAAATGTTATTTATTTTGTTAAAAATAAGCAACATTTGATTAAACAACTATTTCCAAGCTGACATTGTTAAAAGTCTGACATATAAAATAAGTGATTGATGTGCAGTGCAAAGGAACAGTTCTTAAATAATGAAATTTCATCATTTTTATAATTCAATTTTAGTTACATGGCACATATAATTAATTCCATATTTAATAAATTATTATCAATCAATCAAACTTTATTTATAAAGCACTTTTCACACAAACATTGCAACTCAAAGTGCTTTACATAATTAAAACCACATTCCCATCCCTCCCCAACAGATTACCTAACCACCATGCACACAAAGACTCAACAATAAAAGGACAATGGGCCGAGGACAGATGAGCCAGGTAAGGTAAGGAAACGCCATCAGAGGAGCCATCTGCACCGGCAGCAGCAGATCAACAGAGCTGAACGCCTCATCATGACTGTGTGTCCTGATTTTAGGGGTGACAAGGAGACGGCTGCCAGAGGAGCGCAGAGACCGCGAAGGTTTATATGGTAAAAGCTAAAAGAAGGCCAAGACCATTAAGACACTTAAAAACCATTAAAAGACCTTAAAATCCAGCCTAAAGCACACAGGGAGCCAATGCAGTGATTCTAAGACCGGTGTAATGTGCTCCCGCCGCCTGGTCTTCATCAGGACACGTGCTGCTGAATTTTGTAGTAGTTGTAAACCTGATATACTCTTTTTGGGAAGACCAGAAAGCAGGACTTTACAGTAATCAATCCTACTGGTGATAAAAGCATCAGTGTCTACATGTTGGCCCGAGAGAGAATGGGGCGGTCTCTGGCAATGTTCTTTAGATGATAAAAACCTGTTTTAGTAATATTTTTAATGTGAGGAATAAAAGTCAGCTCAGAGTCAAAAATCACGCTCAAGTTCTTCACTTGTAAAGAGGGATTAAAAGACAGTGATTGTAGTTTTGGTAAAAGTTTAGTTAATGACACATTTGATTTAGTAGTTATTTGTTATTGTAATTTGGCACTTTTCACCCTCCATAAATAAATACCACCTTAAAAATATAGCCAGAATAAAATATTTCATTTCAAAATATGATGCAGAAAAGTAAGTAAGATTATAATAACTGTGTCTACAGGTGAGATCAAATATGGAAGCAGCTGCAGCTCATCATGAATCATGTTGGAACAATATTCTGGAGTTGCTGGTCTGGTATGAACCATGTTGACTCCTCTGGTCATCAGAAATCCCTTCTAACATCTAAACAAGCAGAGGAAGCATTTAGCTTCTGGAATCAACTCCCTGAAAACCTGAGCTGTGCAGAAACTGTTGGCTCCTTTAAATCTGGATGGAAAACCTTGTTTTCCTTAATGACTGCTTCATCATGTCTCAGCCTTTTATTGGCTTTAATGATGTCATTTTGATGTTTTTTTCTCGTTTTTATGAGGCTATATGTTTCTATGCTTCAGCCTTTATTCTTGCTCTGATGTATTGGGTCATTGTGACTTTCTTTAAACAATTGTAATTTCACAAGAGGGATCTGAGCCAGTTTAGTCCAGGCTTTAGGGGAGTTTTAGCCAGGGGTGAAAGTCCGACAAGAACTGAAAACTACTTTCACCCCTGGTTTTAGCTGATCAGGATCCTTCAGTTAACAGTTAATATCCATTAAAATAGCTTTGTATACCAAGGATAGGAAATAGAAATATATAAAACATCGTTTGCCCAAAGGAGTTCTAGATTATCTTCTTTTATTTTGAAAGTCATGGGCGGAAGTCCAAACTTTGGTCGAGTTTGAGTTGTGAAGACTGACGGACCTGTAGTGACTTCCTTGATGCATTGATCTCTAACCGTGTGGAGCAGCAGCAGCAGCAGCAGCAGCGGGGTCCGGTCCGGTCCGGTCCGGTTCGGTTCAGTTCGGTTCGGTTCAGTTCGGAGAGTCTGCGGGTCCATGAGGAAGGAAGCCGGAGTATTACCTTCTCTCGGAACAGGTCTGTTGACTAGCTCTGCTCCTTTGGGTCGGTCCCGACCCGGTTAGCTAGCTTGTGGTTCCGTCCTCCCAGTCAGCCATGCTGTTAGCTGTAGCTGTTTGGCTGCTTCATCATGACCGCATGTAGAAGTCCAGCAGCAGCCAGGGACGATCCAGGCTCCAATCATTTAGTCTCACCGAGTTTAGAGGGAAAACGTTCACAAGTCCACCCACCTTATGTGGAAAATGCACTACTGCTCCACAGTTATTCAAATATTATACTCAGATTAAACCAAATGTGCAACTGAGTACATTATTTAAAGACACATGTTCAAGAGGTGCATGGATATATTAGTGCATAAAAAGATTTAAGAGCAGAAATGTTGATTTGACCTGAAACATGCTGCCCTGAATTATAACAGCACATCTGGCAGTTTGGAACAAGAAACTAGAATAAAACAAAACTTCTAGAAACATGTTTTGATATACTGCTACATGATACATGATCTGTATATCATTAATCCATAAAGTGCATTATTCAAATTTTATAACCTTATATTAAAACCCACCTGTCTTCCCTCTGGATATCAGATATCAGGGTGTGTGTGTGGGTGTGTCCTTGTTTATCTATCCTATTTAGGATTTTCTCTGTAATATTCTCTAACCTTCTGAAGACTGATGGACCTTATAGGGCCCAAAGCCCGGTCCTAATATGGTGGACCCCCTTTTTTAGGGTTAGGGGTGGTTTAGAGGTAGGGTGTGAATTATGTTTTGGTTAGGGTTAGGCATAAACTGGTAATGGTTAGGGAGGGTAAGGGTTTGGGTTAGGCATAAATGCACCTATTAAAATGAACAAGTCAATATAAAGTCCTTATATAGGTAGAAATACAGACTTGTGTGTATGCTCTGGTAAACCATCTTCATTTGGAGTAAGATCATGAACAGCTCTGTGATGAACCTCTGCTTGCGCTGCAGCATGAGTCTACGAGAGATCAGCGAGAATGTGAAGCTGGCGCGAGAGTATGCTCTGCTGGGAAACTACAGCTCAGCCAGTGTTCTGTATCACGGCCTGCTGGAACAGATCAACAAGTATACGTACACTGTACGGGACAGCAGCGTTCAGCAGAGATGGCAGCAGGTAAGCCTTCTGGCTTCTGAGAGCATGGCAGAAAATAGACATGCAGGCATCAATCAACTGGCTAGATATTGTGTAATTGATACCAAGCTCTCAGAAGAACCTGCAGGACATTTTTCTTCTGGATTTGCCAAATGTAACCTCAAGAAAAAGACTAGATGTGTTTAGGGGCCAGGAAAAGCCTGATCAGTCCACCTCTACCAGGGAAGGATGCTGGCTCATCTCTCATCTCTCTCTTTGATTCTTAGCTGTGGCAAGAAATTAACGAGGAGAACCGACAGGTTCAGGACATAATGTCCACTCTGCAGAGCTTCCAGCTGGACGCGGCACCTGTTAAACCCACTCACCACGAGGATTTTGAAATGAGGCCAGCACATGTGGAACAAAGGTACTGCATTTTCTCTGTAACACGCAGTTCATATTTTTAGCTCTTCGTTGAGTGCTTGGGTAACAATCTTTATTCAGAATAATCCAATTGCAGTCATATGACTAAGATTAGGAGCTCGTTTTCGCTGCTGCTCTGTTGGGTTTTATACTCTTTGTTTCTGTGTCCTGGTACTGTGGAGCAGCGTTTTTTAACCCTACTGTATTGTAGTTCAGCAGAAGTCTCTTAATCAGCTATTAATTAAAATCAGGTGTGTTAAAGCATGGAAAGATCTAAAACATGCAGGGCAGTGTGCCTTGAGGAGCACAGATGGGAAACAATGTGTTAGAGGATCTTGATGCATGGTTTAGTTGGGCTGCTTGATATCAGGGAAAGCCTGGCGTTGTGATGTCATCAATGGATTAATATTGACCCGCATTAATTCAGTTCTCCTCCACTTTCCCTTTGTCACCCTTAAAGCATCCTAACACAGTTCATGAGTTGGGCTTTGACTAGGCTGTATGCATTTAGCTAAACATTCCATTGTAGAGGTAGCTGTGTGTTTGGGCTGGTTCTTGTCCTGCTAGAAGGTGAACCTTCACCACAGTCTCAGGTCTTTTACAGTTGATTTTGGATGCTTTCAACCAGCTTCTGTCCCACAGCACACGGTTCAATTCAGTTTATTTGTATAGCGCCAATTCACAACACGTCATCTTAAGGCCCTTTACAAGAAAAGTCACCTCAATGTAATCATCCATACATTCCAATCAGTGTAAAAGTTTTCTATGTAAGGAATCCCAGCAGATTGCATCGAGTCATTGACTTGCATTAGCGGTCGTCAGCTAACTTAAATTAATAGAGGTAATCTAGTCTGTTTCTGCTCTGTCTTCTCAAACCCCCAGACGGTCGTGGCAGATGGCCGCTCCTACTGAGCCTGGTTCTGTTGGAGGTTTCTTCCTGTTAAAGGGGAGTTTTTCCTCTCCACCGTCGCTACATGCTTGCTCAGTATGAGGGATTGCTGAAGGATTGCTGTGGTTGGAAAGTCTGCATCAACGGGGCCCAACCTCACGCCAATGACTGACGCAATCTGCTGGGATTCCTTAAATAGGAAACTTTTTAACTGATTGGAATGTTTGTATAAATGTATTGAAATGACTTCTTAAGTGTTTTGAGATGATATCTGTTGTGAATTGGTGCTATATAAATAAACTGAATTGAATTCAATTGAATTGAGGTATTAAAAGGTAAAATACTGGTGTTAATGTCACATAAAAACGTCTTGACATTAGACTACAGTGTGTTAACTAAATGTATTTGAGAAAAGAGAAGCAACGCACACCAGAAGTAGTCTCAGACGTGCAGATGTTGAGGAAAATCTTCACCAAAAAAAACAAAGAAAAAAACAGCATTGCACACTAAAGTAGCCAATGTCCAATTTTTAACGATGATAAAGTTTCGGCATTAGCCTTCATCAGATCATTCTTTTTTCATCTTTGTGGTCACATACACGATTTGGACTGTGGTTCAAAGATGAAAAAAGAATGATCTGATGAAGGCTAATGCCGAAATGTTATCATCATCATTAAAAATTGGACATTGGCTACTTGAGTGTGCGATGCTGTTTTTTCGCTAAATGTATTTACCATTAATAACTGAAGCTAACTGAGCTAATGTTGGTAGGTTTTTTTCCCACTGCTACGGATACAAAACTAGTCAACCCATACACTGTTAGAACCGTGAAAAAATGTCCAATATTTGATCATAAAGAGCGACAGCTAAACGTTTGATTACAAATTGATTTT
>OY747719.1:3729146-3829146 GCA_963556495.2 Valencia hispanica
GAATTGAGAGTAAGGGCCTGGTGGACGATACAAAACCACAAACAAAAGTGGTCTTAATGTTTTGTAGCTTGGATGAGGAAAACTAAGGGTTAGATATTCAAAAGAACTGTAGCTATTAATTCGTCTAGGATTAATTAGTAAATCAGAATGAAAAATGGTTGCTGCTTCTCCTCCTCACCCAGTACTTCTAGGAATGTGAAAATGTAAATAATTGGAAGAAGTTTATTTATTTACACTGACATAATACTCCTGCTGCAGCCAAGTTTCAGTGAGACGAAACAAATTAATCTGATTATCACAAATAAAGTTATTTGCTAACAAAGTCTTTGAAGAGAGAGGTCTTATGTTCAATAAACAACATTTAATAGTTTTCTTTCTGTTTAGTCAAAGTCATATTTCTCTTTGAGATTGTTATGATTTGCTCTTGTTAGGTTAACCTTTAATCCATTTGATTTTGGCTGTGGGCAAGACACTGTTTCTATAGGGTAATGGGTGGGTAACAGTACAGAAGCAGCAGAGAGGTGGGTTAAACTACGACTCGACTATTAGGATTCCTACATACTTACCTAAAGTGTGGAAGTTGTTTTCCAGGTCTGGATAAATATTGAAAATTTTTAATTTAATGGGTAATAACATCTAAAGAAAAGTCACTTTAAAGACATTATGTGTGTTAGCTAAACAGTAACATTTTGATCCAGTAGCTTCTAAACGACATTTCTTCTAGATTTGATTTCAAACCGTTAGCACCATCTCTCCTGTTGCTGCAGACATTCTCCTGGTCCTGTCAGGCGTTCTAACTTTCATAAGGAGAGCAAACCTTCCAACCACCGGCTGAGCGCAGCTGTGAGGCCCCATCAGAAGCAGTCGCCTCGAGGGGGAAACGGGGACAGAAGCAGGGTCTCCAAGGCCAAAGAGAAGAAGGAACCAAAGGAGGCAGCTGGTAAACCAAAGGATGACAAGGTAAAAAGCATAAGATAAGATAAATAAGATAAGAGATACTTTAATAATCCCCGTGGGGAAATTAAGTAGTCAGAAAGAGCACACTGCTTTCTGTTTTAAACAATAACTTTCATGTTCCCAGCTGTTTGCATTGCTGATCAAACAGTGTTTTTATGCTGCTTGTTTATTCACGGCTGGCCTGTTATTCCAGTTTTCCTTCGGATCTGAAGGGTTACCGAGTGAGCTGAAGAGTAAACTTGTTTCTATTCCAACCTGCAGGAGAAAGAGGTGAAAAAGTTTGATGGGTCAGGTTATGACAAGGACCTGGTGGACGCCCTAGAGAGAGACATTATATCTCAGAACCCAAATGTGAAATGGTAAGTAGATCCAGATTAAATTATGCTGTATTTGCATGGGTTTTATTTTGGAACAGTAACTAGGGTCAGCTGGAGCTGAACAAAAGTCGGCCTCTTCTAGCTAGATCAGTTAAGCTCATTATAAGGATCAATTAAGGCTCTGAACTGCAGGAACTTGGGGAAGTGGTTTATTCTTCCAGGCTCCATCTAGGAGCTTCTACAGAAGCTTGTCACATCCATGTTGTTTAATTTCACTCCTTAAAGACAGAGAAACACAAGATGGATGCCACAGATTGTTCTTTAAAACATGCATTTATTCTAGATTTTCATATTCCTATTTTTTAGGGATGACATTGCAGATTTGGAGGATGCCAAGAAACTCCTGAAAGAGGCGGTTGTGCTGCCGATGTGGATGCCTGCTTTCTTCAAAGGCATCAGGAGACCATGGAAGGTATGGCTTCAAAAGATAGGTGTTGGTATTCATATTTATTATTAAAGATTAACATGCTACACTCACAAACATAATAATCAGAGAAAAGGTTATAGATGGTTGTTTGGCGGCGTCGTGTGGCATAGTAGTTGGTGCGGCCGCCTCGGGTGTGGAGGTATTGGTCCATGGATCATTGTTTCATGTCACCCCCCACTTTTCTCCCCCTTTCTGTACTGTCCCCTGTTGAATAAAGGCTACTATGGTCACAAAATCTTTAAGAAAAAAAGAAATGGCTGTTTTCTAGGCTTTTGCTGTTGAAATGTGGACTCTGTGGCTGGAACAGGCATGATTAACCTGGCACAAAATTAATGTTTTGTGAGTTTTTTACTCAGTATTTTGATTTCTTTTTTTCTTGAATGCCCCAAAAAAAAGTCTGTATGCAGCTGACTCCAGAACAGATTACCACAAATACGTGTTCAAAATAACAGCAGCCAGCATCACCAACTAGATCAGTCACTGTTTGTACTAGAAATTATATTTCTACATGGCAAATTAGTTAGTAGTAGGATTGTGTCCATTATGGTGTCAGTGTGGTTGTTCTAATAGTGTGAAGGAAAAGCAGTAATCAAACAGGTGGGCATTATTTAAGGATAGAGGCAGCTGGTTCTAGAAACTCTCTTTGAACATGTGTGGAAACTGGCTCAGTCCAGACATTGTTCAGAGATCTCCAGGATGATTAAAGGTCTGAAAAGAAACTGTAGAACTCCTGGTTCCTGGTAACAGGCATTCCAGCTCAGGATCATAAGTTAACAGATGGTGGTCATACAGTCCCAATCATAAGTTGAAGACCACTTGAAAAATGGCAAAATAAATCATGTTTTGCATTGTTTGTAGTAGAGCTTCTACATAAAACGAGACGAAATGGGAGTGAGACGAAAAAACTTTGAGCATGCAATTTAGTGAAAACAACACTTAAACTGAAAAAGGCTGTTTTACAGCTGATCAAAATCTTAAAGGCACTTGCCTTAGAAAATGACAATGAATCCACAGATCTGGCCTTTTAGTCAGGGAGTCACACTGTTGTGATGTTCTGACGACAAAGGCAAAAAACAGTTGAACTACATAAGCAGGTTCTCTCGCAGCGCGCCATCACTACTGAGGTGGGATGCAGTAAGACAGTTATTTGGAATTTCTTAAATGATCCTGAGGTTTATGGAGCAAAAAAGTAAAATGGAAGAGCCAAAGAAGTTTCCCCAGCACTGAGCCGGAGGATCCAGTTGGCTGTCTGTCATGTTACTGGTGCCGACTGCAGCCCTATAACCATCAGACGGCATCGGGGACTGAAGGGCTTCAAAAACAAAAGACGTCTCCTTGAACTCCACAGAACCGACCGTTTGGACTTTGAAAGAGAGTACCAAACATGGGACACTAAAGAAAGTTTTATTCTGTGATGAGAAAAATTGTTGGTCTCCAATGTTACCGGCATGACCTGAGATGCTTTCTACTCGCCACAGTGGAGGGGCGCCAAGGCCACTGGCTACATCCAGATGATAGAGAGAGTTCCTCATGACTGATGGCTCTCGTCTCCGTGGTAACCACTGGATTTTTTTAACAGGACAACGCCCACAGAACAAGGGGCTTCCCCCTGGAGAATAAGCTCACTGTTTTGGTCCATCCGGGGTGTTCCCCTGATCTAAACCCAGCTGAGAACCTTTGTTTTTGGAAACGTCCCTTGCAATCCGTCCCCAGACGACAGTTCAGGCAGTAGGTGACCTTCATGCAACCGTCTTCACCACTCTGAAAAATGTTCCCGCTTACAAGTTATCAACAACAGGGGAGCTACTCATTACTGAATTCATGTTTGGAACTTTGATTTCTGTTTTGGGGGTTTTACAGGTTGTTTTTTTTTGGTGTGATGGTCCTAAACTTTTGATCCGCTATAAAACAGCCTGTTTCAGTTTGTGTTGTTTTCAATAAATTGCAAGCTTGAAATATGTTTTATCTCACTCCTATTAATTCTTATTGCACATTGAAGCTCTACTTGGAACCTTGTTAAAATCCCTTAACATTCCTGCAATTTCCGCCCTACATTTTTAAAAACGCATACCCAAAATGAACTTAAAGCTGTTCTTGAACCATTTTGTGTAGAGACATGGCTGGGGTCTCTTTGGAAAGCAAACACTCAAAAAATTATTCCAGAACTGTGTTAATATCTCTGAGTGCTATTGTTACCAAGCAATATTAATTTTAATACACTGAAAAATATTTTTTTATGTCTGATTTATTTATTTTATATAAATACATGCTGTAAAAGTGGCTTTAAAAATAGGTTGGGACCTAAAACACACTGTGGGTCTAAAGCCTGAAGTATTACCTTCATCCACACCAAATTTGACAGCAATAAACCAAAAAATGAGTATTCTGCACACATTTTTATAACTACAGGTCAAAGGTGGCCAAAAGTGTGTCATATGCGCCATCTCCTGGGTAAATGCCGTAATCCTCACTGAATTAAAAATATCATCAGAATCATAACTTCATCTTACCATATAAAGCTCCACGGCTTCTTTCAGTGTTGTATTTTGATCATAAAGGGTGTTTGGACACAGTGCTGAAACAGTATGTTACTGGTACACACTGTGCGTAATCTCTTCATGAATAAGACATTTTACGCACGTCACATACAATGGCAGCGAATAAGTCCGCCCGGTCATGTTATAAATCTGCGTTTACAGCATTACATTGGCTATTCGATGCGTCAATCATCAGAGTTCTGGACCGCGACTGGTTCGAGTTACTTACCATAACGTGACTTTTCATCCATGCGCCATTGGTAGGAGATGTACCCTACGTAAGGAATAAACCTGATTAATTTTTTTTCTTTTTATTTCTTCTGGGCATGCTCAGTGACCTTTGTCGGCGGAAGTGGTAGCGAAGGAAGTGGCCATAGACATTTCAGGAGCGCATTTTCCCGTTTGTTTTACATTTTACATCGGTTTTACTGTTGTCCAGGACTAATCACTTTATCGGAGGACTTTAATCGGACCCTTATTGATGTAAAAAGACAATTTTTGTTCGCAATGGATCCGTTTTGTCACGTTTATTGGACTACAAAATGGTGAGTTCCATATTTTTATACCTCTGTCAGGAGAACATTTGTGTTGGCAAAAGCGCTCACGGTGTCTATAGTTATGATTGTATCCTTGATCGCCATTCATAATTGGAATCACAAAACTCTTAGCTTTACAATAATATAAAATATGTATAGGTTCATAGAAATTAGAAGTCAGAAAATCAGTGGATTTAAACCAGGAAATAGGCTGGGCCCGCTCACGGGCCCTCAGAACGTTAACGGATCCAACAGTGTGTGATGATAACATACATTATGATCAGGGGTGAAAGTAAGCCGGTACGGTCCGGTACTGCGTACCGTTACCAGGAAGATGGGAGAGCGGCTGCCTTTCTTAAAGTCCTCATTCAGAACCAGTCTATTTAAAAATTCCTTTTAACTCATACCGAATTGTTTCTGAATTCCTATTTAGTTTTTTAACCATACAGAACAGCTCAGAAAAGAAACTGCTTATGAGCTAATGCCGGTGTCGTGCAAAGGTAGTTATCCCTGTCAGAAATTGGATCCCCCTGAGTGGGGAGCGCGCACGTAGAAGGAAGCTCTGTTCCACTCAGTGTTGCCAACTTAGCGACTTTGTTGCTATTTCTAACGACTTTTCAGACCACCTTAACGACTTTTTTTTCCAAAAAAAGCCTAACGACATTTCTAACCACCCTTAGCTACTATTTGTGAAACTTTGTCACCGTTATTTCCTGCAGTTTAGAGACCCAGCTTGCTCCTTCCCAGGGGGAATGATCTGCACATGTGTATGCTGCATGATCAGACTATGTCCACTGACCAATCATAAACCTTTTTTGGTTCATTTCATCCAATCACAAATGAAGTTGTTTGGTAGTTGATGTTAATTCAAAAGTAAAAAAATAAATCTGCAAATATATAAAACCGATCTTTCAACGGGAATTAAGGCAGAAACTTGTGTGTACTGCATCGGCATCTCACACTTGTGGTGCATTCAAGGAACGTTCGAAATGTATGGTCAGTTCAAAAACGTAGGACATTTAAAACGTATGACCAAAAAAAACCCACTGAAAATAATACCATAAGCAATAAACTTCTGTTGGCAATAAACATTTGATGCATGTTAAATATGCCCTACTTATTTTTACAAAATACTAAAGAACAAACAACTATATTACTTTCTATTAATTTCGTCTTCTTGAGATATCTCAGCAAAAAATGTTTTTCCAGAAATAAAAATTTTGTATAAAAGGTCTTTGATGTCCAATTGCAATTTGATATCTTGTAAATTTTGTACCAGTTTTCTCAACATTATACTTCAGGCAAAATAATAGAACCTGTTCCACCGTCTCTTCTTGAAAACAAAAGTCACATTTCCCTGTAGCATGTTTCCCCAGTTTAAATAATGTATTGTTTAACCCTGTATGACAAAATCCTAATCTAAATATAATTATTTCCTCCTTTCTGTTTCATTCGTCATCACATGATGACATCATCATTATGCAAATTAGCATATGACGTCATCTGGCGACATCTAGCGACTTTCTGGGGCAACTTCAGCTACTTTCTGTCAGACAGCTGGCAACACTGGTTCCACGTGACTCCGCCACAATCACAACCAACAACACGTTGAACTAGTGATGTTTTGTCTTTGAATAAGTGAAAACCAAGTGTCTTTACTTCATTGTTCTGTTTGTTGGTTACCACAGAAATAAATAAATTTATTTTTCTAACATGGTGTCGCACGATCGGCTTAATAAGAAAACGGTCACGTCTGTGTAAACTCGATTCATATAAAAATTACACTAAATATAAATTGTTCTCGGCAAGTAAACGACTCTTTCACAATCTCCTATAAAAATACTATTTTCTTACATTGTTTTAAGTCGCCCAAACTTCTTTCTGCTAGAAACAAAAATCCACCTTCCTGAGTTCAACACTGAAAAACGCTGTTTATTTTAGTGTTATAATAAATAACTATAACAAAGTAAAAGAGAATCAGAATCGGGAAGGTTTTATTGCCAAATATGTGAACAGATTCACAACATTAGGAAATCGCTGCGGTTGAAAAGAGAAATGGCTTGTAGAACATCATTTATATTCTCAAACATTAATAGAAAACGTTTTAGTGATATAAAAGCCTTCCAACCTGTTTCTGCTGACTATTTTTTGCATGTTCCTACAGTTTTTGATATTTCTCTTTGGTGGGTGAAGAGAAATAATTCAGGCTGGAAGTCCTCCTTGTCAAAATTACAAAGTATAAATTATATCAGGGATTATAATTATGTCCACCAGAATCTGTATCCCCCAGGTAACTTTTTTATTCCTTGGCCAAACCTCTTCAAATCCACAGAATTAAATGGTCATAATCCAAGGTAAATATCTACCAAACCATCATCTTATCATTTTACAATATTGTCAATCGTTTTTAATTCTTGCCAACTAACCCCTAACCCTAGGCCTACAGAAAAATATTGAAAAGATTTTGTTTGTGTTTAGACTATTTGCTATTTTAAAATGCATGAAGTGAGAGAGAGATGAAGGTTTTGGTAATAGTACTGGCAAGAATTTAAAACTACTTTCACCCCTGATTATGATACAAATATGATTTATGGGGATGGTATAACTATCAGCTCAGTGATTGATAGAAACGCTAATCAAGTATTTTTTCAGTTTATGCAGTACAATAAAACAAAACAAAAATACAGATGCTATTTTGATGTATTATGTAAAAACAGTATTAATGTTTCTGTTACCTCAATGTCTGTAGAATTATCATACATTTTATCACTTTTTCTTTGTTTTGATGTGGAATAGTGTGCACAGCTCAATTACATTGATAAAATAAAAGCTATTAAAACACTTTAAGTTGGTTTAAAACAGTTTGGCCTTTATGTTTTAAACCACATGAAATGGATCAGATGATTATTATTATTCTCAGTCTCTGATCTCAGCCACATGACCTGTCTAGCTGGGTAATAATCCAAGCACATGAAGCTCTACAGAATTGTTGAGTTAGTTTCCAAGATATAATGTCTCTGAGTGTTTGCTTTTAGTTATCAACCAAGTGATGCATTTTATTAACAGGAACTATGTGGATGCACCCACCTGAATGATAAGTAGACACATGTATAGAGCTAGAGAAGTGTCCCAAACATCTTGGTCTGACTGAGTTTCTCAGGGTGGAAACCAGAGTTTTATGTCCCAGACTGAGCTGTTCCTTAAGTTGACAACAGGATTCAACTGCTGGAAGGCATGAAGCCCAAACTGTGGAATGCTCTGCCCCTCCAGATCAGGCCCCCTCTGTTGGTATGGTATGGTATGAACATACTTGCCTGAATGTTCTGATGAATATTAAAAAGAGAGATCACATTTCTCCTGTTTTAGCTTCCCTTCATTGGCTCCCTGTTAAATCCAGAATAGAATCTAAGATCCTTCTTCTTACATACAAAGCCCTTAATAATCAAGCTCCATCATACATCAGAGATCTAATTGGTCCATATGTTCCTAACAGAGCACTTCGCTCTCAGACTGCAGGTTTACTTGTAGTTCCTAGGATTTCTAAAAGTAGAATGGGAGGCAGATCTTTTAGTTCTCAGGCTCCTCTCCTGTGGAACCAGCTCCCAGTTCTTCTTGTTAAAGGGGAGTTTTTCCTCTCCACTGTCGATACATGCTTGCTCAGGATGAGGGATTGCTGTGGTTGGAGTCTGCATCAACGGGGCACAACTTCCAGTCAATGGCTCCATGCAATCTGCTGGGATTCCTTAAATAGAAAACTAGCTAAACCTTTAAACTGATTGGAATGTTTGTATTAAATGGAATGTATTCCTCTTCACTTCCATGATGCTTTATTCTCTCCTCAGGGAGTGCTGATGGTCGGGCCTCCAGGCACAGGGAAGACTCTCCTGGCCAAAGCAGTTGCTACTGAATGCAGAACAACTTTCTTCAACGTGTCTTCTTCCACGCTGACCTCAAAGTACAGAGGAGAGTCTGAGAAGCTGGTTCGCCTTCTCTTTGAAATGGTAAGCTGATTGGCTGCTGTGGGCCTTCATTACACTCTGGTCTTGTGTTCAGTTTAATTCCTTTTGCCTCACTGAGTTTTCCTAAACCTAAATTGTTGGAGGTTTCTAAATAAAAATCCCATTGAATAACATCTCATTCTATATATATGAAGCGTTCTATATTCCCTGGAGTCTTGTTGGCTTTAATGCTTGCTGTCATTCATTCATCTCGTTCCAGGCACGCTTTTACGCTCCCGCAACCATCTTCATTGATGAAATCGACTCCATGTGCAGCCGCAGAGGAACCTCAGAGGAACATGAGGCCAGCAGGAGGGTCAAGGCAGAGCTGCTGGTCCAAATGGATGGTATGGTGTTTGCACACAGAGAGAGGAGTTAGTTGAGCAATAACTAGAATCATACTGTTCAGCATTTACAGTAGATATGGCCTAAAGCATGGCCCGGACTTGTTGAATGATTCAAACAAGCCTAGTTTAAATGGTTTCCATGTTTGGTAATCCACTGCATGATTTGTCAGCATCTCTTTCTGTTATCTTTGCTCTGGTGCAGGGGTGGGCGGAGCTTCAGAGAACGATGACCCATCAAAGATGGTGATGGTGCTGGCCGCCACTAACTTCCCCTGGGACATCGATGAGGCCCTGAGGAGGCGGCTGGAGAAGAGGATCTACATCCCTCTACCTTCAAGTAACTCTGCTCACTTCTGGATGCTGGATGTGCTCGATTGGTTAGAGTTGGCCTGATCTGAGACCAGTTTCCTGACCTGCATGGATTAAACACAACCCCTGCTTTTACACCTTCTAGTAGTCCTCCTGCAGCTAATCTGACTAAATACAAATGAGTTCAGACCTTCCTGTTCTGAGAGCAGCAGCAGGAACGCCTTCATGGGCAAAGATCTAAAGATCTTAGAACTCTGATCCAAACACATTAAGAGTAAAGATGATGATGATGATGATGATGATGATGGCTTTGAAGCATGGCAGCAGTCACTGGTCTTTACTGTGGATATGAGAATCAGCAGTTTTGTACCTGTTGTCCTTCATGTGATAGACCATCACAGTCCAGGATAGTGAAGTGGAAAGAAAGTCATACTTGATGGACATCCATTTTCTGCCACAGATTCTGAATTGGGTTTAGCTCTGGACTTTGACTAGGCCATTCTCGGACAAAACTGTGCTTGGGTCTGAGGCGTTCCCTTGTAGCTGTGGCTGGGGGTTTAGGTTGTTGTCTCTTGGAGCCTCTAACAGGTTTGCCTCCCACCACCAACTGATCAGCTTCCCCGTCCCTGCTGAAGGAAAGTATCCCCACAGCATGATGCTGCTACCACCGTATTGATCATGGGAATGGTGTGTAGGGAAAGTGTTGGGCTTGCTACCTGCATGTAGACTAAACCTAACATGTTGGGTCTAACCTGTTCCACATGTTTACTGCCTCTCCTCCACTAAAGGTGGATCTAAAACATGCAGGACAGTGGGCCCTTAGGACCAGGGTTGCTGACCATTGTTTTCCATGTATCATTTTTGTGAGAAAATATGAACATTTCAGACTCTAATTACTTCTACTGGACTCTGTAACAAACCTGTAGGCTTGCCATCTTCAACAACTCATGTTTACTTTTGCTATTGAAACCTTTTTTACCTTCACTTAATGCTGCGTTCATGTTTCAAAGTATGATTGTAATCATTATTAGGTGATGCCTAGCAGCACTACTCATTTCTAGGGGTGATGGAAGGTTTGTTGTTATAGCAACATATGTTGAGTCCTTTATTTAAAGCCAGAAATGCTGTCACTTCAACATATAACGATGTTCCACATCGCTCGTCCCTTCATGGTGATTGGTGTTGGTTCTATCAGTTAGGAAGTTAACGCCAGAGTTGTAAGTGGAACAAGCTGCCATGTTTTGGTGAAGATGGATCAGGATTCTTGTCTTTGGAATCGCCTGAAGCAACATTCAGGGGGTGTCGAGTGAAACTCTCATTTCACATTTATAACATTGATGTGAGCTCAGGCTAGCACATGGCCATCCCATGACAGACAAGATGCAGACATGTCTATTTCCTGGAGTTTACCTACAGATGCTTGGCTGAGAATAACACCTTGAGCTTCCAGGGAATTGGATAACAGCATTCCAAGGTCTCCTGCTACACAGCTTAAACAATAGCAGCTCTGAATTCTGACCTCTTTACTGCAAAATGCAGATTTGTAAAGGAAGCTCGTTTTTATTATGTTAATACTATTGCTCAATCTTCTTTATTTGTGTGTGTGTGTTAACTGAAAATGTATTTAATACTGCTCCTTATATTCGCAGTTAAGGGTCGGGTGGAGATGCTCCGGATCAACCTGAAGGAGCTGGAGCTGGCCAGTGATGTGGACCTGGACAAGATCGCAGAGCAACTGGAGGGTTACTCAGGAGCTGACATCACTAACGTGTGCAGGTCAGACACACACACACACACACACACACACATTAAATGGCCCTCCTCAGTGAACACACTAGAAACATGAAATGGGCCTCGATATGAAACAGAACATAAAGGTTGGCTGTTCAGATTGTTAGCTCTGCTTTTTTTTTAATTCTGGCAAAAAAACAATGTTACAAATGTTGGTCTACAGGCAGCAGCTATACTTTGATCAAAGCTCATGTGAGTTCAGAAATGAGTGCTGAAATCCTCTGAGCATTTTTCGGACTGTTGTTACTGTCTGATGTGTTAGAGATGCGTCTCTGATGGCCATGAGGCGACGGATCGAGGGCCTCACCCCAGAGGAGATCCGTAACCTTTCCCGGGACGACATGCACATGCCCACCACCATGGAGGACTTTGAGTCGGCTCTGAGGAAGGTCTCCAAATCCGTCTCAGCTGTTGACCTGGAAAAGTATGCCAACTGGATCGAGGAGTTTGGATCCTGCTGAGAAGAAAGCCATGCTGAATGTGTAAATAGTTGTTTTAGAGTTACGCTAAACTGTTTCTGTGATCAGTCTGATCTGGAGGAATATTCAGAAGATGAGGTCAATTAAATTAGCTGCACTTCTTTTGTACATAATGTTCAGTCAGTTTGAATATGGTAGCAACATGTTTTTATTCAGCAGGAAAAACTGTTAATAGTGTCATCTTTGTACAGATCTGTCAGTGAAAGCCAACCAGATGCCAATTATTTTTAATTTCACAAATTTTTTTGAACATTTCCTTTTTGTCTTTTGGACAATGTACATTTCTATGAATGCAACACTAAAAATATTTCTATAAATAAAGTGATTACTTTTTGTTCATCTAAATGAAGGAGCCATTTTATTGAGTCACTTTCAGGGTCAAGTTTATTTATTAGCACTTGTGTTCCAAAACATCAGTTGATCAAAGTGCTTCACAAAGACATCCACAATCATAAAATGAGACATTTTCCATCCTAACATCATCCTGGGATCAACATATTCATTTGGTCTTGGACTTTCTTGGACCAGTTGTGATGCCGTAGTTCTTGCATTGAGAAATTCTGTTCATTGCCACAGATTATTCATCCACTCCAATAAAAGCTGGTTCAGTCTGACAGCAGAATGCATATAGTTCAAACCCACACAGGCTGAGTCGATCATAGAGGAGGTGGTCTAGGTTCAGCAGGAAGAAGCAGAACCAGCTTCCGACGGAGAACAAAAGGTTCAAGGTTCTAACAGCAAATGCCGGTTCATTTCAATAAAGAAGAATATCAATGGAAACTCAATTTGCCATTCAGTTCAAAATATGAATGTTTAGCTTTGTTAAACATTGTGATTATGGTTTTTATTTTGATCAACTTTCTGCTAATGAAACGACGGACCAATAAAAATGTTGGTCATTTCAAACCTTCCATACTTTGTTGGGGCTCGTTCTGCATGAATGACTTCATCAGTGCATCATGGCAAGGAGGAGATCAGCCTGAGGTTCTGGAAGCTGCTCTGATACAGACCTTCAGTTCGTCTGGATTTCCTTACCGTCTCATCTTCCTCTTGACATTCTTTATGGGTTTAGGTTAGACCAGTCTGCTGGACAATAGCAGTGATGCCACGTCAGTCAAAACAGAGTTGCCAGGTTCTGGAAAATGAATTCAGTGGAAACTTCACACTGGAGCTCAAGTAACTTGGATTCTGAGCTCCTCCTTTCTTCCTCTAGACTCTGGGACCTTCATTTCAAAATGAATTGGAAACTGCATCCTGACAACCTTGTAACAGTCCAGTCCCCCCCCCCCTTAGGTTCTTACACCATCAGTGGTTCAGGAGCAGCAGAAAAAAGCTCTGACTCCAGCTGCGCTGCGGGCCATTATTTGTGGCTCTACCAACTCTTGAAGGCTGCAGTTGTCCTTGTCCACCTGTTTCTTTTTTCCTTCCGTCGAACCTTTTATTAATGTTTGAATGGAGCACTCTGATTAATCACCTACTGTAGCTATAACCTGTGGGGCTGTTTGTTTGCTGGACATCTGTCCAGGCTGCAATTTCTCATGATTCTTTTAATGGTAATATTCATTTTCTGAGAATCTGGGGTTTGGGTTTTCAATAGCTGTGAGCCATAGTCATTTAAGTGAACCGAAATAAATGCTTATTTTGAATGGAATGTTTCAATGATACTAAAAATGACAGATGCACCTGTACATACATGGTCTGTATAAACAGCAGGATTGGTGATCAGAAAGCCTTTAGCTCTGTGCCTAAGCAGCAGCTGCTGCACCATGAAGTCTGCTTCTCATGTTAGGGGCGACTGTGGCTCAGTCATTTTCCAGTGAGGTTTGATTCCAGCACCCTGACATGCCCCTGGGCAAGGCACCTAACCCCACATTGCCTGCCAAGTGTGGCTGTAGTGAAAAGCGCTTCATATATTCAGACTGAACTTCAGTTTAGCTTCACATTAAAAGACGTTCTCCACATTTTAACACAAGATCAGGATCAACAGACATGTTGGTTGTAAGGAAAGCATTTATTAACCAAGTTCCAACCCTGTTGCATTGCAAACATGTAACACATGGATCTGTACAGATTCAACAAAGCTATAATGGATACATACGCATCTCTAAGATTCATGCTTCCATACTGCCTGCCATGAGAGCTGACCTAAAATCTGTAGGGCTGGACTGCTGTAGAAGCTGGGTTGCATCATCATGCAGTTTAGAATGGACTGAAGGAACAGCTCGCCACGCTCACTGGCTACACATGCATGCTTTTTCTAATGAATAGACATCATGCAGTCTGCCGCTTGAGTCCGGTCCAGACTCCATCTCAGCTGATCTGGGGAGTAGAAACTGACCGTGGGACAAGAATGGCCAAAAGCATGTTGATGTCTAGACCACTGAGAAAACAGCCTGGTGATGAGAAGAAATGGATCATCTGAGGCACTCTAGATTACAGAACATGATGAGATGAGCAACATCTGTCCAGCTTTGATAGGCAAATACAGAACAAAGTGCAGAGCCAGCATTTCCATGGGGACTTTGTGGTTCCCTCTGTTCAGTCAGAGCAGCAGCTTTGTTGTGTGTCTGCCATGCACAAACATGGGCAACTTCATTTACAGTCTTCAATACAAACAACACACAAAGTGGTACTTTAGTGCCATACAGGCCCCTCCCCCACCCTGCACATAAACAACGAGGCACTGTGAAGAACAATCAGCAGCAGAACCTCACAGGTGTGCAGTAGGCTCCACAGGTACAGGAGGTGCTTCCTTACCAACCACATTCATTGTGACATGAAACATGCCGAGGAAGTGATCTGCATAGATGTGTCTCCAAGGGCTGCCTTAATTCACCTGTAACGGCTTCCAGTTAAAGGGCAACAGATGAGCAGACCCTGCAATGCCTGCTGGGAAATAAAAGCAACTATTTATTCTAGTTCTAGTGATGCACCATTTTCAGTTTACACATGCATCCTTTCTATAATTCAACAAAAAAAATTGTTAGGGACAAATGTTTTGATGAATAAATCTGGATAATTCCTTCACATTCTCCTGCATTAGCTATCAAAAAATCTCCACCCTTTTTTGTTTATGTCACAATATTTTGAAGAAGAAAAAAATTAAGCAGGTCAGAGGTCAAGCAAAGCCAGATCCGTGCTGATGTTCTCACATCAGCTGTTTGTAACAGAAACCCTTCAAAAGACACCAAAAAGGAACCAATGAGGCCCCGCCCACACGACTTTTAAACAGGTTCCAGAGTGAAAACGCTCAACCTGACCTGACCTCTGACCCCAAATACGTCATAAGTTCATGGTGGTACTGCAGCTATAAAAACATCTCCAAAAAAGCCTCCCCTCGCCCTTTGCTGTTCGCTATTCTTGTTTCCTTGTTGCGTTTATGCTCATGTCCCATACTCTGTGTTTAGCACCCCCTAAAGGTCTGGGGGAGTAAAAACAGCGTTTTGGACCATTCTCTGTGTTTCCGTGTGGGCACAACTGTTTCAGAAAAACCGGGACCTCAGTTTTACAGAAAAAGGTTAATTATTGTGGAATAACATGACGGCTGTCAGACAGTTTTTATTTGTGCTTTAGATTAGCCTGATTTAGCGCTGGCTTTACAGGAACTGATTGCCATATTTTAGATAACTTAACGTCTGCCATTTGCCTGACAAACATGGTAAGAGGGAAACCATCTTGAATTTACTTTTTTAAAACAAAACCAGAAGAAACTAGTTTATTCTTGCTGTTTGCCATTAAAAGAGGTAATAAACACACAGGCCACATGCACCTCCAGCCTCTGCTTAAGAACGCCTGTGAGCTTCCTTTAAAAGTGGTGAAATATTTGAGAATGAAATGTTTGAAGCTAATAATATTCTGAGGAAACCTTTATTCAACCCCCATGTTATGAAAACTAAACTAAATCTGAATTAAACCCCCACCGCCCCCATGGTGGTCATTTAACTGGGGGGTTTAAATGGACCATCACTTTGATCAGGGGTTAGGGTTATGAACAGTAAACTGAAGTGAAACCATAAGAGAGGGTCACAGGTCTGAATTTAAGCAGGGAACAGAACCAGAGGCCGGAACCCAACTGGAAATCAGAAAGAGCATGAGCTAGAAGGAGCTGGGCCAAATCTGCTCTGCTCTGCTTCAAGGCTTCTTCTCTTCTTCAGGTGCCTCTAATTCTCCACTCTCCAGCAGGTTGAGCTTCTCTTCCTCTGGCATTAGAGTGATGGGGTTTATGTGGAAAATGTGCCTGTGGAACCGACCAGGGAGGGTGGGCTGTCAGACAGAAAGACGCTCAGGATATTCTTCAAGATCACATGATTGGAAACACTCACTTGTGTTCACAGGCTGGGAAGAACAGATCCAAGATCTTAACGATGAACGCCGATCCAACGACACCGATCACAACCACCCACATGACCAGGAAGAAGACGGGCAGGGACTCATAGCAGAAGCGCCTCAGATGCTCCCTCGCATGCTCCACCCACTGACACATGGCCTGAGGAGAGGAGGGACACAGGTCAGAGCAAGGCTCTGGATCTCCAGTCCTCAAGCGGTGAGTTCCTGAAACCTTTAGGTTCACATCAGTCATTAAGATCAGACTAGTTTATCTGCTAACACGATTTTATCCACAGTGCCTTACAAAAGTATCGATACCTGTACCATTTGTCTCTAAGGTCTCTGTAAGACCTCTGCAGGATGTCTCAACCAGCTAGGAGCCTAAAATATTCACTGCTTCTTCACAAAAAGCTCAGTCAGATTGGAAGAGAAGAGTCTGGAAAAAAGCTATTTTTAAGTCTTGCCACAGATTCTCAATAGGATTTAACTCTGGACTTTGACTGGGTTATTTGAACACATGACTATTATTGGATCTAAACCACTCTACTGTAGTTCTGGCTGGAAGTTTAGAGCTGTTGACATGCTGAAAGGTGGAGTTCCAGCAGCCTTTAACAGGTTTTCTTTCCCAGCATTTAGCTCCATCTATTCTTCCATTAAACCCCAGTCCCTGCTGTAAACTTCATTCCCACACCATGCTGCTGCCAACACCATGTTTTAGTTTGGAGTTTATGTGCAGAGTTAGTCTTCTGCACTGTGCAAATAGACCAAAAGATTTCATCTTGGTCTCATCTGACCAACTGAAGAGAACAAGTTTCTTTTAAAGGAGGGGTGGCATATAAAATCCACTTTTTAAAGCTTTTCATCACATTCTTATGCCATTCCCTCCTTAAAAACATGCCCAAAGTGTTTCTTAGGTTAATTTATGTATGTTTGAGTAATATCTATAAACTCTCGCGGCCGCCATGTTGAGAACTGAACGCCAGGGTCCTCCTAGGAACGCCCTAACCTCCCAGCAACGCCCCTAAATGTTGATTACCACCCACGTCTCTCCACAGCCCTCCCTCCCCCGCTGCCAGAGCACTAAAGCAGAGCGTCGTCAGCAGCAATCAGGTAGCACCTGTGGAAAGTAGTAGCTCTTGAACGAGCCGCTGAACGCGCTCCGGTTCATCCAGAATTTCACTTTCAGGGTCAGAGATGGGATCAAATGCATCTGCTTGTACCATGTCCTGCGTGGCCATAGTAACCCAAAGATATGCCTGTCTTCCAAAAGTCCGGCGCACCAATGCTACAGTGCTGTAATGCTTCGTCCCCATGCGACTGGAGAGAGTTGTGATGACGTTGACGGCAGCGCGTTGAAGGGGGCGTGTCCGAGACTCTTAAAGAGACATGCAGCTAATTCAGTGCAGACATGCTGTGAGTGCATAATTTCAAATAGGTAGTATAAATCATTTATTGAACTTACAGATCTATTTCAGGTAAAATTATTCATGTACTGGACCTTTAGAATTGCTCTTTCTGCATAAGAAGAACGTGCCACCCCTCCTTTAAATACATATTTTTTTCCCCCATAAACATAAAATCTGTCAATATTATCATCAGCTTATGAAGCAGTCACTAACAGCAGCTCCAGTTTGACTTACCGAATAAGATGATGTCACTTCCTTGGGCGGGCTGCCCACCTCGTTCTGATCCGACGGGCCCGGTTCTATGTCCTCGTACTGCTCACCATATGTGACGTCAGAGAGCAGGTTGGGGTCCATACGCAGCGGGGTTTCTGGAAGCTTCCCTGGAGCCGCCACCTCTTCCTGTGTGGTCTCACTGTGCTTCTCTGTGTGGGGGTACTGGCTGGTGGTCTGAGACATCAGCTGTTCTTCATCTGAGTTCAAAGTTACACGTAATAAGACCAACAAGCACCAAAGCATAAAGATGTAAATAGGAGTTTGGGTTGTAATACACACCTCTTCTGAAGTTTGGTGGATCTGTGACGACCACGTCATTTTCTCGGGGAATCCGGAAGATCTCGCTGTGTCCGATGGGATAGATGTTGGTAAACTGGGCCAACTTCTGGAATTCTGGGCTCATCAGTATTTTCACCTCACACATGTCAGGTTGGTGAACCTAAAAGGCACAAAGAAAAGGTCAGAGGTAGCATTCAGAAAGACTGGGTCAGCCTGAGAGGTGAACACCTCAGCATCTGAGACAAAATCTGGAGCAGCAGGTGGGATCCAGTCACCGTTAAGAGTTTTATGATCTTAGCACAGGTGAGTTAAAAGAAAGAGCTTACCTCTTTGCCTTCCAACTCGATCACTTCGCTGAACACCTGCAGAGCCACAACCTCATCTGAGTCGCTGTACAGCCGGTTCTGGCTCACCATCACCCGGGTAACGGTCGACACCAAGTCCCCTGAATCAAACTCCCTGCTTCCATTACTGCTGTCCACTGGAAAACACCAAACACGCATCAATACACTACTTACATCCACTAAAAGGAGAACATCAAAGTAGCTTTTGAATATTATTTCAATATCAAGTAGCTGGATGTGGAAAAACAGTTCTTGTACAAGAGTAATAAATGAGACACACTGTAATACTTTTTGCTTGGTTCCATCTCTATAAACACTTCAGTACCACAACCTGGAGGATTTTACTTTATCTGTAGATTTCCAATGATGCACAAGAGTCAGCTCTGTAGCTCTCTGCTGCTATTTTATCACAGGTTTATTTCACTGCAAATATTTTATTAAGGCAAATATTCAATATATGCAGAAAAGGGTATTTTAATATTTATAGCTCATAAAAAGAAATCACGTCTTTAAAATCCGTAGCAGATCAGAGCTTTACAGACAAATCAGAAATCAGTACGTCTTCTGTTTGTCTTTATTTAAAGGTTTTGGGGCTATAGTGGCCTTTTTTTAGAAATAGGGAGGGAAGTGGGGGAAGACATGTGGCAATGGTCCACAAAGACGGCACTCGAACCCAGGACGACTGCGCAGAGGACTGAGGCCTCTGTACATGGACCGCCCGCACTAGCCACGCAACGCTCCCGGTGCGTGGGTGTGTATATATATATATATACACATCCCTATATAGAAATAATAAGCTTGGACTGCAATGTTAGGTATGCCATATATTCAGAAGTGGGTAGGGAAGTAACTAGTTAAATTTACTCAGTTACATTTAGGCCTATCTGAGTAACTTTTTGGAAATAATGTACTTTTGAGAGTAGTTTTGGCATGTCGTATTTTTTACTTGAGTAATAAACTCAGCAAAAAAAGAAACGTTCCTTTTTCAGGACTGTGTATTTCAACAATAATGTTGTAAAAATCCAAATAACTTTACAGATCTTCATTGTAAAGGGTTTAAACAATGTTTTCCATGCATGTTCAATTAACCATAATCAATTAACTAACATGCACCTGTGGAATGGTCGTTAAGACCTTAACAGCTTACAGAAAGTAGGCATTTAAGGTCACAGTTCTAAAAACGCAGGACACTAAAGAGACTTGTCTACCGACTGTGAAAAACACCCAAAGAAAGATGCCCAGGGTCCCTGCTCATCTGCGTGAACATGCATTAGGCATGCTGCGGGGAGACATGAGGACTGCTGATGTGGCTAATGTCCGCACTGTGAGACGCCTAAGACAGCTCTACAGGGAGACAGGAAGGACAGCTGATCATCCTCGCAGTGGAAGACCACGTGTAACAACACCTGCACAGGATCGGTACATCTTTTTTTTTTTTTTTTTTTTTTTTACGTGTCCTGTTTGGCAGTGTGGAGCTCAGAATTGGTGTCTGAGTACCAAGTAGAAGCCCAACAGATTTACTTTCACAAGCGGAGCAGTACAGCTTTTGCTATAGTCCTCCACTTGATATATGTGTGAAAAATCTTTATTATGAATTGTTGGGGTTTTTATTTCCTGATGTTATGGACACGGAGACGGAAAATTAAGGAGAAGAAAGAAGGAAGATGAAGAAGAGAGGTAGGAAACAAAATGTCATGAGAGAGGGTGAGTTGAAAATACAAGAGAGGAAGGGGAAAAAAGAAAACACAGGAAGACATTGAAGTCTGCCTCGATACCCACAGGACGGCAGAGAGAGGGGAAAAACAAAACAAAACACGAAAAAGGAACATCGACAAAACCAACCAAACATTGTGAACTAAGAATTACACAACCACATCATACAAAAATAGATATAAAAATACAACAACAATGTCACAGAAAAACTCATGGTACCGATTAATGAAGCTCTAGTTATGATAACCTCAGCCCAAGAATATATCCTTAAACACCAGAGACCCCACATCTATGTGTGTGTGTTAGCATGCTGGTGCATATAAGGTTTCTCCATAAGAGTGTTCGATAGTTGGTGTGAGCAGACATCAATCCGTCTCCCAGGAATCGATGCAGACATGAAGGAGATCGGAGCAAAGACGTCCAAAGGACCACCAGAGCCCCAGGCGGACCCGGGCGGGGCCAACCGCATCCCCCAAGAGAGGAGCAAAGGAGAACCCCAGGGGAACATCCAGCGGCCACTATGCAGGGGCCCGGGGGGCAGCAGTGACGAGCCCACGGGCTCCGCCGGCAACCGGCCGCGCCGGGGCGGGCCCGTCAACGGACCGGGGGAGCCGGGGCCCAGGGGCACTCCACCCCCTAGCAGGGACCCGACAAGGGACCGGCCGAGGAGGGGCCCCCGGCACTGCAGGGGCCGCGGCCGGCCGCCACGCGACGCCTCCACCCTAGGCCAATCTCCACCGCCAACATCCCAGCGCCCCACCAATAGCCGCAGGGGACGGACAGCATCACCAGGCCGGGCTCAGCCAGCATCTGGAGGCCAAGTTTTACCAGCTCCCGGGTCCTGATCCCGCGCAACGCAGGGCGCCGAGACCAGGCATCCAATGAGGGCCAGGGCCGGTCCAACCCGCCAATGAACCGGCCACGCACGGTGCGCACAGAACAGGTGATCAAACGAGCAGAGACGCCGATCCGCATCCCGCCGAGCCACCGAGCAGGCACCACCCAACAATCCCAATCCTGGCACCCCTAAAAGAGGTGCCCCAACCAACCAAAGGAAGATATCGGCCCAGCGCATCGGCCGACCGACACACCGGCCCCCCCAGGCACGCACCAGGTCCGAACCAGATTGACCACCGGCGCACCGGCAGGCAGGGGCCCAGTCACCGGCGGGGAGTGACGGAGGGGAAATAGGCCCCCCATTAAGTGTAAGGCCTGAGGCGAGGGGGCAGGCCAAGATCCAACCTGACAGGTAGACAAAGACATACAGACACAGTCATACGTTCCCTCCCTCTTAAACCCATACATTCTCACTGACTGAGGATCGGTACATCTGAATATCACACCTGAGTGACAGGTACAGGATGGCCACAACTGCCCGAGTCACACCAGGAACACAAAATCCCTCCACCAGTGCTCAGACTGTCCGCAATAGGCTGAGAGAGGCTGGACTGAGGGCTTGTAGGCCTGTTGTAAGGCAGGTCCTTACCAGACATCACCAGCAACAACGCCGCCTATGGGCACAAACCCACCTTCGCTGGACCAGACAGGAGTGACAAAAAGTGCTTTTCACTTTTGAGTCACGGTTTTGTCTCACCAGGGGTGATGGACGGATTCGTGTTTATCGTCGAAGGAATGAGCGTTACACCGAGGCCTGTACCCTGGAGCGGGATGGATTTGGAGGTGGGGGGTCCGTCATGGTCTGGGGCGGTATATCACATCACCATCGGACTGAGCTTGTTGTCATTGCAGGCAATCTCAATGCCTTGCGGTACAGGGAAGACATCCTCCTCCCTCATGTGGTACCCTTTATGCATGCTCATCCGGACATGATCCTCCAGCAGGACAACGCCACCAGCCATACTGCTCGTTCTGTGCGTGAGTTTCTGCATGACAGCAATGTCAGTGTTCTGCCATGGCCAGCGAAGAGCCCGGATCTCAATCCCATTGAGCACGTCTGGGACCTGTTGGATCGCAGGGTGAGGGCTAGGGCCATTCCCCCCAGAAATGTCCAGGAACTTGCAAGTGCCTTGGTGGAAGAGTGGGGTAACATCTCACAGCAAGAACTGACAAATCTGGTCCAGTCCATGAGGAGGAGATGCACTGCAGTACTTCAAGCAGCTGGTGGCCACACCAGATACTGACTGCTACTTTTGATTTTGAGCCTCCCTTCATTCAAGGACACATTATTCTATTTCTGTTAGTCACATGTCTGTGAAACATTTTTAGTTTATGTCTTATGGTGTCGACTCTTTTAGTGTTCATACAAATATTTACACACATTAAGTTTACTGGAAGTAAAAACAGTTGAAAGTCAGAGGATGTTTCTTTTGATGAAGTATCCCTACTCTTACTTGAGTAAAATTTCTGGCCTCTCTTCCCACTGTGAGTAAATTCACTGAAAGAAGAACAAATGTATTTAAACCAAAAACACACACCTACAGTTTATTAAAAGGAGACCTCCTGTTTCCACACAAGCTTTGGTTTTCTAATGTAATATTCTGTCTGTTGAGCTTGTTGTTGCAATTTGAGATCAAGTGAATATACAATAAACACCATAAATTGTCACTGGAAGTACTTTTGACCACATTTTAAGATATTTTTATTCATTTCCTACAGTAAGTATTGGTATTACATTGGAAAAAAAATTGACTTAGAAAAGTGTTTCTTCTGCTTAGAATGTTATTTTGTAATTATGATATTTATTTGTATCGTTTTTTTAATTTTAATCCTTAAAATACCAGAATTTGCCAATACTTTTATTAGGTATGTGTATTGGCAAGAATCTGGCGATACGATATACTGTGATACTATGAGTAAGACTATATATTGTAATTTGAAAAATTTTTTAATTTAACTGTAGAGAAACTGTCACAGCATCCTTAACACATCCAGTTTTATTACTCAATCTAGTTGATCCACTGGAACGGAGATGAAAATAGCCACCAACTACCAGTAATACTTTTAATTTTACTAAGAAAATTACTGTCATTAATGGTTCCATTCAAATTCTAAGAAAAAAAATCAACATCGATTTATTGCTTTTGAGTATCATTACATCGTGTCATAAAATAGATATATTAGCTGAAAACTGAACAAATAGACATGGATGTTTAAATAAGACCTTCAGAAAGCCTGAAGTACTATTGCTCAATACCAGAGATTACGGGAAGGAAGAGAAAAGTAACGGGAGGGTCCATTTTTTCCCACTTGTGGTTTAACATTTTGCTCTCCAAAGAAGAGTGAGGGAGGGAGAACTCACAGAGAAGAGCCAGGCAGTTGAACCTTGTGACTCCTGAAAGCTCCACCGGGATCTCGTTGACCAGCACCTGCTCTTCACCCACTGATATGTTTAAATTGATCTGGGAGAAAAACCAGAAGAGAGCAGTGACTCATGAGCTGCTCTCCTGATTTCTCACAAACAGACGAAGCTTAGGAACTTGAATTATTCCCACTGAGGCCATGAATGTACCTGTAAGCTGTTGGACTGCTGTAGCTCGGTGTCTGCAAGTGTCCCTGCTGTCACGTTAATCAGGATATTTTCCTGCGAGGAAAAAACTCAGAGTAAGAACACAAACGCCTGGCTGCTAATTTGAGCGGAAAGGCTAACACAGAAGCTAACATCAGAGAGGAAACGTCTTCGTCTCTTACCGTGTTTAGCTGCTTTGTCGCTGACTCGGCGATAAAAAGAAGAACAAGGAGACAAACTGTGGGACTCGCCATCCCTGCTTTTAGTTCTCTTCAAACAAAAACAAGTCGGGAAAAACCGCTGCGCACATCTACGGACTGCGCAGGTGTACGAAACGTTCTTCTGTTTTTCTCGCGAGAAGTGAAAACGTCAGCATGGCGGTGCTTCTTGAAACGACGCTGGGGGATATTGTAATTGATTTGTTCACAGAGGAAAGACCTAAAAGTAAGACTATATGTAACAATTACCCTTAGATACACGTTAGCACATTAGCTCGTTCATAACTGAGCGACACATCTAAGAGCCGGCTTCATTCCACAATATGGCGGTGTTAGCTTAGGTGGTTAGCTAGTGGCTTCTTCACTAGTTTCATCCTGCTCTAGTTTACCATGTTCCACTATTTACTCCGCCACTCACTCACCTTTATCTGCGCCGCTGTAATAAGTTACGTTATAGCTTACTTCCAAACATATTATGCTCTAGTGTTAACCCTTGGTGCGTCTCTCTGTGCTCTCTTTCAGCCTCCCTAAACTTCCTGAAATTATGCAAAATCAAATATTACAACTACTGCCTCGTCCACAATGTGCAGGTAAAAACTAAACTGTGAAAACTAAAGTTATTTGTTATTTTTCCAGCTGTGCTGTGCCAGTGAGCCTCCACCGGAGGACGCCAAACACAAAGCTTACATTCAGAGATACCATTGTTCATACACCTCGAGGAAGGATATTATTACCTTAACTTTTCCATCAGATGTATTCTAGCACATTATTCACAGTAAAACAAACCTCACATATATGATACAACACAACGTAACCTGAACACTGCCTTGGCAAAACTACAACTGGTTTCTCTAAATTGCCTTTAGGTGTGGGTGTGTGTGTATGCATGGTTGTCTGTCCTGTATGTCTGTGTTGCCCTGCGATGGACTGGCGACCTGTCCAGGGTGTACCCCGCCTCAGAGAAAAATATGTCCAGTCATTAGCATCCCAAAACATTTTAGGCATATTCAAATACAATACAAAAGATATCACTATAAAGACAAGAAAAGATCTTTGTCATCTAGTTAGCATTGTTAATAAAGTACCATTTAATGTAACATCCTGTCACTTTCATTCGATGTGACCATTTTAAAATTATTTTATGATTCATAACTTATTTTTAGGTTGATTTTAAAAGGTAAACTGTCATAAAACGGCTATAAAACTGTCAACATGTGGATGTGATATTATAAAGAAGTTTGCATCACGTGCCCAGTTGGATCAACTTAATATCTAATGCTGTGTAGACAAAATCCTTGGCATTATAGAACCCTCAGTGACAAAGAATAACATACATACATACATTTCTGGGAAGAAGTTATTATTATGATGTTGTATTTATCTGTTGATGTTTGTCTTTTACAGCCAGACAGTTCAGCTGTTAGATAAACTGATTATGATGCATCATGCTGTTTTGAGAAATGTTTTCATAACCCGTGGTATTTATTTCACCTCCTCATTCTGTGAGCTCATGCTGTGACTTTCAGGCATTTTTAAGGGAGTTTTTGCCATTTTCAATTTTTTTAAAGTGTCTTTTAAGCCAAAAAGCCAAGTAAATCAGAATTATTTGGAGTTCAGTTTTCCGGGTATGACCAGAACGTTTTTCACAAGTGCTGTCTTTTCCTCAGAGGGACTTCATTGTGCAGACAGGAGATCCTACTGGAACCGGCCGAGGAGGAGAATCAGTTTTCTGGTCAGTTGTGGAATCTTTTTTAGATGTTTTAGGAAGTAGGCTGAGCGAACCTGTGTGAACCTGTCTGTGCTGTGGATTCCTAGCAAACTGTATGGAGACCAAGCACGCTTCTTTGATGCAGAGAAAGCGCCACGCATCAAACACAGGAAGAAGGGGACGGTTTCCATGGTGAACAACGGAAATGATCAGCATGGGTCTCAGGTGAAGAGCTTTTAAAAACCCGCCATATTTGACAATTTCTGAACCTTTCAAACAAACCACACCAATTTCCCACTGTTTCTTTCTAGTTCCTCATCACAACTGGGGAGAACCTGGACTACCTGGATGGAGTCCACACTGTGTTCGGAGAAGTGACAGAAGGATTGGACATCTTAACCAAAATCAATGAGACCTTTGTTGACAAGGATTTTGTCCCATTTCAGGATATAAGGTGAGTTGGAACAAAGAGTTCATGTACATCATTCATAAAGGACCACATGTGACTCCTACTCCACCTGCAGTATGTTCACTCACTGTAAACTACTCCACCTTTTGTTACACTCAATGTATTTTATGTACATATGCAATGTATTTTATATGATAATTCAACACAAACTAGTTCATGAACCTAAAGTGGAAGGAAAATGATACAAATGTTTGAAATTTGCTAAGAACAGTCTGAGAAGTGTGGAATTAGTTTGTATTCACACTCCTAAAGTCCACTTGTGTGATTTAATCTCAGTATAAATCCATCAGCTCTGTGAAGACCTCAGATGTTTGTTAGAGAACACCCAGCATCATGAGGACCACGGAGTCCAGCAGCAGGTCAGGGAGAAGGTTCTGGTCCAGTTTACAGCAGGTTTAGGTTCTAGACTAACGTCTATAGAGTTCTCATCAATCCATCATCTGGACCTGGAGAGATGATTCTACAGCTGCAAACCTAAAAAGACATGATCATCCACCTAAAGCAACAGACAAGAAGGTTAATAATCAGAAAAGCAGCCAAGAGGCCCTTGGTGACTCTGGAGGAGCTGCAGCAGAGAAATTGTTCACTGGAAAACTGTTAGTATGGCAGAGTGGCAGGAATAATCTATTGTTGAAAGAAAGCTTTAAAAGTTCCATCGTTTAGTTGTCACCAATTAGTTTCTGACTCCTCAGGCTGTCAGGTTTTCATCAGAGAGAGGAAGAAATGGTCTCTATGGAGACTGGTTTTATTAAATAGTGCTCTGTAGCGCTGCCCTGATGGTAAAGCTCTAAACGGCTTGTGTCCAGTATGTGTTAGCTGCCCTTCTCCTGACCCCTGACCTGTACAAGTCCTGGATGGAGGGAAGGTCAGCCCTGATGATCCTCTCTGCAGACCTGGTTGTTACCTGCAGTCTGTGGATGATCCAGACCAGACAGTGATGGACGAACACTGGACAGGCTGAGTAATGGCCATGGAGAAGATCACCAGCAGCTCCAGAGTCAGTCCATAGTACTTACTGTATGTCTCTGCTGGAGCTTCTTCTGAGCAGTGTCTGTGTGAGAAAAGCTGGATCCTAGGACCCTGAAGGGTCCACAGTAGAGACAGTGTTGTTGAGGATGATGAGGGGGAGGAAGGGTGCTCTCCTGTAGTCTAACATCATGTCCACTGTCCAACAATGACAACTACTTAAATGCTGTGAATGGCCAGCTTCCATTGACCATGGATGATACGGCTTCCATCATCTTTCTCTGATCAGACTGGACACCAGAGCACAACAGTCCTGCCTTAAACAAGCTCTGCCACACCTGCTGATGTATTTATTTGACTGTTCAGTGGGTGCCACTTTATTGACCTGATTTTAGGATTTTTTTATTGTATTGCTCAAGAGCTGGCACTGTCATTTTACTGCAGGATAAACCACACAGTAGTCCTGGATGATCCGTTTGACGACCCTCCGGATCTGCCAGTTCCCGATCGATCACCTGAGCCCACCAAAGAGCAGCTAGATGTGAGAAGAGCAGTGCTATTTCTAATGCAAATGATGGAGGGACTCAGAGACCCTCAGGAAGATGTAAATGATTTAAATACTTTGTGTAAAGCAGCCACAATGTTTCTCATGTATGTGCAGAGTGGTCGTATTGGAGCCGATGAAGTAATCGATGATGCCGATGGGAAAGGAGCAGAGGAGCTGGAGGAGAGGCTGAAGGAGAAGGAAGCCAAGACTCAGGCCATCCTGCTAGAGATGGTGAGACTCTCAGTCCTCTGGGGAACTTGCTGAAGATCCAACCTGAGCGTGTTCTCACTGTTCCTGCAGGTCGGTGACCTTCCTGATGCAGATGTCAAGCCTCCTGAGAACGTCCTGTTTGTGTGCAAACTGAACCCAGTAACCACAGATGAGGACCTGGAAATCATCTTTTCTCGCTTTGGCTCCATAAAAAGGTGAAATATGTTCAATTTAATCTTCGCTTCTTTATTGATGATCTTTGTCTGTGTGGGTAGTTTGTGGTTGTTAGGTTTTCTTTTGTCATTAATAGAAAACATAATTTTGTGTCTGTTCTGTATAGTTGTGAGATCATCAGGGACTGGAAAACTGGAGATTCTCTCTGCTATGCTTTCATTGAGTTTGAAAAGGTGAGCAGCATTATCTCTATGCCTTACATTAGGCCTTACATTATTATTATTCTAAACATAAGTAGGTCACTCTGTTTTCTGTTTAAGCAGCCATGACCCGTCTGTCAGAAGCCCCTTTTAAACAGGCCATGAAAAACGGTCATTTTCCGGACTTCGTCTGTTTTGCTTTTGTGTCTGAAAGCAATCTTCCAGACTTTGTCCGGATACCCTTTACCGGTAATTTTACGGCTGAAGACCCAGTAACAAGAGCGGACTTTTCGCGGTATGGGGTTTGCATTCAGATTATCAGGAAATGTTCTGGGAAAGCTGCAGGGGTGTGGGGCGATGGGGAAAAGGGGAGGGGGGCAGGGAACGCTGTGAGCGCACACATTGATGACGTATAAATGTCATTATTTTCCTTTCTGCTTCTTCGTCGATGTCTCTTAAGCGTTTCCATGTGCGCAAAATTGCACACATCACAAAGACGAGCGCTGCGAGTAGATCTGCTATTTCGTCGGCCATCTTTGCAATAATCCCTTTGTTTGGGGAAATGACGTATACGCCCGCCACACTAAGTTTACGTAATATCCACATACAACCCCCCGCACCCCCAAGACATTCATCATGATCCCCCGGTACATTTCTTACTGTGTGAAAGCAGCACAAAGGCAATGTTCCGGAAAAAAGTGGTGTGTTTGAAAACCGCAAATAATCTAGAACTTCTGTCTAAAAAACAGCGATAGATAGATAGATAGATAGATAGATAGATAGATAGATAGATAGATAGATAGATAGATAGATAGATAATTTTTTCTTCTAGAATTCATGGAAATTTCATGGGCTTTATGAGCTAGAAGCCCAAATTTTGTAAAAATAAACAACTGAATTCTTGAAACCGTTTTAGTTGTGGGCCCTGAATCTATAATCTATGGAAGTTAAATATTTTGAATGGAATTATGGAAATAAATAAACCTTTTCATGATATTTTTTTGAAAAGATATATAGATATATAATTTAGTTTATATGTATATATTATTTAGTTTATTTATATAGCGCCGATTCACAACAGATGTCATCTCAAGGCACTTTACAAGTAAAGTCAAGCACATATCACATTAAAACAATAACAAATAAATTATTTAAGGAACATGTTGGATGTCGCTGTTGAGCAGTCTTATGGCTACAGAGACAAACGATCTGAACCTCTCAGTCCTGCATCTCAGAGAGATCAACCTTTTACTGTAGCTGCTTGTCGTGCTGGTCAGGACATCATGGAAGGGGTGTTTTGTATTAGCCAAAATGCCCGGCAGCTTCCTCCTCATCTACATTTCCATCACAGTTCTTACAGGGTCCAGCTGCCGACCCAGCACAGAACAGGCCTTTTTGACCAGCTTGTCCAGACCTCTGGAAATCCGGTTCTGATCAGTGAAACAATACGAATCATCTGCCCGTCTATCGTTCGCTGATTGAGTCATCCACCTGTACGTCCTCAGGTTGCAGACATGAAAACAGGTCAGAGGAGAAAAAGGTGAGAAGGAGACAACCACCCTAGGGGGGTCCCATGCTCCCCCAAAGAACATTTAGTTTATTTTGTATTTAAAAGCATCAGTCTGGTGCACTTTGAGGAAAAACCAAGCAGAGTTACAGGCTGGTATGAATGTACACTCTAATTCTCAGACCATATAAACTGCACGTTTTCATGTTAGAATGTCCACAATGGGATCAGGAACAAGTGACAAATTTGGATCAACCTCACAGCCAAAACATTTCATCAATAATTCCCATCTATTCTAAAGCATGCAACTAACTACTACAGATCTTAGAAAACCAATATTATGTGAAAATAAACATGATTAACACAAAGGGTATCATGGACAAACAGACAGCTCCCCCTTTCGCAGGGGAGGGGAGGTTTTGTTCAGAAAGGGAGGTGGCCCTCACTCCAAGGGGGCTCAAGTAAGACATAGCCTGTGGGACAAAGGGTCATAAACTTATCTCTGGGCCAAGATGGAGGACAGCATATGGAGTGTAAGGAGATAAAGGGCCATAAAACTAGCTTTAGCTAAAATGGGGCAGAGCACATGGTGTGAACTATCCACATGGAATATCACAGCTTTAACTAACAGACAAGGAACAATGGAGTTAACCCTTAAGCTAACAGACCAGCTAACGTAGATCGGACCGAGCCTGACTCTGCTAACCAGGTGATTAGAGAGCAAGAGGGAGAGAGAACGAGGAAAAGAGAGAAAGAAAGAGTTGGATCCGCTCGGGATAAAAAACAGTTTTAAAACACAGCAAATAATACAGCTCACAAACTTATGCGTGCTGCGACACTAAATGAGCCAACAGGTTCAGCACTTCAGCTAGACCTTTAGCTATGCGTGGATGACGTCTACGACTCGGCTCTAAAAAATCGTCGATGTCAAAATAGGTCGTCGACGCACCACTCCCACACACCACACGCACGTGAATGACCAAAACAAAGCAGCATGGAGAATTAAACTCCGTCTCCAACCATCTCTCAGGCTCAACAGCCTACACTCCCAAGCTCTACACGTCACCAGAATGCAACCTGCCAGCCGCCGCCCTACTTTAAAGGTGTGGGAATACTTTAAATGCAGCCATAAGCGTCAAGGTATAGTTATTTGCAGTCTTTGCAAAATGGAGCTGGCATATCACACCAGCACAACTTCTATGTGGGAACATCTGAAGCGGAGGGATTCCATTGTTACTCGTGACGGCGGAGAACAGAAGTAATTAACGTTACTATCGCCAATGTTTGCTAAACTAATTGCACGTTTGTGTAACGTTAGTAGTGTATTGTATTGTGTAATGTGTGCTGGAGCTCTGTGCACTTCGGTGGTGCGAGCTAACTGTGTTTGGTTTCTGCTAGTAGCTAGTGACTAAACAGCTGTGTTTTGCTAACATTATTTAGAAATAGCATAAAATGCAGGCGTGAATGGTAACGGTGGCTAACTTACAGCTAACAGAACACAGCTATCTAGTCACAAGCGTTGGCGTACGGCCAATTGGCATCAACAAAGTGACGAGCTGCTAGTCATTAGAATAGTGGACTATTTGATAAAATAATCTCTCGAATAATAGTTTTAAAAATAATAGTTTACCCCCACCCCTATTCAGCACTTACAAACACTTTTAAACCAACAATGAACGAGATCCTACTTGTTTAGAACTCTATTTTCCCTATTTATCTGCCTAGACACAAGATTAGTTTGAATGAACCGCTTTAGTCCTACTTTGCTTTGAGGGAGGGCCAGTCCACAAAGAGGGGAGCAAAATGAGTCCGTAGTTAAGCAGGAAAAAGGTGTTTAGAAAACCTGCGCAGGATTTTTCGGACCGTGTGTCCCAACTGCTGGCCGGACGGCATAATGAACTGTCTTGGAACAGTCCTGATATAACCTAAGCTGGATGCACAGACAGCTGTGGGCACTTGGAAGCTTTGAAATGAGAGTTCTCCCCGATCCAGTGGGTCAGGACAAAAAAGGAATCTTCACCGGTCAGTTCTGCTGAGAACAATTTGAAATGGCCACCACCACCATTCTTATAGCCCTTTGACCGTGATGTCATTGTTGATGTCACCATTGGTGGCCACGGACCAATTGGACTGTGTTGGGGGTCACCGCTAGGAATACTGGGAAATACGATCTGCTCAGTCCATCTGGGGAAAATGGCTTCCAACTTCCAACAGTCTGTTCAGTTCATTTGTGGAAAATGGATCCCAACACCCCAGTGAACGAGAGGGTGGCCTCCCTCTGCCCATGGGTGGGGGGACGGGTTCTGACTGTTGTTTGTGCCTATGCGCCGAACGGCAGATCAGACTATCCGCCCTTCCTAGAGTCTTTGGAGGGGGTGCTGGAGAGTGCTCTTCCTGTGGACCTTGTTCTACTGGGGGACTTCAATGCTGACGTGGGCAATGACAGTGAGACCTGGAGAGGTGTGGTTGGGAGGAATGACATCCACCCCCCCACCCCATCTGAACCCGCGCAGTGTTTTGGTATTGGACTTCTGTGCTCGCCATGGATTGGATGGAACACCCTGTTCAAACATAAAGGTGTCCATATGTGCACACCAGGACACCTTACGCCGCAGCTCGATTAACGACTTGGTTGTCGTTTCATCTGTTCT
This sequence comes from Valencia hispanica, assembly GCA_963556495.2. Lineage (NCBI taxonomy): Eukaryota > Metazoa > Chordata > Actinopteri > Cyprinodontiformes > Valenciidae > Valencia > Valencia hispanica. The sequence goes on from OY747719.1 coordinate 3,761,362, forward strand.
GCGGCCGCATGTTTTGGACACTCTGGTAAGGAGAGGGGCAGAGCTGTCCACTGACCACTACCTGAGGGTGAGTTGGCTCCGGTGGTGGGGGAAGATGCCAAACAGACCTGGCAAGCCCAAACGTGTTGTGAGGGTCTGCTCGGAACGTCTGGCAGAGTCTCCTGTCAAAAGGAGTTTTAATTGTCACCTCCGGCAGAACTTCAAACATAATAATTTATGTAAAAATTACCAAGTTTAGGGGCACCACCTGGATTCCCGGAATACAATAGCCAAATTGTTCAGTCTCAGTTTATGTTTATGATTACCTGCCTGATAAGGCTGAGGTAATTAAACAATATATGAAGGAATACGTTCTTGGCGTTCTTGAACAGCAAGTTACTACACATGCAGGTGAAACAACAACAACGGTTTTCCAAAATACAAGTTTATTACAAAAAGAATTCCACTTTCAGTTAACATACTTTAATCAACAAACTCACCAAACTAGTAACACACAACTAAACCACTAAGAAAAGAATAACTATAGTAAAACTAACACTCAGAAGTAACACAGTAAAAGTGATAAATATGCACAGAAATAGAAACAATAAATTGATAATGATGTCACAGTTCAGAATGAATATGTTTGCTCAAAGACCAAGGCTTGTATTGAACAGTTTTGGGAATGAAGCTAAGTTAGTTTTAAACTAATTGTGATTAGTTTAAGACTAATCAGCAGATTCTGGTTTGTTTTCAAAGCACCAATTCAGAATGCAAAGCAGAAGTGAAGAAAAACATGATTTGGAAGAAGCAATGTTTCATTAAACCATTTGCTGAATTTGAAATCAATAACCGTCAGGTAATTGATTCTATTTAATGGATCGGTCACCGCAGTGATTGATGTAATTTAATATTTAGACTTTATGTTGACGTTAACGGCTGTACCAATAATGTCGATCTACTTTAGCATTTTGAGTTTGCAAGAAGGCGGTTTCAAAAATGATTTAAAAGATTAGTTTAGTGTTTAAACCGTGTTTAGTGGTTCATTTATTAAACACCAAACAAAGGAAAAACTGATTGAGTCACTCAGGTTACAGGATATAAAACGACTTTCCATCAGAAACCTCGAAAATCACAGTTTAAACCTGCAGGCCGACTGGCCTGTTTGTACCCGAACAATAAATGAAATCTTACACAAAGTAACAAATCACAGTGAAAATAAACAACCCTTAAATCTTGTTTAAACTAACCTAATCTCGCCTCTGCCCAGACAGACCTTATTGAACGGTTAAAGTTTTCCAAGTTGCTCCGTGGATGATGGGCGAAGCTAACACAACGTTAGCCTGCAGGCTAACCCATCTGCAGTCCGTTAGCAGTGGGAGGATTATGTCGTCCTCTCCGGCTTGCTGAACAGCGATCAGCTGCACCTCATTTCACTGACGCAGTACCTTCTCTGCAGGTTCAAGATAGCATTGTCCCAGGCTTTGTCGCGGTGGGGCAACGCTCTACTCTGGACGCGGTTCTGCGGCATTCAGTAGCTTGTTAGAGGTTCGCTCCACACGGCAGCATCTGTTCACAAAGCAGGGCTCAGGGTGGAACAGAGGGGTTTATCTCAAAACAAACTGGGTTGCGATTCACCTGACTGATCAACAGTATTATCGTCCTTGGAGTGAGTTTCTCCCAGAAACTTGTGTCCTTCCCTCGCCCGCAAAAGAAGGATTGGATCTGTTATGGCAAAAAAATATCTCAGGGTTTCCATAATAAAGAAGACTTGGGTCCCAGAAGACGTTTTAAGTATTTAATTCAAACAGGTCTGGCCAGACATGGAGGGGACAGAGTTACTCGTGCATCACCCTAACCAACCTTTCTAACTAACCCCTTAAATAGTATTCAGCAATTATTGTTTATCTCTGTAGATGTCTTCTCCAACCTTTACGCCCCGGCGTCTGTCTCTCTGGTGACCTGACACATATATCTTTCTCATAACATTAAGCTGGAACAATAAGTTTGCCCCTAACCTTGTCCTCTGCCTTAGATACATTCACTAAACAGATAATATACACTTAATTCCTAATTACATAACAATTTTCCACCACAATTCCCTGCTTTTATTAACTTAATTAATATCATAAATATAAAGGGAAAATTCTAAAGTGCTATCACAAACCTCCCTAAAAGGTTGGTAGGTTGATCAAAGAAAAAAAGACAATGTTCAAAACACAAATTACAATCAGATATGAGACATTTTTGGCCATGGAATTAGCTCACAGTGACAAATATTACATCCTTCCAGATGACTTTGCTGAGACTCCTGTGCATTGAGACCGAAAACCCACGGGGTCTTCTTACCCCATTTTATTGTGGGCAAAATGTCATCTCAACAGCCCCTCGCCCCAGAGGCGGCCATCCACAGGTCTCGTCATCGGTCAGGATGCTCTAGATAAAACACAGAATAAAGGAGAAATTATGTAGCATCTTCCAGTACACTTCAGAGGGTATTACATCAACACTAGATGTTGAAATGTGTACTCTTCCCTTGCACTGTTGCCTTGAAGTCAGCCTCCGCCAGCATCCACTGACCCGTAGCCACCGATCAGTCCTTCACCGGAAAGGAGAGAGTGGTCACCCCTCAGAAGGTCCTCCAGTGAGAACCTCCCTATGCGACCCTTGGGAGCTGAGCTAATTAGGTATTAGAGCATTGATGTTCAAACATAGGTGAGCCAATTCACAAAGATGGATAGGATTAATATGACAAGTGCTTAAGTGGCACCAACACACTCTGAGTTTGGTTTCAGATCAACCTGATGCAACTGTGTGCAAAAGCAATTCTAAACAACTCACAACCTGGTTACTGAGCCAAACCTCATCAACTGAAGCTAGATTACAATAAAGGTAAATTTTTCCAAATCACTCTGTACTAAGTCCTTGCCAAGAAAAAGACAACCAACCATTCCAACTTGTGAGAGCAAAAAATCCCAAGAACCAACTACTCCCAGCAAGCAGTAAAGAAGGTTTTCAGATCAAATTAAAACTTTGTAAAGTTCCCAGACACAATATGTACTACAACTCTGAACCTGAACCGAAATGGAATATGAAGTCAGACGTCAAGTCCAGGTAGTAAAAAGCCATTAATTTATGACAGAGTTATGAATCACAAGAAACCCAATTAAACCTGCAAGTTACAATTCTCTTCATAATCCCTGAAAATTCTGTTCCAATTACTATCAATTCCAATTCCCCCCTTTTTTTAAGGCATCGTCTTGCACATGCCTTAAAAATCAAGAAGCAAGGAAACAACTTCAACTGCTTCTCCAGTGTCCAGAAAAGAAACATAGTAGGTTAAAGGTCATGCATAAGGCATAACCTCAGAACCTGTGTATCCTGCTGCTGTCACTGCTGAGGCAGCTTCAACCCCCAGATGACCATATCCCAATCATTTAGGTTTGCAATTAGGTTCTTATATTTGAATTACCTTGTTGTTGAAAGTGTGCTATACAAATAAAATTGCCTGGCCTTGCCTTGCAAAAACAAAATAAAATAATACATTGCCTCATAGTTACCTAATGTATTTAAGAATTTAGCCCTACTTGCATGGACTACAACAACACTTCATTTCCCTCTGGGATCAATAAAGTATTTTGAATTGAATTGGACAACTTCTTCAGACCCTGCTTTTCCAGAATCTAATTGATGTTACAGTAAGGATTATCTTTGCAACCACCTTAGTTAAAATTGTTTTACTCAGGACACAGTTTATTTACCTAATTAATATCTCTGCTGCTGTTATTTGCTCATCTGTTTCTTACAGTTTATTCTCTGTTAACTCTTTGAAAAAAAATAATACATTTATTCTAAATGCACAATTTTAAAACTTGTACAACTGTAAAACATCTCTATTTTCAATTGATCTAACTCAGATTGCAGATTCAGATTTGGGTATGCCACTCTATTTTAATAACAACGATGTCAAGTAACCTTTTTACCAATACCTGATACTTTTACTTATTAAAGAAACTTTTCTTCATTGCAGTTTCTGTGTAGGACTTGAGTTATACTTTATACTTTACCGCAGTAATTATCTATTTGCCCACTTTTACCTCTCAGTACTTTAGACTGCTAATATTTTAAAGTTAGCCTTGTTACTCCTGTTTCATTTAGTCTTTTATTAAAAGGAACACACAACAAAAGCCTCCAACATCTTTTTGGTCGCAGTATGGCTAAAGCTTTATTCTTTATCATTTAATGTTCTAATCCTAAATTTGTTTTATGCTTTGTACCTCCTTTGTGTGAATCTAAATTTATGTACGGTCTATGATCTAAATGCTAGTACTATCTGTCACTTTGCTGCCGGTAAAGCAGAAGTTCCCCTTCTTGGGAAAATAAAAGGATGATTCATGAAGTTAAGCATTACCGTATTTTAATTTGGAAAGCTCATGTTTGAAACAGGACGCAGTTTTGCGCAAAAAACAAACAGTTTGACTAACCCGGACTCGTCAACATCCAGGAAGTAACTGAAAACTCAAGACTAAACTTTTCGTCAAAATAAGTGTTTAAGTTGCTATTTTTAGACTTCCAGCCGCGGAGCGCTATTAACGCTTCATCAGTGTTGGGACCTATGATTGTTTACAACCAGAGAATCGCAGCACATGGGTCGTAAGAAAGAAGTTTGTGGCTCAATTAGCTGATTAGCAACTAGAGAATCGCAATAAATCTGCAACGGACTTTATTTCAGATCATTTTTACAACATTGTAGTTAATAACTCGCTGGCTAAGATTAACCTTAGTGTTTACCCGTGTTGTTTCTGATTCGTTTTCTGTAAATTACGCAAAAGACTTAAATATTTTCATACTGCCACTCGGATTTGTATTAACTGGAGTTGGTTTTCAATATATATCCGATTCTAACCGTGCGTTTTCCGTGTTATTTCTATTTACTACTGAGTAGGCTACGTTTATCAAAAGTATTAGTTAAACATAGAAACCATCATTCATCTAGTTTATAGCTGAATTGCATCGTTTCACATAGGATCTTAAAAGAAAGTTTTCAAGCTAAGGTTCCCGGGCCAAAGGCGGCCGCTCCTTATTCATGAACACAGAGTTATAGTTTTAGGTTGAACCAGTTTTAATAAGTTACAATAGTTACAATTTTAAATTACCATTTACCTTTGTGCATTATTTCCCCCCGAGGCTTTTATTGATTAGCGCAAATCTAACAGCTGTAACTGACTGAGTACAAGTCACCCATTTAATAGGCTATAAAATTAATATGGATTCAGGTTAGAAAATACTCAAATATTAGATTGATGAGGTAAATGTAATTTCCATCTATCACATTAATTTGAAGTATTGCTTTGAAAAACCAGCATAATAAATCAAATAGACTAAAGAATGTTTATTCATATTGGCAGAAAAATATCATAATTAATGATTGTTGGAAATGTGTTCCAGCAAATATGTTTTCAAAAATGATGTAGGAATTTATTCTCCAGTAAATCACTGAGTCACGTTTAGATAATTAATCATTATTATATTATCACCATTAAAACTATAGCAAGTTTTCAAGATAATATAGTTAAACATTAAATCTGACTCATATGGACCAATCTAGATCATAATAATCATCCATCATTCATTATGCTTTAAATTGGAATATTCTTTGTTTTATTTTATCTATTTTTATCTAAGATCACTTGATGTTAAGATTGCAGTTTTCTAGATCTGTTGCGTTTAGTTTTTCAGATAGAGCTATGACATATTTATAATCCTGAGATCCCGAGCAATCTACTGATACTGAATGCATGTCAAATGCATTAAAAAGCCTATTATGGAAATATTATTTAACAAGGATGAGAAAAGATAATGGAGTGTTTCCACGTCCTTCAGTCAGTATGCAGACACATCTCACAATTGGTGACCCAAGACACAGAGAGTATCCTTGAGCTCTCACATGTTGGTTCAACATAACAATACATATCTCAGTTAACACAGAGACTTAACCTTTAATTTAAAGAGACTTAACCTTTAACATGATCAATATATTTTTCCACATTAAGCCATTCAAATCTTTTATAAAAAATGCTACGCAGAAAAATTCTCACAACAGGCCTCAAATAATTTAGGTTGTGATAAAAGCCAAGAGAGCTACAACAAAACTAACTGTCAAATCTATAGTTCAGGATTTGATTTTTACCCCTAAACACCAAGTGATTATATATTATTTGCTTTCTTAATTTGAAAAGTGATACGTCACTGTTGACGAACAATTCCGTGTTATTATTTATTACTATTTTAAAGAAAATATATAAGCACCCCCCAAACTCAGGGGGGGTACTAGGGCTCCTTGTGGCCCTCCCCAGGCACCGCTGGACCGAAGACAGGGGTCCCAACCAGCCTGAAGAAAAACACAGGACAACTCAGCGAAACTCATCGCAGTTCTACAACGGAGTGTGTGTGTGTGTGTGTGTGTGTGTGTGTGTGTGTGTGTGTGTGTGTGTGTGTGTGTGTGTGTGTGTGTGTGTGTGTGTGTGTGTGTGTGTGTGTGTGTGTGTGTGTGTGTGTGTGTGTGTCATTCTGCATTATACCAAGCCATCAAACAAATTATCTTAATGCTCAAACACTCCAGTTCTGGAAGAAGCAAACAAGAGTAAATAAAAGATAAACAAAATCACATAAACTACAAATAAATTACACAACTTTTAGATTTTCTTTCAGAATATCCAAATTCCTCCCCAGGGCCCATTAATTCTTGTATTTTTATTTTTCTGTCGACATATTGGACTGTCTGGAGGTGAAGTGTTGCTAGATTACAGACCCGATTGTCTGCCTGGGTACCCAGTATTGATGAAGAACGTCTCCCCCATCGCTTTCTAGTTTCCTTGAGTGAAACAAAAGCCTAAAAAAAAACCTTGTCGGAAAATAATCAATCAATTTAATAAATTGACCACTTGTCCAACTGCCGTGCTCCCAGGTAAAACCCGGAGCAAAAACCGATACTTTCTTTAACATTGATTAAATAGCCCGGACGGGAGAGAGCGAGCGCCAATGACCCAAGCCCTTATATAACCTCTGGTCCTCTTCCGTCTCTTGTCGGAGCTAGAATGTGGGTTAGCACCACCCAATGGCTGTGTGTCCCACAGCTATATATATATATATATATATATATATATATATATATATATATATATACTGCTCACAAAAGTTAAAGGAGCACTTTAAACAACCACATTAGATACATCAGATCTCAATATGAAGTTGGTATCTATACAAATAACGACAGGGCAATGTCTTAGGAACAAAAGGGTGCCAAGTCTTTTAATGGAAATAAAAGATTTCAGCCTACAGAGGGCCCAATTGTGTAGACACCATAAAATCAGAGTGAAAAGAAGATGTGGCAGGCTAGTCCATTTTTTCAAAAACTTAATTTCTGCAACACAAAATGCTTTTCAGTATCTTGTGTGGCCCCCACGAACTTGTATGCATGCTTGACAACGTCGGGGCATGCTCCCAATGAGACGACGGATGGTGTCTTGTGGCATTTCCTCCCAGAGCTGTGTGAGGGCATCCCTGAGCTGTTGTACAGTCTGAGGAGCAACCTGGCGGCCCCTAATGGACCGAAACATAATGTCCCACAGATGTTCTATTGGGTTTAAGTCAGGGGATCGTGAAGGCCATTCAATGGTTTCAATTCCTTCATCCTCCAGGTACTGCCTCCATACTTTTGCCACATGAGGCCGGACATTGTCGTGCATTAGGAGGAAACCAGGACCTACTGCACCAGCGTAGGGTCTGACAATGGGTTCAAGGATTTCATCTCGATACCTTATGGCAGTCAGAGCACCATTTCCTAGGCAGTAGAGGTCTGTGCGTCCCTCCGTGGATATGCCTTGAACGACGTTGCAGGCAGCAAAACGTTCTCCTTGTCTTCTCCAGACTCTTTCACGTCTATCACAGGTGCTCAGGGTGAACCTGCTCTCGTCTGTAAAAAGTACAGGGCGCCAGTGGCAGACTTGCCAATTCTGGTGTTCTTGAGCAAATGCCAGTCGAGCTCCACGGTGCTGGGCAGTGAGCACAGGGCCCACAACAGGACGTCGGGCCCTCAGGCCATCTTCATGAAGTCTGTTCCTGATTGTTTGGGTAGAGACATTCACACCAGTGGGCCTCTGGAGACCATTCTGTAGGGCACGAGCAGTGCTCAGCCTGTTCCGCCTTGCACAAAGGAGGAGGTATTGGTCCTGCTGATGGGTTGAGGACCTTCTACGGCCCTGTCCAGCTCTCCGAGAATAACCATCAGTCTCCTGAAATCTCCTCCATGTTCTGGAGATTGTGCTGGGAGACACATTAAACCTTCTTGCTGCAGCACGTGTGGATGTGCCATCCTGGAGAAGTTGGACAACCTGTGCAACTTCTGTAGGGTTAAGGAATCGCCTCATACTGCCAGTAGAGATAATTACTCAAGCCAAAACCAGCAGGAGTGGAAAACCAGCCAAAAAAGATCAAGAGGGAGAAACTTGAAATGACCTCCACATGTAAAACCATACCTGTTTTGAGGGGTTTCTAATTGTTGCCACTGTAGTGAACCTGTTGTTAAGTCCATGAACACCAATACAGCTGAAAGTGATTACCAATGCCCTATATATATATATATATATATATATATACTCAAAGTAGTAATCTATGTTACAGTGGCTCTGAAGAAGCCTTTGATTGAAGGAACTCTGTTGATATAAGACTGATGCTCAAGGGTCTGTTATAAAAAAGATTGTCTTTTGTGGTGGAAAATTGTTATGCAATTAGCAATTAAGTGTATATTCTCTGTTTAGTGAATGCATCTAGGGTAAAATGACAAGGTTATTGCTCCAACTTAATGGTTATGATATAAATGTGTCAGGTCCCCAGAGAGACAGACGCCGGGGCAGTAAGATAACAGTCTGGCCTTCGGATGTGCTGCTTTATGCGTTGCTATGACTCGCATGAAGCAGTTACTCCGGAGGCGGGGCGTGAAGGTTGGAGAAGACATCTACAGAGATAAACAATGATTGCTGAATACTATTTAACCGGTTAGTTAGAAAGGTTGGTTAGGGTGATGCACGAGTAACTCTGTCCCCTCCATGGTCTGGCCAGACATGTTTGAATTAAATACTTAAACGCCTTCTGGGAGTCAAGTCTTCTTTATTATGGAAACCCTGAGATACTTTAATTTGCCATAACACTTTAGTCAGAGGCTTCTTCAGACTCGCAGTAAAACAGAGCTCTACAGGTGATCCCTCTTTCCCACAGCCTGCAGCTTCTACAACAATTTTTCAAAGAAACTTTGATGAGTTACAACAACATTTAATTTTCATCTGATTAATAAAGTATTTCTGAACTGAGCTGAATAACTATTGAAGTAAGTTCAATATGTTTGTTGACGCCCAAATGATTGCATCATTAACTACCTTAAAAATATAATCTATAAAAAGATGGGTCTTAAATTGACTCGCAGCAGGGAGCAGCTTAATTTTACATTATAACATGCAGCTCTTCCACAACATGTGTGGAAAATATCATGGTTTCCTTGCAGGTTTAACACTGCTACAGTGAAAATGATTGCTGGAGAGCAATGCTATCATGTCAAGATGACAGTGAAACAGTGGTGAGGTGTACAGTAAGATTGCCAGATGGGTTCAGCACAGAAGGAATTGGCTTTGAGCCTGTTAGCATTGGACAGGAGTCCTCTTGGATCATCATGGTTGTGACTGGGAATGTGATCTATGGAGAGAAGAGGAAGCCGGATGCTGAAGTTGGTTGAGCTGAATTAACTGGGGTCACAAGTAGTTTACTCAGCTTTGCTTTATGACAGAAGACATGATTTAACTGGCCAAGTCACCTGCTCTATTGTAGAATGTTGTAACACACACCGTCTGATGTTAGACATTTGTTATTAGAATCACTCAGCAGTCAGTGGATTAGTGGTTTGTGTTGTCATGTTATACCACGAGGAAATATAAAGCTGATAACATCAAGTTTTTCCATTCAGCTGCTCTTAAGTTTTTATAAGGAAAATATAAGAGGTGGAAAAGCCCTGCAGGATGGAAAGTATGGAAGTCAGTCATAAACTAAATTTTCTCTGTTTATGATTGGCTGTTTATGATCCCATGAGATTGTTGGACTCATTAAGACAGGGAAGAGAAAGTGAAGCAAATAAATGATGAATCACATCCACGCCTGTACCTGCTGTGTTTTAGACCTGCTGCACAATGTAGAAATAACACAGAAATGTAACAGGAAGAAACCTCCTGCAGAACCAGAACATAGATAAGCAGGATACCAGACCAGGTGTAGCTTCCATGGAGAGAAAAACACTGAGAGAAAACAAAGTTGAAATAACAGCAAATGATGCAATTGGAGAGTAGTAGAAGAGAAAGTAGCAGAGTGAAGAAAAGTGGTCAGTCTGTCCTCCAGCAGTCTGAGCCTATAGCTGAAGCGGTGAACCAATGCACGGAGCATTAATTTAGGGAATAATGTTGCTGCAGGAACTTCACTGCATCCCAACCATGAAACAAAGAGGAAAACACGGGTCTGAAACTGAGTACAATAATTTTCCTACCAGTAGAGGATGCTCTCTTTTTAGATAAATATTGACTCTCAAACTTACCCAGTTGCGTCTGTTGTTGTAGTTTGTTGCACCTAACGGTTCTTGTAAAGGAGCCAGAATGAGCTGTCTCCCTGAAAGTGAAAGATAAGAGTGGAGCAGGGGGTTTTCCACACGAGGAGCTGCAGTACATCTCATTCAAATGGAGCAAAGCTTTCCTGCTTTCAGATCAATTCCACGTTTTATTCCGGATTCCTGAACTTGTCAGCCCATATTATGTTTCTCCCTATATGGGCACCTAGTTAGTTTTGGCTTTCCAAGCACCTTTATGTGACGACATTTAAGGGCTTGCATTTCTCTAGTTGCTGATGGCAGGACCTTTAGAGAAAATGATCGCTGTACATTCAGCTGGTACATAAGGAGTAGTGTTGGTGAAATTAGAGCTGAGTACTGATTATATTAACCTATCATAACACTTATGATCCTGTTTCCTTGACAGCAAGAAGACTGTGAAAAGGCTTACTTCAAAATGGACAATGTGCTGATTGATGACCGACGGATCCATGTAGACTTCAGCCAGTCTGTTGCAAAGATCAAATGGAAAGGGAAAGGTAGTCGAACTGAGGCATGATTTTTAATATTTTTCCTTTGTTTTTGTAGAAGTAACAGTAGTATTTCTATATTCCTTATTGTTTTTTATTTTATTTAACCCTGTGTTTTTTTTAAGTGAATTTCTTTCTAAATTTGTAAGCAGTTAGTATCATACCTGCAGAGTAATTACTCTTGTGCTGGCTTCATTTATCATAAAAGGCTGACACAAACAACTAGTCAGAAAGAAGCCAAAGCGAACAAATCAAACTTTATTTATAAAGCGCTTTTCATACAAGAGTTGCAACTCAAAGTACTTTACAGATTAAAATGACCCCACATAAACCATTATTGCATCCCTCACCTACAGATCTCTAATGTCCTAATTAACTCTAAATTAAAAGAAACACCCCAGCTAATTGTGTGGATGCTATTTAAAGAACATTTAAGCCATCATCAGGTTTGCATTGGCTGCTTACGTACACAGAGGTCCATGGTTGTTTACACAGGAAATTGAGGTAGGAGTTGTTCACGTTTCTTTGCTCTTTTTTTGTGAAGCACATGCTGAAGGCAGGACATGTAAAGCATTTCCATTCAGAAGGATACAAAGAGTTAAGAACAATTTAGAAGTAAAAATAGGCAGGAGAAACTAGATACTCTTACTGGAAATGGTTTAAGTTCTCTGGTCTCTGTATTTGTTTCACACAGAGAGATCTTTAGTGGTGCACAGCCTCTGTAGATACAGTGGGGCAAAAAAGCATTTGGCAGCCACCGATTGTACAAGAGGTCTGTAATTATCATCATAGGTACACTTCAACTGTATAAGACAGAATGTAAAATAAAATCCAAGAAATCGCATTGTATGATTTGTAAAGACTTAATTTGTATAATGGTGCAGAAATTAAGTATTTGGTCAATAAGAAAAGTTTACCTCAATCCTTTGTGAAATAACCTTGGTTGGTAATGAGGTCAAACATTTCCTATAGGTCTTCACACATTGTAGCTGGTATTTTACAATAACAATAATGGCTTGCATTTATATAGTGCTTTTCGAGACCCTCAAAGCACTTTACTACTCTACTATTCATTCACTCTGACAATCACACACTGGTGTAAGCAAGCTACAATTTTTGCCACTGCTGCCCTGGGGCAGACTGACAGAAGTCAATATGGCAGAAGGCTGCCATATCGCGCCATCAGCCCCTCTGGCCAACACCAATAGGTGGGTAGGTAAAATGTCTTGCCCAAGGACACAACGACATGTAGCAGGCGGAAGCAGGAATTGAACCTACGATTTCTGGGTCGCAGGCCGACAACTATACCACTGAACAACAGCCGCCCATTCTTCCATTCAGATCTTCTCTAGAGCTGGGATGTTTTGGGCTGTTGCTGGGCAACACGGACTTTCAGCTCCCTCCACAGATTCTCTATTGGACTGAAATCTGGAGACTGGCTAGGCCACTCCAGAACCTTGAAACGATTTTTATGTAGCCACTCCTTCGTTGACAAGGATCAGTCGTCCTGTCCCCTTTGCAGAATAGCAGCCCCAAAGCATGATGTTTCCACCCCCATGCTTCACAGTGGGTATGGTAGTCTTGGGATGCAACTCAGCATTCTTCCCCTCCAAACACGGCGAGTGGCGTTTACACCAAAGAGTTCTATTTTGGTTTCATCTGACCACATGACTTTCTCCCAATCCTCCTCTGGATCATTCAGAATGGTCACTGGCAAACTTTAGACAGCCTGGACATGTGGTGGCTTAAGCAGGGGGACCTTTGGAGCGCTGCAGGATTTAATCCATGACGAAGTAGTGTGTTACTAATAGTAACCATTGTTACTTTCTTTCTTTAGGTCATTGACCAGTTCCCTCCGTGTAGTTCTGGGCTGTTTCCTCACTGTTCTCTAGACCATGTGTACCCCACGTGGTGACATCTTTCATGGAGCCCCAGGTTGAGGGAGATTGTCAGTGATCTTGTATTTATTCCATTTTCTAATTATTGCTCCAACAATTGATCTCTTCTCACCAAGCTTCTTGCCTATTGTAGATCGCCTCATCCCAGTCTTGTGCAGGTGTAAAATCTTGTCCCTGGTGTCCTTGGACAGCTCTCTGGTCTTGGCCATGGTGGAGGTTGGAGTCTGACTGTTTGAAGGTGTAGACAGGTGTCTTTTATACAGATAACGAGTTCAAACAGGTGCAATTAATACAGGTAACGAGTGGAGGATAGAAGAAGTTCTTAAAGAAGAAGTAACAGCTCTGTGAGGGCCAGAATTCTTGCTTGGTTGTAGGTGCTAAATATTGTTATTGACCAAATACTTAATTTCTGCACCATTATACACATAAATTCTTAAAAAATCATACAATGTGATTTCCTTGCTTTTATTTTACATTCTATCTCTCACAGTTGAAGTGTACCTATTATGAAAGTTAGACCTCTTTTATCTTTTTAAGTGGGTCAATTTACAGAAGCGGTGGCAGCCAAATACTTTTTTGCCCCACTGTATATAGCTGATGCTAAAAGAGGATGACTTAAGCATTCATAAATAGTGTTTCCATAAACCGCTGTGGCACCTTTGAGACTGACCCTTTACTAAGATAAAGACCGACTGCAGATAAGATACTAACTGCTTCTAAATCTGTAACAGGACCTCATGTCAAACAATATGAACTACCCCTTCAAGTTAACCTTCCTTTCATCACTATCAGGTCATCTTCACTGTGTCTGTGTTCTAGGGGGGAAATACACTAAAGATGACTTCAAGGCATATGAGAAGGACCTGGAGAACCGGTCCAAACTGGCTCTCAAAAATCAAGTGAAACCTAAACTAGAGTATCCTTCTGTGTTAAGATGCTGGGAATGCTTTCTGCTGTTCGCATTAATCTGACTCATACCTACCTGCAGCGCCTTTCTCTTCCTTCTGAGATTTCCGTAACTTTCCAAAAAGCTCTAAGTATGACCTGCTAATTGAGGAGGAGGAGGAGACGACGACAAGCCATCGGCACTCTGAGAAGAAACACAAGAAGCACCATCATCATTCAGATGACCAAGACGATGGCCGGAAACCCAAAAAGCACAAGGTCAATTCACAGGAAAGCACCTTTCTACATCCCTGTCTTTGGGTGTTCTGAGCTTTTAGGTCTTATCATATTCATATGTTTTCATATGTCCAGTTTCACCTATGAGATGTTGTAACCTGTGAAAGTGATAAATGTGTTTCTGCCACGCATGTGCTCGGATTCATCTGGATCATTAGAAGGTTAAAACAGATTATTTAGTCAAGCAGGTCAGGAGTCTACATGCTTGGATGTTCAGGAATTCTTTCTCCACCTTACCAGAGGTTGGGTTGGTTTACTTGAAAAGCCCAGGCCCTCCTATTGGTGGTGCCCCACTCTGGCGGTCAGTGGGGGAGAGACAGAATAGTCCCTGGACAGGTCACCAATAGGGGTATAGAAGACACCTAGTTGGGTGATCATAGCATGTGTGTCTGCCACCACCTTGTGTGTGTGTCACGAGTGCGTTAGTGCGCTTGTGGGGCGTGTACAGAGGTTTCAAGGGTGCGCACTCACCTGTGGAGAGGTAGCTGAGGGGAGAGGCAATCATGGGTAGCCGTAATTTTTGTTGACCGTAATCCCTTTATTCTGGTTTATTTTCTGTCAAGTATTCACACGACTGAATATCCCTGCCTTCTTCATACACTTACTGTACTGCTGTGACAGCCGCATGTTACAATAAATCATCCTGGATCCAGCGTTTCTGTTTAGGTCCCAGCGTGTCATACAAATCTACAGGACCCATCATAGCCTCTCAGCGGATAGATAAATTATCCCAATACCGCAACAAGGGGTGTTTCATCTTGCTTACCTCACGATTTCGATTCGATTACGATTTGGGTGCTATGATTCAATTATAAAACGATTATTTCCGTTGCATATTTTTACCCTATTTAGGGTTTTTTCTTCATTCCTTCCATGGCTACTTTCTACTGTTAAATCAACCCGGGTCCGTTTAACGCTTATCATTTCAATTTTCTAAACACAAACGGACATTTGGAAAAACAGAAAAATGGATTCAAATATCCAATTTTTCATTTTTTCCCACCTTGACAAATTAAAACATTGGATTTTTAAACTGTTTTTCCAATTTTCTGTTTGCCGGTTGTGATATGAATGCTCATATCGTTTTCACAACCGGCGCAACGTCATAGAACTACGTGGAACGAGGGAGAGAATATCATTGCAGTATTGAATAATTGGAGCCCAGACGCAATTTTTACACAATTTTGCAATTTTCTAAATTTCTGATCCTCTGAATGAAAACAGAATTTTCTATTCAAAGTAATAGAAAATAAAAAGCCAGATTTTCCCAAAGACACTTAAAATTTATACTCCAGTCTTTGCTTCTTTTTTTTGCCGTCAATTTAACACAGAACTCTGACTTTGCATCGTTTTCATAGTTGTTGTGTCAGATTGACCAATGGGATGTTTGCCACCTGTCATACACAGAAACTAATCTACCAGCTATGAGTACTCTGCTCTCTGCCACACATTAGTCGCCACCAGGATGGAATGAAGGACATTTCCTTCATGTTTCATACCTGAAGCTAAACTTGGGCTGATGTCTGGTTAACATGAGCTGCAGCTCGGGGAGGACGCCCCAGACAGCACCGAGAAAGTGGACATGTTGCTGCTAACATGATACACAACAACATAGATGCTTCTTTCACAACTAAAGTGAAAAATATTTGCTGTATTTTGTCAATTTTGCGCTGTATGGCTGAAACACTATATTCAGTTATACTGTTTCCGCTGGTCCGTCTCCTAAAAATGTCCGCGTGGCATGCCGGACTTTTATGTTTTTCTCATTTAATTATGAAAATAATTGATTTTTGAACACTATTGATTTGGCACTCGGCACACCCCTCGTCACCAGGCAATCGCATATATGGTTGTTGCATTTCTTTCCAAACAGAACATAGGACTGCTTGACACGAGAACATTTAGCAGAACATCAGTTGAACTTGAGGAGCTCCGTCTGTAGGGTGCCTTGCTAGAGAGCTGCTTCACACATCTTCTGGAGAGATTACACCTAAAACCATTTGGAATCTATTAAAGCCCGCCTCCTCACTGTTATGGAGGTCTTTTGGTGTGGGGAAACCCACATCATCAGCCTCCCACTAGCTTCTTGCTTTTGATTATATAGATATTGTTTATATATATATATATATATATATATATATATATATATATATATATATATATTTATATTATATATATATTTATATTATATATATATTTATATTTTTTTTTATATATATATATATATATATATATATATTTATATATATATTTATATATATATATATATTTATATATATATATATATTTTTATATATATATATATATATATATATATATATATTATATTATTTATATATATATATTCAGGAGTATGGTGTGTTTTATGTAGGAGTACATATTGTATTCACAGTACGTCATAATTATGTTATAATCTCAGTGTTTTATTTTTAGACCCATTTAATCATCTCTATGATAAACACGTGTATCATGCGTTGTATATGAATCAGTTTAATCTGGTTGTGGCCTCCAGGGACACAGAGGGCGCGGTCAGCACAATAAGAGGCCGTATCTTAATGAGGAAGTGATTATGTTTTCAGCAGTCAGGACAGGGTGGCCTCTCTCTGTCTCTGGAAGCTGATGGCTTGGTGGATGTTTTCACCTTCTTGGTTCCAGTGGATCGACTAGATCTAGTAATAAAACTGGATGTGGTAAAGGAAGAAATAGGTTTAGTGTTTAGAAAGCTAGGACAGTTTTTCTACAGTTAAATTTAGTTTTTTATCACAATATACAGGGGGTTTCTCAATGCCTACGAACCTCGCCTTGATGCCTTGGTCCCGCCCCAGTTGCCTAGGAGATACATCATCAGGGACCACCAAGGCGTGTTCCAAAGTTCATGTGCTACTGAGGCGTCTGTCCTCCGTTTGTCTGCCGTTTAGCTAACTGACCAAGGATACATGGGAGGTTCCTTGATGCCTTCCCTCGGTCAAATATTTCCCAGAATACATCGCAGTATTTTCGAAGTTGCAGCTTCGGTTGCTAGCAGGTACTAACTAGCTTTCACATTTGATTTAACCAATATATACACAATTTAAAAAGTAAATCTCTCGTTATACATCTATATTGAAACTTATACGTATAAAGTCGGGACGTAAACAGAGCACGTAAGCAAAAGGCGGGCCCTGGGCAGCCGCGGTCACGTGATGTAAGTCTGTTCCATTTAACAGTTTTCTTTGACCAAGGAAGGACAGTGTCCTCGTAAGCAAGGACCTTAAGAAACACCCATAGTCTTACTCATAGTATCACAATATTTTGCAGTATATCTTATCGTCTCCCCTGTATTGTGATACATATATCAACAGATTCTTGCCATTACACATCCCCATTAAACATGTTCTGGTGGCGTTTCAGTAAATGTGACCTTTCTAATCAGTGTTTGCTTGGCTTCATTCCTTTTCCAAGAAGTCTGAGCCCTCTCCTCTGTCTAGGATGTAAAAGTAGCCATGAACTTCTGGCCCTAAAGCTGTTGAATCAGGGATTAAAATCCACATTAAAGTTGTAAAATTCTTTCCTAGAAGTTACAAATGTATTCAAATGAGAAATGATTCAGTTTCCCTGGTATTCTCATTGTTCCTTCCTTCCATCTGGATGGTTTGTCTTCTCCCACTTCAGTCCTCACTGTGCTTTCTGTGCTCACGTTTCCAGGACAGCGAGGAGAGCAAGCGCAACAAGAGGTCTAGCCGCCAGCGCTCGGGCTCTCGCTCATCCTCCAGAGATAGAGACCACAAACATGGCAGGTCTCGGCTGAAACACGGGAAGGAGGGGCGGGACAAAGGTCACAGGGACCGTAGCCGTAGCCGCTCACCCAGGAAGTCCAAGGATAAAGAGAGGAGCAGGTTCAGATGAGGGATGGAAACTGTTCTCCTCTTCAGTTTTCTGATATCTTCACTCTAACCTTGGTTTAAATTCACTCAGCCTGACTGACTCTCAGCAAAAAAATGACACCATTGGAATATTTAATAAAAAGAAGTGAGTTTTGTTGAACTCCAGAAAGGTTCACCATGATGTGAACGTTGTCTTATCAGTTCTACAATGTTTCTGGAACCATGACAGACTTCCTCATTGCAGTGTTGTTTCATTCTTTTGCATCTTCCTCTTGTGACATTGACCCATTTAGAACAGAGGTCGCAGATGATCCCTCCTGCCTCTGCATGCTGGGGGGTTATTTATGAAATGTGTGGATGGAAAGTTGCCAGGTGGAGCGGCTTCCCACACTACTGAGGGAATCCACTGGTGTCTCCCTCCACCCACCTCTCAGAGCTGAGGTTTATTTCAAAATGTCACAGCTAAAAAAAATTTCTGCAGCTCATGGTGAATTTCTAAGTGGTGTTTCTGGTGATTATACCTGCTAGTTTATGGCAGCTGTTAAACTTTCTATTTACAAGGATTACACTTTTACTAATAAATCTGAAGTCAGCTGAGGAGTTTTAAATCTGATTTCAATGATAATAAACAGCTTCAACATTTTTATAACCAGTATGCGTTCTGCTTCTTCTTTTAATTAGATCCTAATCTTTCTGTTGATACGGCGGTAGAATTGATTTGTTTAAATGAGCTGAATCTGTCCTTGTGAATAACAGACACTTCATCACTCTGAAATGTTTCAGATTACCAACAAATGTTCACTTTAGACTGAACAAATATCAATGATTTCATTTGTTAAAGGTACAAAGTTATACAAACATAACTATCAAGAATGTTGCAGTGAAGTATTGACAGAACATTTCCTGTTACACCTCGGATGTTTTATCCTTCACTTCAGTCAGGGACTCTGCTGTTTCCACGTTTGTCTTCAACCAAGTCTTGAGATGCTGCTACCCCCTTTGCCTCCCCCTCCCACTTGTCTGTCTCTAGAAGTCAGGAGAAGAAGCAGCTGGAGAAGCTAAACCAGAACAAGGCTGCAGGTCCAGATGGTGTCAGCCCCAGAGTCCTGAAGGTGTGTGCAGAGCAGGGGTCTCATTTATAAAACTTTGTGTAGAATCGTTACTAAAACCGTTGGCTACTTAACCTCAGCAACTTTTTTTTTTACTTGCGCCTAGTAAGTTGCCGATCTGTCAAACTTGGAATAGCCTACACACAGCTGCATGCACGTTCTGCTTTATAAATCCCACTCTCCCTAGAAAGGCTTTCTCCCATAAACGCTCCATGCAGTGTCTAGTGAATATTCTGCATCGACTTAAACCAGCTAATAATGGGCGTTTCACGGGTAACCATGGCAACCGAGAGGCGAGAGATGCAGCTGCAGGCTCGTAGAGACATGGTAAACCGTTTTATTTCAACCAGCGCTTTACTCAGCTGAATGCAGCCAAAGTGCTTCACATTAAAAGACAAAAATACAGTTGCAAAAAAAAAGTGTGACAAGAAGAGGGTAAAAAGATTAAAACATTTAATAATAAAAGCAGCACAAGCAATAGAAAAGATAAGAATAAAGTTTCAATTAGGCCTAAATGATTACTTCTTGTAGCAACAATAAGACTGGAATTTATTAAATCTAAATTATGAAAACAAGCAAATTATTAAAACAAAACTACATATTTAAAGCCTGACAGAAAAGGTGCGTTTTAAGTCTACTTTTAAAAAGTATCCTCCTTGCAAAATATTGCTTTGGGGTCAAACAAACGGAAGAGCTGCAAGTGACGCAGCGTTGATGCAGCAGCGTTCCTGACATAAAGAAGAGCGGGGGGCGGGGTGCACGGTTCCAGCGGGTCGGTAGATCCAACACCGGGTCCAGTTCAGCACATAGATCTAATAGGACACTGCAGTATTCGTACTTCACACAATTAATACACCAATAAGTGCAATTTCTATATAATTTGAAGACATAAATACATATGAACATACTGTGATTATAATTCTTATGTGCAACATATTTTTATTCAGATTCTCATTTATTCTCATTTAAGAGACTGGATGGGGAGGGGGTGACTGCTGGTTGTGTGTCTGTGTGCGCAAAGCTCTACATGTTTGAAATTGTGGCTTAAATTCACTTTTTGCCATCTCTCCTGCTGCGCTGTGAGTGTCATCTTTGTCCAAAAAGTGCAGAAGCAAGATCCTTAGTGTGATTAAAGTTGCGCACATTTTTCCACCACGGTTTTTTCTATAAATCCTAAACTTGGAAAGTTGCTTTGGTAGTTTTTACACCCCGTTTTGTGCGTAAGCAAGTTTTATAAATGAGATCCCAGCTCTGTGGGATTCTGCAGCATCTCTTCAACCTTAGCCTGAGCCATGATAAGGTCCCAGTCTTGTGGAAGACATCCTGCCTTATTCCAGTATCAAAGAGAACTCACCCATCAGTCATCAACGACTATAGACTTGTTGCCCTGACATCCCACATCATGAAGGTCCTGGAGAGACTCCTGTTGGCCCCCTGAATAAGCAAACAAGAACGTATCATATCATATAACACACTGCAGTTTGCTTCTCACCATGGAGTTGGAGTTGAAGATGCCATCATCCACCTGCTTCAACCAACCCACTGTCATCTGGACAAAGCAGGCAGCACTGTGAGGATCATGTTCTTTGATTTCTCCAGTGCATTTAACACAATTCAGCCTGATTTGCATGGAGTGTCCACTTGGACAACAGACTGGACCTCTTGATGAAGCTTAGGTCCTTCAAGGTTTGCATCAAGATGCTGCAGCTCTTCTACAAGTCTGATGTGGAGACTGTAATCTCTTCTCCGTTATCTGTTGGGGTCTAGGGACTTCTAAAGGCTCAACAACCTGATAAAGAAGGCTGGTTCTGTTCTGGGAAAGACTGTGGAACCAAAAACACAACCCTGAGCATCCTCTTCAGGAGACTGTCTTCAGTCAGATTCTTCAGATTTCTGTCAGAGTTACAACATTTAATTTTGCTTTGGGATTATTGTTAAGGTATGAACTGAAGTGAGAGCTTCCTAATGAGGCTTCTGCCACAGAAGCATGGTGTCACCAGTACAGAGTATGTTTAACACTGGCAGCAGGTGAGTGCATCTACACAGCGAGGTGGACAACACAGAAGCCTCCTCCGTCCAAGAAAACCAGACAAGCTCAGGCAGCAGCAGATCAGTGGAAAGTTGTTTTCTGATCAATCCTGATTGTTTTCAACATCGTGAGTTTAATGTGCTGACAACAATGATGCCATCCATGCGTGGGGTTGCTTCTCTACTAGTGAGAGGACTTATTCCCTTATTCTGTGAACCCCACTGAGAACCTGTAGAGGGGGAGAAACAGAAGCCAACAAACTGATCAACTGCAAACACTGAGGTAGGAATGGGTCACAATGAGTCAGGATTCATCCAGCATGTTGGAGAGAACTGGAGACATTAAGACAATCAACTCTGTAAATGTGGACTCTACATAAATCATATGTTTACTAAAAAAACCTGTAAAATCTTTTGTTTTTCAGTGTCCTAAAATGTTGAAGCCCCCTCTTATCTGTGCACTGCCCAATATTATGTCCATGAATATAGATGGTGTAGCAGAATAGATGAACTGTACCACACCTGCTCTGATCCAGCCCAGGTCTGCCTTTGTGGCTCTGCTCACAATCCTGGAGCTGTCTGGTTTGCATCTTTCTCAGAAGTCACCACATGGTGTTTTCTGTTTCCCCAAAATAAGCTGGTCCCGTAGGCGGTGAGAAGTAGTGGAAACAGATATGCTGGGGTGAACCAAAATAATCCGGGCTGAGGGAGGGTTAACCCAGAAAAGCGAAAGGTGACAGTACCGAGCAGAGTGGAAACAAAGGCTTGCACTGCGCTACACCCCCGGGTGGAACCAGAGTCATCCCCAGCTGCCTACTCACACTGTCTGCATAGTTCAGCTTCATGCCTGCAACCTCTGCAAAGATCACACACACTCCCAGACGGGCTCCCTGTGCACCTATAAAACAAGCATGGTCAGAATCTGAATTGTGCTCCTTTCAGGGTTGAACCAACTCTCACATTTATCTGTAAAGCTTTGTTCTCTGCTGTTTTCACTTCTTTCATCTTATAACTGTATTTTCATGAGGAGGAATGGAAACAAAGCATTCCTGCTGCTGAGTGATGACCTGTCACAAACCCCAGTTAGTCCAGATTCCTCATGTTAGAAGGTAACATAGGTCTAAGTTCTCCATTCCCCCATGGAGCCTACAGCAACCACCAGACTGAGATCAACTGTTTCTTTTCTTCCTCTACATTACGCTCATCTGGAACTGAGTTGGTCTGTTGTAGAAAAACATTATTCAACATGTCACTGAAATTCAATTCAATTCAAAACTACTTTATTGATCCCAGAGGGAAATTAAGTGTTGGTATAGCTCATATAATTAATTCTTTAAGGAGTTGTTGTAGATGATGATGGCTGTGGGCAGGAAGGATTTCCTGTAGCGGTCTGTATTGCAGCGAAACTGAAGAAGCCTCCGACTGAAGACGCTCTGTTGCTGTTTGACTGTCTCATGAAGAGGATTTTCAGGGTTGTCCATTTTTTTTATTTTATGAAGAATCCTTCTTTTCATCATCATCTCCAGATGTTCCACAGTTGTCATCAGAACAGAACCAGAACCTTCTTTATCAGGTTGTTGAGCCTTTTTAAGTCCCTGGCTCTGATGCTGCTACCCCAACAGATGATGGCTGAAGAGATTACACTCTCCACAACAGACTTGTAGAAGATCTGCAGCATATTGCTGCAAACCTTGAAGGACCACTTCCACATCGCTCCCAAATCACTCCCACATACATATTTATATTCAGCTTGTTTTGTCACTTCAAGAGAAAGATTTTGGATGTGAACAGATTTAGGTCGGGACTTTGACTGGGCCATTCTAACACATTAATATGCGTTGTTTGCATTGTCTCAAGCCATAGCATCTGAGAAGCAAATAAAGCTGCTGTTCAGTCAAATGCCATGGGTCTGGGACTTTTCTCTGGATTTACTTTGCTATTAACATCTTACTTTTCTCTAATATAGAACATACTCTTACATTAGTTCTTCTGTTCTTTCTGTGTTTCTGCTCTGTCTTCTCAAACTCCCAGACGGTCGTGGCAGATGGCCGCTCCTACTGAGCCTGGTTCTGGTTCTGTTGGAGGTTTCTTCCTGTTAAAGGAGAGTTTTTATTCTCCACTGTTGCTACATGCTTGCTCAGTATGAGGGATTGCTGTGAGGTCAACGACACAACACAGGCGACTGTCTACTGTCGCTACATGTTGGTCCAGGAGGAGTGAATGCTGCAAGTCAATGACTCGATGTAATCTGCTGGGATTCCTTACATAGAAAATGTTTAAACTTAATTGTTCTTTTGCAAATCAAATATTCTTCTTTGAATTAAATGTAATAGAAGTTAAATAAATATAACTGTTTATGAAGCCAGATTTTTATTAGGAGTTATTTGGCTAATGATAGCTAAACAATGTCTTGGGAAGATATGGCCCAGAAAGTTGAATTTACTTGTTAATGCATTTAATATGCAGCTGCTTCATGTTTCAGACCCAGTAGTTCCTAATGGACCAGAGATGAAAGATGAATCCAACCGGTGAAGATGAAACAGGAGACCAACACCTCTGGCTACTGAAAACCTCAGCCATAAGAACAAAAGGCTGGACAATGTGAGACCAAGAATTCAAAATTAGAAATCCTTAGAAAATCATTGAAAAGCAGTTTGGAGTATTTTGGCTGGTTATGGTACCCTTTCAAAGGCCATTCAATGATTTATGGTACCCCAAAATAAAAAGCCAGATTTTCCCAAAGACACTTAAAATTTATACTCCAGTCTTTGCTTCTTTTTTTTCGCCGTCAATTTAACACAGAACTCTGACTTTGCATCGTTTTCATAGTTGTTGTGTCAGATTGACCAATGGGATGTTTGCCACCTGTCATACACAGAAACTAATCTACCAGCTATGAGTACGCTGCTCTCTGCCACACATTAGTCGCCACCAGGATGGAATGAAGGACATTTCCTTCATGTTTCATACCTGAAGCTAAACTTGGGCTGATGTCTGGTTAACATGAGCTGCAGCTCGGGGAGGACGCCCCAGACAGCACCGAGAAAGTGGACATGTTGCTGCTAACATGATACACAACAACATAGATGCTTCTTTCACAACTAAAGTGAAAAATATTTGCTGTATTTTGTCAATTTTGCGCTGTATGGCTGAAACACTATATTCAGTTATACTGTTTCCGCTGGTCCGTCTCCTAAAAATGTCCGCGTGGCATGCCGGACTTTTATGTTTTTCTCATTTAATTATTATGAAAATAATTGATTTTTGAACACTTTTGAATCGCTATCGATTTTGCACATTTCACATTGCAATTAATCGATTGATGGTGAATCGACACACCCCTACTGGTTTGTGTATTTTGTCATGTGGGCTAATGTGAGTGAGAATATTTAATGTCCAGTTGTTGATTTTGTTTTGTGTAGGCTACAGTATGTGTAGCAAGTTGGTTAGTTGGCCTTCTTCCTAAAGTCAGCCACCTAGTTTAAGGTGTGTGTCAGCATTTGTAGTGTTATACTATGTAATAGTACAACAGCTGCTGTGTGTACAGTTGCCCTCTTGTGTCTTTTTTCCTAAGGGTTGTTGGTGTAATACTACCTAATTTATGTGGAATGTGGGCCTATTTAGTGAACAGTTAGTGCTGCTGTTATTTTTATTTTCAATAAAGAAAGTTATTATTGCTACTAGGCTACTACCACCTGCTTACAAGAAAGACATTGAAAAACAAAATAGAAGCCACAGATTTTAGTCTAATACTGATCTATTTACAATGTAGGCTACAGTTCTATTGAACAATCACCTGAGCAATCAGTTATCTTGAAACTTTTTAAAACGTGGGGAGCATCACACACAACAAGAAGCTATTTTACATTATAATAAATCTCTGCAGATAATACCAGACAACCAGTGTACGGATAGATGGAGGAGGGGGGGACACAGACAAGTGTAGTCAGAGGGCCCCTGTACACCTTAATCCTCCCCTGGATGTGTTTCTTATTTAAGAAGTGTGTTCAGTCAGGTGATAACAGTGTACTGATGCAATGAATACATTGAAACCCGCTGACAGCTCAGCCAGTTTGTGGAATCTTAAGAGGATTTTATTATCATTTATTCATACTTGTTGCTTATTAACATCCTCCTATGAATTCTGTGTGAGGCACAAGACACAATCCATACAAAAGAGAGTTGAACAATTAGCAGCAGCAGTGCGTTCAGATGTGCATGCCCTCCTTGCTCTTCCACCCTCCTTCACTCAGCCCAGTGTGTTTCCAGTGAAATAGAAGCAGGTTTAGCTTGGAAACACACCCAGGCCAAGGTGCTTACACGCCTGAACAAAACTGGGTGGAAGCTTGTGACTAAATATGTGGGGAAATCACCCTCATTATACATACTGCACTTGAAAACCCCTTACAATTTTCGATTCAAGATTCTTATGGAAAATAAAGACTGATATGATATAAAGCTTTTTACTTTCTTTACTATAGAAAGTTCTCTTATATCAGATCTTCTGTTCTTTCTGTGCCTCTGCTCTGTCTTCTTAAACCCCCAGTCGGTTGTGGCAGATGGCCGCTCGAACTGAGCCCGGTTCTGGTTCTGGTTTTGGTTCTGCTGGAGGTTTCTTCCAGAGATGACATATGTTGTGAATTGGCGCTATATAAATAAACTGAATTGAATTGAAATCTTCCTGTTAAAGGGGAGTGTTTCCTCTCCACTGTCGCTACATGCTTGCTCAGTATGAAGGATTGCTGTGGTTGGAGTCTGCATCAACGGGACACAACCTCAAGTCAATGACTCGATGCAATGCGCTGGGATTCCTTAAATAGGAAACTAACTAAAACTTTAAACTAGGGCTGTCTAACGATTAAAATTTTAAATCTAATTAATCACAGTGTAGCTGTAAATTAATCATGATTAATTAACATTCCCAAATTTGACCGAAAAAGTAAAATTTTTGGTCTAAATAAAGGACGAAACTGGAAGCTGTTGCTCTTTTTATTAAGGAAATACTGGAGAGATGCATGGAACTTTTGTTTTGAACTAACTGGTTAACATTTTCTGAATGTAAAGCTGACAGGTTCTTATTCAATTTTGGACAACCCTGAGCATCCTCTTCATGGGACTATCCTACAACAACGGTCTTTAGTCAGAGGCTTCTTCAGTTTTGCTGCGCCACAGACTGCTAGAGGAGATCATTCCTGCTTACAGCCATCAGGATCTACAATAGCTCCTTGCAAAATTAAATAATATGAGCTACAACAACACTTAATTTCTCTCTGGGAGGAATTAAGTATTTTTTAATTTAAATTTTCTGACTAATAGAGGGATTATTTGTTTATCAACACCGTACCTTTACATTACTCCCTGGTTCCCGCTGTTATTATTCGCAATTATCAAACAGTTGTCATGCTATTTACGTGACAAGCGAGCACTGAAAGTAGCGCGGGTTTAATTGTGGGGTAAACAGGGCAGGTCATTCTGTGCATGTGTTAATTGCGTAAAAAAATTAATGGCATTAATTCCACAAATTAATCGACCCGCATTAATGCATTAAATTTGACAGCCCTACTTTAAACTAATTGGAATGTTTGTATGATTCGGGCGGCTGTAGCTCAGTGGTAGAGTTGTCAGCCTGCAACCCAGAAATTGTGGGTTCGATTCCAGCATCCACCTGCTACATGTCATTGTGTCCTTGGGTAAGACAAGGACACAATGACACTACTGGTGTTGGCCAGAGGGGCCGATGGCGCAATATGGCAGCCTCGCTTCTGTCAGTCTGCCCCAGGGCAGCTGTGGCTATAATCATAGCTTGCTTCCACCAGTGTGTGAATGTGAGAGTGAATGAATAATGGTGTTGTAAAGCGCTTTGAGAGTCTTGAAAAGCGCTATATAAATGCAAGCCATTATGATTGTATTGAAATTACTTTTCTTGTCAAGTGCCTTGAGATGACATCTGTTGTGAATCGGTGCTGTATAAATAAATTGAATTGAAAACCTATAGAGGCAGAATTGTTGTGTTGTACTGGTGAAAATTTGTTTAACTGTTTCTTTAAATGTTTAGCGTGGTTGTTCAGTAAATCTTTATAATAATCAGTAAATCTTTAATATTCATCTGCAGCCAGTTTGAAAACCACCAGATAATGTCAATCGGAGGGACACCAGCTAAGCAGGAGCTCAGAAATCAGGGCTTTCATCCTCCTAAGAAGCCCTGCTGCTTTATCATAATGAGAAAATATCTCTACAGGCAGCAGATTTCAGCTCTCTGACTGCTTGTGCTGCTCCACCTCTTGAAATGCTTAAAGTAAACAATGAATGGCACTTCAGTTTCCCAATATATACAGTACTTGGCAAAAGTATTCAACCCCTTAAACCTTTTAACAGGTTATAAACACAAACTTCAGTGTATTTCAATACGGTTCTATGTGATATAACAATGCAAAGTTGTATCTGCCCTCCTGAATAAATGAAGTTATTATGTTAACATAGTTAGGACTTGTACAGGTCTAAGGGCAGGAAAAGGGCAACTCACATCTCTGCAGACCCCACACATCCTGGACACAAACTGTTTAGACTTTTACCTGGATTTTTATTTGGTTTTTAGTTGGAGGGAGCTGCTGAGATCTTGCGAGAGCTGAGGGTAAGCAATATGGCGAGATACTGGTAAAAACCCAAACAAACAAGCCAATACAGGGACGTCGCATAGGAGAGTGGTTAAGATGGGCACCCCATGTTCAGAGGCCTCAGTCCTCAATGCAGATGTCCAGGGGTTCGATTCTACCCCATGGACATTTGGCAAATGTGTCTTCCCCCACCTGTCTCCTGTTTCTACACACTATCCACTGTCAATAAAGCCTGCTGTGGCCACAAAAGCAAAAAAAAAAACACCAATACATTTAAGCCAAATATAGCTAATGTTTAGGCAAGGCAACTTTATTTGTATAGCACACTTCCAACAGCAAGGTAATTCAAGGTGCTTTACTGGATTAAGGGGTAAAATGAAAATAGCAGTAAAACACAGACAAAGCATATAAAGTAAAAACAGCAATAAAGCAAGAAGCACACACAAACCATATTATACATGAAAACATTACTCAAAGGCAGCTCTAAACAGATAAGTTTTTGGTTGTGATTTAAAAGAACTCTGTGTTTCAGCAGCTTTGCAGTTTTCTGGAAGTTTGTTCCAGATCAGAGGAGCATAGAAACTGAAAGCTGCTTCTCCATGTTTGGTTCTGATTCTAGGGATGTTGAGTAGATTGGAATTAGAGGACCTGAGTGGTCTGGTGGGTTGGTATAGTTACAGTAGATCTTCAACATACTTTGGTGCTAAGCCATGTAATGATTTATAAACTAGTAAAAGTATTTAGAAGTCTATTCTCTGAGCTACAGGGAGCCAGTGTAAGGACTTTAGAACTGGGGTGATGTGCTCTACTTTCCTGGTTCTAGTAAGGAACACGAGCAGCAGCGTTCTGGATCAGCTGCAGATGTCTGACTGACTTTTTAGGCAGACCTGTGAAGACGCTGTTGCAGTAATCAATCCGACTAAAGATAAACACATGGATGAGTGTTTCCAGGTCCTGTTGCGACATCAGTCCTTTAATCCAAGAACTGTTCTTCAGGTGATAGAAGGCTGACCTTGTTATTGCCTTTTTTTGATCCTGAAGGTTCAGATTTGAGTCCAAAACAACACCTAGATTTCTGGCCTTATCAGTAGTTTCTATCTGTATTAACTGGAGCTGTGTGCTGACTGTTGATCGTTCCTCTTTAGGTCCAAAAGTAATTACTTCAGTTTTGTTTCTTTTCCGCTGTAGGACGTTATGGCACATCCATCCATTGATTTGCTGGATGCATTTACTTAGGGTTTGGATGGGTTTAAAGTCACCTGGTGACATTGTAATGTAGAGCTGAGTATCTTCTGCATAGTTATGATAGTTAGTCTTATTGGCTGTTATAATCTGGGCTAGTGGGAACATGTAGATATTAAATAAGAGGGGCCCCAGGATGGAGCCCTGGGGCACCCCACATGTGATTTCTGTTCGTTCTGATGAAAAGTTTCCTATTGAAACAAAGAAGTCCCTGTTCTTTAGGTAAGACTCGAACCAGCCAAGTACTGTACCAGAGAGTCCGACCCAGCTCTCCAGTCATTCCAATAACATATCATGATCAACACTGAGGTCCAACAGAACCAGCGGTTCTACCACAGTCTGTATTTTTGCGAATGTCATTGAAAACTTTGACGAGGGCAGTCTCAGTGCTGTGGTTTCCACGGAAACCAGACTGAAAAACATCAAAACAGTTGGTCGTTGTTATGAAGCTATTTAACTGCTGAAACAGCTTTTTCAATAATTTTACTGATGAATGGAAGATTAGAAATTAGTCTGTAGTTCTGCATTAATGTGTTGTCCAGATTATTTTTCTTCAGCAGTGGTTTAATAACTGCTGTTTTTAAAGCCCGGGGGAAGAGACCTGACAGGAGGGATGAGTTCCCTATTTGAATCAGATCAGACCCAATGACAGGGAAAACTTTCTGAAGGAAAGCTGTGGGTAGGATATCAAGACAGGAAGAGGAGGAGCTTAATTGGTTAATGAGTTCTTCTAGGTTTTTTTGGTTTAATTCATGGAATACTGACATTTTTCTACATTGGTGTTAGTTGGGTATAACATTGGTAGTCAGTTCGGAGCTGCGGTACAGACCGACCGTCTAATTGCTAGAAACTTTTCAGTGAAAAAAACTGGCAAATTCATTGCAGGCCCTGGTAGAGTTAAGTTCAGGAGCTACTGTCACTGGAGGATTAGTTAGTCTTTCCACTGTTGCAAACAGAGTCCGTGCGTTATAAATGTTTCTGTTGATGATTTCAGAAAAGAACGATTCCCTAGCATCTTTTAAAGTTAACTGATATCTGTTCAGTCTCTCTTTGTAGATCTCACAGTGAACCTGGAGTCGAGTTTTCCGCCATTTTCTCTCGGCTTGTCGACACGCCTTTTTTCACTACGTACCAGTGGATTACTTGTCCACAGTGACTTCTTTCTACATGAGACTACTTTCACTTTAGTTTGAGCAATGGAATCAGTGATGTCTGAGATTTTCATGAGGAAATTATCTACCAGCTTGTTTACTGAGTTGGAGTTGGGAGATGAGGGGGATGTGGTGGAAGGATAAATACTTTTAAAGGTTTCAACTGAACTGTCCCCAAGAAAATGCTTTTTTGTAGTTATCTCACTGTGGCTAGATATTTTACCAGAGATGGTACTTTCAAAGAAAACACAGAAATGGTCAGATAATGCAATATCAATTACCGAGATGTCAGATATAGTTAAAGCTTTGCTGATAATTAAGTCCAGAGTGTGTCCTCTATTGTGTGTTGGTTGTTTGATATGCTGGATCAGACCAGGGGGTTGTCAGTATAGATGTTGAAGTCCCCACAATCATGAATTGGTCATAATTGATACATATTACGGACAGAAGGTCCCTGAAATCATTAAATAAGTTAGGGTTAAATTTGGGGGGTTTGTATTAGAAATATAGCTTTTTTAGGCCATTTATCTGGGTGGCTAGGTATTCTAAAGAGTCAAATATGGCTGTTGCTCTGTCATTAACTGCCTATCTGGAAATGTGCTGTTTCCAGTTTGAAAACATTAGAATATATTGCATGGGGCTGATTGTTCTTTACTTGTTCTTTACTCTTGAGGGCCATTAGTGCTGCGATATTCTGTTTTTTTGTCTTGTTACATTGATTTCCTTTCATCCCAGCACATTGCAGCTGTCTTGGTCAGTTAACACAAGAAGGCCCAGTACATGTATCTGTTTAGTTAACACAACACTACCCAGCAAAACAAGTAACCCTGAACACCCTCCACAGTCCTGGGTGATTTTTCTTCACACACAGCTCCTTTAATGGCCCCAGATTCCTCAGAAATGGAAATCTCCCAGGGTTATGAGTCAATGCTCAGTAATGTCACCTGTCAAGTTAAGAGTATGACTTGTGTAGTTGAGGAGGAAACTCATTTCAGCTTCTGGAATTTGGGATCTTGTCATAATCATAGCTGGTTCTTTTGACTCCTCTTGATTACTCAAACTCAGGAGCCGATTATCATCACAGCTTTTTTTAACTTGGCTGAGAACTACTTCAGTCCACGCTGAAGGTCGACAATGACGTTCCCATACCAGACACCCTCCTCTCCACATCTACACACTGAATGTTTGAACACTGTGTTTGTAACTGGCGCACCAGAAGTCTAACAACCACTCCCAGCCTAAACACAGCCTCAGTTCAATGCCAATACAGACAGTAACTGCCCAGTCAGACCCAAATGGATACGACCTCCAAAGTTTTGCAACAAGGGCTAAGTTTGGGACATCCACCCTGACTTTGATTTTCATGAAATGCTGTTAGGCCTTTACTCACTTTTCCATCTTCCTGTCAGCAACCCAAATGTGCATTGATGGGAGCAGAGCAGTGAAGCAGTCACTCTGAAACTCCTGAATAACTTTAGATTGTATCGGGTGCACCTGAGCAACTTTTAACAGAAAGTTTATCACAGTGTTAGTGAGTTTATTGCACAGATTATGTAGTGTTGTGCAGCTTTGGATCATTATGAATCCTTAAAAAGCAAAGTCAGTGCGTAAGAAGAACAGAATAACATAGCCAGTTTTACTTTAGCAGTTTGGAGCTGTGGTGTTTTTTCTGTATGTTTCCATTTCCATGATGCACAACACACTATTGTCTTTCACATAAAAATTTCCTTTAACTTCCTGGTTGGAGCGGCTTGCCTTTAAAACAAACAAGCACAATTAAGGTTGACTAAAAATCCTAGCCAGAAGGTTAATCAGATTCCAACCCTGCCAAACTCTCTACATCAGGCAGGCATCATCTTCAGCTCTATCACAATAATAAAGACTAAGCAACCAACCAACACTTATTGATCAGTTCATTATTATCCAACTTTCCACTGCACAGCAGCATCAAAATGCTGTGTCACACTGAGAAAGCATGACTGACTTTTTTTCCTGGGCTCAGATTTTTTGTGATGTCGTCACTCTGGCATCAGAGCGGTAGCTGGTTTTTCTAACTTTGGACTTTTTCTGTCCATATGTTAAACAGGAGCTGTGATCAGGTTAGAAATAGCTCTGTGTGTCACAGTACCAAAGAGGAGGAACAACAGCATGTGCTGAGCAACAGGTTTATGCTTCTGGTTTAACTCTAAAAATATGCATTCTCAATAATTTGAACTGTCTTTTAATTCTTTCTTTGAAAATCTCACTCATATAAACATACACTTTAATTTTAATTCAAAGACTTTAAAGTGTTAAATGAAACTCACACTTTCATCTCTTTCCTGGAATCAGGTCAGTTTGCCTGAAACACAGAGAATGGCTATGTTTAGCCCTGAGCTCTGCTGAACAGTCTGGGTGGCTCAGTTAAAGTCTGACTTTGCTTAGAGAGCATCTGGGAGCAAAAACTACCTGCATGTTTCAACAAGAAGAAAACCGTACAGAAAAAATCTATATTAAAAGTATGATCTAGGGGCGTCTCGTGTCGCAGTGGTTAGAGCAGGCGCCCCATGTGCAGAGGCTTCAGTCCTCGATGCGGCCGTCTCTGGTTCGAGTCTTGTCTTAGGTGACCTTTGCTGCATGTATTCCCCTACCTCTCTCCCCCTTCAAAAACTCTGCGCACTGTAAATAAAGGCCACTCAGGCCCAAAAAACCTTAAAAAAATATGATCTATGTTACTTTTGACAGGATGCAATCTTTCATGTTTTTACAACATCTCTAATAGTGAAACTGACACTTTCACATATAACAAGCTTTAGTCAGGGTCATGTTTTCAGAACACAACTAGCTACTTATCTCCAAAAATCCAAAATGCAGCTGCAGATCTTTGAGCCAAATATATTCATTACACAACGCAAAACAACATAACTTGGTCCATCCCCCGTCAGAATAAAGGAATATTAAAACATAGTATCTGCATTTTCTTTACAAACTCTAACATGTTCTGTTTAAGCTGAAAGATCCTTCAAGTTTTTTCTGTCCTGTGAATTACTGACCTAATATTGGGAATGTTTTGATTCAGTCAAGCCTTCTGAATTATCAAAAATACTAGCCTCATCTAAACCTTCAACTTGTATGTTGGACCCAATCCCAACCAGATTATCTAGGGAAGCTTTGGTTCCTGGCCCCATTTTGGATATGATGAATCTATCCTTAGTAAACGGATACGTACCACAGGAATTTAAAATAGCTGTAATTAAACCTTTACTCAAGAAACCTTCCCTTGATCAAGATGACTTAGTGAATTACAGACCTATATCTAACCTTCCTTTCTTATCCAAAGTCCTTGAGAAAATTGTTGCTAATCAAGTCTGTGAGCATCTAAACAGTAACGAGCTGTTTGAAGAGTTTCAGTCAGGTTTTAGAGCTCATCATAGCACTGAAACAGCACTGGTGAAGGTTACTAATGATATTCTCATGGCCTCAGATAATGGACTGGTGTCTGTTCTGGTTTTGTTAGATCTCAGTGCTGCTTTTGACACAGTCGATCATAATATTCTCTTAGAAAGGCTTGAACATGTTGCAGGGATCAAAGGAACAGCACTAGGCTGGTTTAAATCATATTTGTCTGATAGATTCCAGTTTGTTCATCTAAATGATAAATCTTCTTCACTCTCAAGGGTTACTTGTGGAGTTCCACAGGGTTCTGTGCTTGGACCAATTCTGTTCACCATATATATGCTCCCAATTGGTAGAATCATTAGACAGCATGGGATAAATTTCCACAGCTATGCAGATGATACACAACTATATTTATCCATAAATCCTGATGAACCCAGTCAGTTAGGTAGATTACAGGCATGTCTGGAAGACATAAAAACATGGATGACCCTAAACTTTTTGCTTTTAAATTCTGACAAGACAGAAGTTTCTGTCTTTGGACCAGAAATTCTTAAACAGAAACTGATTAGTCAATCACTTAATCTGGATGGCATTAAACTGGCCCCCAGTAATAACGTAAAGAACCTCGGCGTTATTTTTGACCGAGACTTGACATTTAAATCCCATATTAAACAGGTTTCTAGGATTTCTTTCTTTCACCTCCGGAATATTGCTAAAATGAGAAACATCCTGTCCAGGAGTGATGCTGAGAAACTAGTCCATGCATTTGTTACCTCAAGGCTGGACTACTGTAATTCTTTACTATCAGGTAGTCAACAAAATGCCATTAAAAGCCTTCAGTTGATCCAAAATGCGGCAGCAAGAGTTCTGATGAATATTAAAAAGAAAGATCACATTTCTCCTGTTTTAGCTTCCCTTCATTGGCTCCCTGTTAAATCCAGAATAGAATTGAAGATCCTTCTTCTTACATACAAAGCTCTTAATAATCAAGCTCCATCATCCATCAGAGATCTAATTGGTCCATATGTTCCTAACAGAGCACTTCGCTCTCAGACTGCAGGTTTACTTGTAGTTCCTAGGATTTCTAAAAGTAGAATGGGAGGCAGATCTTTTAGTTATCAGGCTCCTCTCCTGTGGAACCAGCTCCCAGCTTTAGTCCGTGAGGCAGACACTCTGTTTACTTTTAAGGCCAGGCTTAAAACTTTCCTTTTTGATAAAGCTTATAGTTAGAGTGGCTAAGGTCATCCTGAGCTATCTCTGTAGTTATGCTGCTATAGGCTTAGACTGTTGGAGGACAGACTTACCACTTTTCTTCACTCTGCTATTTTTCTCTTCTACTACTCTCCAGTTGTTTTATCTGCTTTTAAGGCCAGGCTTAAAACTTTCCTTTTTGATAAAGCTTATAGTTAGAGTGGCTTAGGTCATCCTGAGCTAGCTCTGTAGTTATGCTGCTATAGGCTTAGACTGCTGGAGGACAGACTTACCACTTTTCTTCACTCTGCTACTTCCTTTTTCTCCTACGACTCTACAGTTGTATTACAGTACATTCTGTTATTTCGACTGTTAACTTTGTTTTCTCTCAGTGTTTTTCTCTCCATAGAAGATATACCTGGTCTGGTATCCTGCTTGGCTGCAATGCCCTGTTGGACGGGGGGCATCGACTGGGATGATGCTCCCAGTAACTGAACATCCACTGTGTCCTGTTATTAACTTTTTACTTTCTGTAACATAGAAAGTTCTCTTATATCAGATCTTCTGTTCCTTCTGTGTCTCTGCTCTGTCTTCTCAAACCCCAGACGGTCGTGGCAGATGGCCGCTCCTACTGAGCCTGGTTCTGTTGGAGGTTTCTTCCTGTTAAAGGGGAGTTTTTCCTCTCCACCGTCGCTACATGCTTGCTCAGTATGAGGGATTGCTGAAGGATTGCTGTGGTTGGAAAGTCTGCATCAACGGGGCCCAACCTCACGCCAATGACTGAGGCAATCTGCTGGGATTCCTTAAATATATAATTGAAATTGAATTGAATTTAAGATCCTGCTTCTTACATACAAAGCCCTCAATAATCAGCTCCGTCATACATCAGAGATCAGATTGTTCCCTATGTTCCCAACAGACCACTTCGCTCTCAGACTGCAGGCTTACCCGTCCTTACTATGTAGGGTTGCAGGGGGCCTGGTACCTATCTCCAGCGCTCATTGGGCAAGATGCAGTTTGCCCTGGACAGATCGCCAGTCCATCGCAGGGCAACAGAGAGACATACAGGACAAACAACCATGCATGCACACACTCATACCTAGGGGCAATTTAGAGAAGGCAATTCACCTTACAGTCATGTTTTTGGGCTGTGGGGGGACGCCGAAGTACTTGGAGAGAACCCACACATGGACAGAGAGAACATTCAAACTCCATGCAGAAAGACCCCAGGCTGGGGTTCAAGCCCAGGACCTTCTTGCTGCAAGACAACAGTGCTACCGGAGTAGCCCTCACAGGACTCCCCGAGGGACACAGTCGAACACATTCTCCAGGTCCACAAAACACATGTAGACCAGTTGGGTGAACTCCCACGCACCCTCCAGGACCCTGCTGAGGGTGTAGAGCTGGTCCAGTGTTCCACGGCCAGGACGAAAACCGCATTGTTCCTCCTGTTCTCCACTGTGCAGCCCACAATTCAATTCAATTTGAAAATGCTTTATTGATCCCAGAGGGAAGTGTTGTACCAATTCTTTCTTTAAGGAGTTGTTGTAGATCATGATGGCTGTGGGCAGAAAGGATTTCCTTTCTGACTGAGGAAACTCTGTTGTTGTCTCATGAAGAGGATGCTCAGGGTTGTCCATAATTATTTTCAAAAATGAATAATCCTTATTTGCATCATAATCTCCAGATGTTCCACAGTTGTCCCCAGAACAGAACCAGAAACTTCTTTATCAGGTTGTTTAGCCTTTTTAAATCCCTGGCTCTGATGCTGCTACCCCAACAGATGACGGCTGAAGAGATTACACTCTCCACAACAGACTTGTAGAAGATCTGCAGCATCTTGCTGCAAACCTTGAAGGACCTAAGCTTCCTCAAGAAGTACAGTCTGCTCTGTCCCTTCTTGTAGACGGCTTCACTGTTGGGCCTTCAGTCCAGTCTATTGTCCAGGTGAACACCAAGGTACTTATATTCCTCAACCACCTCCACTTCTTTTCCCATGATAGAAACAGTTTTTGACTTATCCCTGTTTCCTCTGAAATCTACAATCATCTCCTTTGTTTTGTTCACATTCAAGGTAAGACGATTGTTTCCACACCATGTCACAAAGCGGTCCACCAGCTCTCTTGTATTCAGCTTATTGTCCATCTCTGATACACCCGACAATTTCAGAGTCATCTGAGTATTTCTTCAGATGACAGGTCTCTGATTTGTACTGGAAGTCTGAGGTGTACAGAGTGAAAAGGAATGGTGAGAGTACGGTCCCCTGTGGTGCTCCTGTGCTGCTGACCACCTGGTTTGACACACAATTCTTCAGTCTCACAAACTGTGGTCTGTTTGTCAGGTAGTCACTGATCCAGGCGATTGTTGAGGGCTCCACCTGTGTCCTCAAAAGTTTCAGACAAAGCAAATCAGGCTAAATTGTGTTAAATCCACGGGAGAAATCAAAGAACATGATCCTCACAGTGCTGCCTGCTTTGTCCAGATGACAGTGGGTTGGTTGAACCAGGTGGATGATGGCATCTTCAACTCCAACTCAGTGGTGATAAGCAAACTGCAGTGGGTCCTGATATGTTCTTGTTTGCTTATTCAGGGGTGCCAACAGGAGTCTCTCCAGGACCTTCATGATTTGGGATCTCAGGGCAACAGGTCTATAGTCATTGATGACTGATGGGTGAGTTATCTTTGGTACTGGAACAAGACATGATGTCTTCCACAAGACTGGGACCTTATCATGGCTCAGGCTAAGGTTGAAGAGGTGCTGCAGAATCCCACAGAGCTGCTCTGCACAGACCGTCAGGACTCTGGGGCTGACACCCCTGGACCTGAGGCCTTGTTCTGGTTCAGTTTCGCCAGCTGGATCTTCACCTGACTTCTAGAGACAGACAACTGGGAGAGGGATGCAAAGAGGGTTGTAGCATCTCCTGACTTGGTTGAAGAAAAATTTGTGGAAACACAAGGGTCAATGACTGAGGTAAAGCATAAAACATCTGACGTGTGACAGGAAAGCTGTAGGTCAGAGGAGGGTGGGATGTCAGTTTGGCTGGGGAAAGGAGAGGAGGATGCTGAGCTTGTTCCAGATCTGAACCTATTGAAGAATTGTTCAGTTCATTGGCTCTGTCCAGATTTCCATCTATCCAATCCTTCCTTTGCTTAAAGCCTGTGATCTTTTTCATTCCTGACCAGACATCTCTGATGTTGTTTCTCTGTAGTTTATTTCTCCAGCTTCTTCCTGGCTCCTTGCTGTCTCTGATCTTGACCTTAAGTTGCTTCTGTATAACCCTCAATGATTCCCCCTTCTCCAATGTTAATCAGCTGCTCCCTGCAGTAAACCACCTTGTTGCCATAGTTACACATCATAACAAGTTATCAAAAAGTAAGAATTAACGTCAAAAATTCTTCCAGCTTCACAGCCACAGCCACAAAAACTAGAAAGTAGACAGGTCCAAAAATGCAATCTTTCCTCGAGAAAACAGGGGAACCAACGCCCTCAATATGTAGCCAACAGAGGCCCTCCAGTGCAATTCTAGGTTTACTGGTGGTTCCTAGGATTTCTAAAAGTAGAATGGGAGGCAGATCTATTAGTTATCGGGCTCCTCTCCTGTGGAACCAGCTCTCAGTTTAGTCCGTTAGGGAGACATTGTAGCCTGTTTTAAAAGACAATCCTGCTATCAATGCTGGCATCAGTGAGCCTTTTGGTCATTCATAAGTGCTCATCCTGTGGCGGCAATGTGGTGCGATCAAGTGTTTTTCACAAAACATTACACAATAAAGGGTGGTGTGGGGGTGGTGTCCGGACTGTCAACTTGCACGGAAAAGTCTGTGGTAAACAGAAAAATAGCTTGGACGTAACTGGTTTTTTATTCCGATTGAAGCCCTGCTCAAGTCTTTTTGCAACCCAAAAGGTGTCTGTCCTTCACAGTCCCTGTGAACTGTCTGGTGATCTGGTCTTCAGCTATAAAGACCAGAAGCTCCCCAATCTCTGCATCACTCCAGTTAGCCATTTCAGCTGATACAGTTTACAAATGCTAAATGAACTCTTCATGTTAACTTGCATTTTAAATACTGTTGCTGGCAGAGGCAAATGGCATATTTACGCCTCGCCATGCTGCAACAACACATTCAAAAGACACACCGTGCCTGCAATATTACCCTAGTATGACGCCACAGTGTGTCTTGTGAAAACACCTTTTGTCTACTTTTAAGATCAGGCTTAAAAACCTTCCTTTTTGATGAAGCTCATTGTTAAAAACAGATTG
Organism: Valencia hispanica; assembly: GCA_963556495.2. NCBI lineage: Eukaryota > Metazoa > Chordata > Actinopteri > Cyprinodontiformes > Valenciidae > Valencia > Valencia hispanica. Next base: position 3,800,425 of record OY747719.1, read on the forward strand.
ATGTTAGCCAGTCGTTGGATGAGTGTCGGAGCGGGGGAAGGGTAGTAGCCGACAGCCTAAGCCGGTTAGGGGGGAATGCTTTCCAAACAGACTGTGCTCCCTGGCTCTGCCTTTCTCATGTCTCGTTCTAACGGGCTGGGTCATCCTGAGCTATCTCTGTAGTTATGCTGTTATAGGCTTAGACTGTTGGAGGACAGACTTACCACTTTTCTTCACTCTGCTATTTTTCTCTTCTACTACTCTCCAGTTGTTTTATCTGCTTTTAAGGCCAGGCTTAAAACTTTCCTCTTTGATAAAGCTTATAGTTAGAGTGGCTTAGGTCATCCTGAGCTATCTCTGTAGTTATGCTGCTATAGGCTTAGACTGCTGGAGGACAGACTTACCAATTTTCCTCACTCTGCTACTTCCTTTTCTCCTACTACTCTCCAGTTGTATTACAGTACATTCTGTTATTTCGATTGTTAACTTTGTTTTCTCTCAGTGTTTTTCTCTCCATAGAAGATATACCTGGTCTGGTATCCTGCTTGGCTGCAATGCCCTGTTGGACGGGGGGCATCGACTGGGATGATCCTCCCAGTAATAGAATGTCCTCCATGTCCTGCTATCAACTTTTTACTATCTTTAATATAGAAAGTACTCTTACTCTCTCCATTGTCGCTACATGTTTGCTCAGTATGAGGGATTGCTGTGAGGTCAACGACACAACGGAGTCTGCTGTCACTACATGTTGGTCCAGGAGGAGTGAATGCTGCAAGTCAATGACTCGATGCAATCTGCTGGGATTCCTTAGATAGAAAACTTTGAAACTGATTGGATTGTATGTATAATTGAATTGAAATGACTTTTCTTGTAAAGTGCCTTGAGATGAGATGTGTTGTGAATTGGCGCTATATACATAAACTGAATAGAATTGTGTGAGAAACATTTCTGACAACTGTTTCATGCATCATGTTCATGTGTTTAAATGGAGTTGTCTAATGTCTGGTACCTGTGAACAGGTTTTCCAGTTTGATTGATCTACATTCCACAGTTCTTCAGTATTTCCTACTTTTGCCTCATAAGCATCATGTCTGACGTCTCCACATGTTTTCTAAGGCTGGCCACTCCATAATGTTAACCTTGTTGGTCTGGAACCAAGACGCTGCTGCTTACTGGTGTGTTTGGTGTCGTCATTTTGAAGCAACCATTTCAAGGGCCTTTCCTCTTTGACATCAGACTACCTGACCTCTTCAATTATTTTGATGTATTTAAATTAATCTATGATCCCTTTATGAAATAAATAGGGCCGGCATCATAGTAGGAGAGGCATCTGCATTCCAAAATGCCTGAGGCTGCACAATGTACTGGAGCTTGAATTCTTCATCTGACACACTGTCTAGACTCAAAAGAACAATATATGCATTATTTTCAACAAGAAGACTTTGTGGGGGCTTCTTGTTGACAGCTTAGCTGCACACGGACCTCTTCTACTTCTTACAGTACTAACAGGTAACTGTAAACTGTCTTTGATTATCTGTGCAGATTCTAGTTTTCTTCCTAATCTTTCTGGTTTTGGTTTTCAGTCCAAAACATTTGAGAAGATCTTGGCTGACAAGCCTATGCTTATTTATATGTTTTCCTCTTTCTAGTCAACTGTTCAATCAAGCTGCGTCTGAACAATGCCTGGAATAACCCATGTTACTCAGAATTTGCAGAATGCATTATGACCAGCAAGTACATCATTTGCCCTCCTCCTTAAAGAAGGTCCACCTGGTTGACAGCACTTTATTTTTTACGGAATTAAATACTTAACTGACTAAACTCCACACTGATTTTATTTTGAACATGTCCCTTTCAAATAATAATGCAACACAGATTTAGCAGCATGTATGTCATGACCGGACCAGTAAATTAGCATGTAGAAATATAATCTCTTCCAAAAACAGTGTTTAATCTATTCAGTGATGCTGATTTACCTTTATTTGAGAACAACTAACATCTAAGGCAAAAGAAACCAATGATATGTTTAGGCTGGAGATGGTCACCAATATGGTTCAATTCAATTTCAATTCAGTTTATTTATATAGCACCAATTCACAACAGATGTCGTCTCAAGGCTCTTAACAAGAAGTCATTTCAATACATTTATACAAACATTCCAATCAGTTAAAAAGTTTCCTATTTAAGGAATCCCAGCAGATTGCGTCAGTCATTGGCGTGAGGTTGGGCCCCGTTGATGCAGACTTTCCAACCACAGCAATCCTTCAGCAATCCCTCATACTGAGCAAGCATGTAGCGACGGTGGAGAGGAAAAACTCCCCTTTAACAGGAAGAAACCTCCAACAGAACCAGGCTCAGTAGGAGCGGCCATCTGCTACGACCGTCTGGGGGTTTGAGAAGACAGAGCAGAAACACAGAAGGAACAGAAGATCTGATGTAAGAGAACTTTCTATGTTACAGAAAGTAAAAAGTTAATAACAGGACACAGTGGATGTTCAGTTACTGGGAGGATCATCCCAGTCGATGCCTCCCGTCCAACAGGGCATTGCAGCCAAGCAGGATACCAGACCAGGTATATCTTCTATGGAGAGAAAAACACTGAGAGAAAACAAAGTTAACAGTCGAAATAACAGAATGTACTGTAATACAACTGGAGAGTAGTAGGAGAAAAGGAAGTAGCAGAGTGAAGAAAATTGGTAAGTCTGTCCTCCAGCAGTCTAAGCCTATAGCAGCATAACTACAGAGATAGCTCAGGGTGACCTAAGCCACTCTAACTATAAGCTTTATCAAAAAGGAAAGTTTTAAGCCTGGCCTTAAAAGTAAACAGAGTGTCTGCCTCACGGACTAAAGCTGGGAGCTGGTTCCACAGGAGAGGAGCCTGATAACTAAAAGATCTGCCTCCCATTCTACTTTTAGAAATCCTAGGAACTACAAGTAAACCTGCAGTCTGAGAGCGAAGGGCTCTGTTAGGAACATAAGGACCAATTAGATCTCTGATGGATGATGGAGCTTGATTATTAAGGGCTTTGTATGTAAGAAGAAGGATCTTAAATTCTATTCTGGATTTAACAGGGAGCCAATGAAGGGAAGCTAAAACAGGAGAAATGTGATCTCTCTTTTTAATATTCATCAGAACTCTTGCTGCCGCATTTTGGATCAACTGAAGGCTTTTAATGGCATTTTGAGGACTACCTGATAGTAAAGAATTACAGTAGTCCAGCCTTGAGGTAACAAATGCATGGACTAGTTTCTCAGCATCACTCCTGGACAGGATGCTTCTCATTTTAGCAATATTCCGGAGGTGAAAGAAAGAAATCCTAGAAACCTGTTTAATATGGGATTTAAATGTCAAGTCTCGGTCAAAAATAACGCCGAGGTTCTTTATGTTATTACTGGGGGACAATTTAATGCCATCCAGATGAAGTGATTGACTAATCAGTTTCTGTTTAAGAACTTCTGGTCCAAAGACAGAAACTTCTGTCTTGTCAGAATTTAAGAGCAAAAAGTTTAGGGTCATCCATGCTTTTATGTCTTCCAGACATGCCTGTAATCTACCTAACTGACTGGGTTCATCAGGATTTATGGATAAATATAGTTGTGTATCATCTGCATAGCTGTGGAAATGTTGAATCCTTGAATTTAGAAAAGGTTCAGAGTTTTCTCTTTCTCCCCAAAACATTGGTCAGGCTGTCTTATTGTCCAAACACAGTTATCTAATGAGTGGTTCACAGTCTGTACTGCAAACAGAACCCGAGAGTTGACCCGTCTTCTGATATAGACCCTTACATAAGGCTGGGCTGAGTAAATATAGTCATTTCTTCACTTTCTAGTATTTCTGGGGTAGGTTTTTACAGCTCACCAGACTTCTGAATTCAATTAAATTTAATTTACACACAGTACCACTGGCTTGGCACTTAGCAAGATAAACAATTCTGATTCACAACCAGAATGTATAATCAAGTCAATCTACTTCGACCAGATCACGCAGACAGATTCTAATCCAACTAGATCATTTAGATCTTGGTCATAGTACAACTCAGTTTACTTTGGTTACTGGTTAAACGTTAACTATCAAAGGATGCTCAGCAAGTTGATTGGTCCTGGACTTTGCTGCAATCCCTCCCTCTGAGCAAAGGCTCATGTTTAACAGGAATAAACCTCCAGCAGAACATGGCTCAGTATTAGTGGGTGTCCGCTGCAGCTCACTGGGGACTGAAAGGATGGATGAGACACACAGAAACACTGGTCAACAAGTTCCGTAGCAGCAGTCACTGCATTAGTGGCTTTATTTAGGAGAAAAACAGAGCCAAACAGATAAGCTCTGAGTCTCTGGTGATGATAATCAGAGTAGTTAGTGGCAGGAGTAAGTGCTTCAGGGACTTTGTCCAGGAATCAGACAGCTTAAACAGAGGTCAACTAGGCCAAGTGTGTCAGCTGTAGAGACCGTGAAGTTATTGAAACCAATGGAGCCATTTTCAGCCAGGTGACACAGCTGAACACGGAAACAGTCAAAAATGAAAATAAACTCCATCTCTCAGATATTTCTCTCTGTGCTACAGTTTAATAAACCCCAGGTTCACTAGCCCCATCTCTGCTTTCAGAGATAAACTACTGACTCTTTATTAATGTTCAGACCTGTTGGTGGTGAGTTAGGATCAACTCATCCAGCACATCTACATTGTCTGGACCAATCACAGTACAGCTGTGTTGAAAATGTTTTCCCTCATGCTGTGAGCGGTCCTGCTCTGAGTTGATATCCTAAACAAGTCTAAAGCCGGACCCCGGCCGACATGTGGTCATCAGGTCCACAGAGCAGATGTGGAAAACAAGAGAAACCCTTCCATTCAAACACTGGACATGCATAGGCAGCTTTTTAAATGCTGGCCGGTTCTGGGATTTATTTAGCCCAGAGAATCCAGTTAACCATGTAACTCTATGTGGTCCTAATGAAGTTTAATAAATAAAAACGTTTAAAGTCAGGCTCGGTTAGCCCAACATCTGGACATCAACAGGTGTCTTTTCAACCAAATGTTCAAGTTATTCAGACTGAAGGCGATGCTGTCTTTTCTATGTCTATTCAAGTATAAAAGTCAGGAGTTGATCAGCATTATGACCCCCGGTCAGCTCACAGATTCAGCTCCACCTGCTGCTTCACATGTGTCTGCATATACAATGCTGGAAAAAAGGATTCCCTCCCAACATACACATTTCTTTCATTTACGATTTTTCTGTCACATAAATGTTTTAACTCAATAAACGATAGACATAGATAACCTAAATAAACACAAAAATCAGTTTTCAAATGAATAAAAAGCTGAATTCATGGTTTTATCACTACGGGAAGTTGTCAAGTTCAAGCAGCATCAAAGCAACCCCAGACCATCACACCTCCATCACCAGGTTTGAGTATTGGTATGGTTTTCTTTTTCACTTTTGTCTCATCAGTCCACAGTCCATTTATAGACATGGTTCTCCCTGAGGTTTTCTGGAGTCCCAAATCCTTAGAAGCGTCTTTGTAACCCCTTCCAGACTTGAATTCCTTTAGATTGAGGCATGATGTGTTGCTCTCGGAGACCTTTTAGCCTACCTCATGCTTCAAACAGGTTCTGTTTATGTAGTTTCTTGATTCTATAGGTCTGGCACTAGTAAGGCAGGTCATTTGTGATTTAAACAGGGGATGCACTTAGTTTTCCTATTGGACTGGACTTATTTGGACATATTCTTTCATAATGATTTTATGTAATCACTTGAAAACTTACAAAAAATCTCTAATTAGATTATATTTAATGTTGAAATTTGTCTGATGATCTGAAATATTTAATTGTAACAAATATTTTTTAGAAAGAATTGGAAAGGGGGCTAATACTGACAACAAGGAGCACATATAATCTGATATAATTCAAGTTTGACTTGTTTCATTTCTCTGTTAGCACTGATGTGAACAGATCTCATTTGAATGAATGATTTGAATTGAACTGATTGCCACTCTTTGGTTACCAAATCAGTTATGCAGAGCTTGCTGTTTATGAGCAGAAGACATCATGTACTTTAACATCCAGATGTGAAGGAACTGATATAAAGAATAATAAATAAAGGATGAAATAAAACACCTTGCTGATGTTTTTAATCTTCTGCCTGGGAATAACCCTGGCATGTTCCCAGGAGCTGCACATATTTATCCAGCATTTATTACACCACACAAGGAAGTGCTCACAAATATAAAATCCCACAGGCTTGTCAGGAACTGATCCCAGATCAGGAAGTACATTTACCGAGAGCTCTTCCTTGCTGGTTAGAGGCAGTTCTCTCTTCCTTCTGTGAGTAATAAGGGCAGCTTCACACACACCGTTGTGTTTGTCTGAACGGCTGGCTGGCAGGAGCAGTTCACACTCACACACACACACGACAGCTGGGACAGACGGATCCTACTTCCATCTGACGCCTACCGAGCGTGTAAGTCCACCACTAGCTCCTGCTTCAGTGGACTGACAGCAGTGATCTGCATGCTGCGTGTGGTAAATGTTTTTTTTCTTTTCTGTAAGGAATCTGGACTTGTTAGAGCTTGCCATGTCACGTCTCAGACTAACAGAGAGAGAGGTAGGTGTTGGGGTCCGACTGTGGTCTCTGCTGAAAGCTGCAGTTGGAGTAGAGAGACAGACAGAGTTAGTCAAAGTCTCAAACTTAAAAAACTAGACTGAGATCTGAATCTCAAGCGAGGGCAAAGGATGTGGTTTGGTGCACTTTGTAGCAACAGTCTGCAAGCACAAGAAGGAAATGGCAGATAAAAAATGTAAAAACAGAGAACTGGTCTTTTTAAACAGGCATCTGTAGCTTCTAACTAAAACCTAACACAACCTTTTTCTTCATTCTTTGGCCGTCAGGCCACCTTGTAGAAACATTTATCGAGCCATCTTGTCCAACAAGGTTGGACAATGATTGAAAGCTCTAAAGAATGATTCCTATTCGTGTGATGAGACTGAGCCTGCTTTTTCAAAGGCACACCCTTAAGGTCTGACTTCAAACATATTCAGTGTTTGACATTTCTTTAGGTGTGTCATAACTGTTCAGATTTTCAGGGAAAACTATCTCCTCTAAAGGCAGAAAAGCTGAAGGCTACAGGTTGAGTCACTCAGCAGTGTGATCCCTCTTTGGGGGGGAGCTTAAGGGAGTTCCCGGACAGGGTGATAAAAACACTCGTGGAATGGGGGCGACCCTGAAAACCTTGCTGTCCATTCACGTTGTTTCCATTCATTCATGTTTTGGTGGCTGTTTTTTTCAGTGAGTCAGGAGGTAAAATTAAACCAGAGATCATAACGGACCCCTTTGCTTCCTCTCTCGGGGTGTGAGGGGCTTTCTTTGCTCAGCGTGACGTAAACTGGTGTTTGCGCTTGCGTAGAAAGTCATGAGGCTGTGGTAACTGGAGCAGATTCTGTCGCTGCACAGAAGACCACAATCTGATTGTCTGAAAACCCCGTAGAAACCACAGATGTGCTTCCTGTGTTTTCAGTGACAGAGCTCCTCTGTCTGCACCCACAATCTCTGACACCTGTCAACTGTTCCAAAACACAGGCTGTTACCTTGGAGACCACCACCAGCCAGAATAAGGAGGCGAGACGAGGGATTCCCAAGACAGACAGTCCTGAGAAGAAGGAGGAGAGGAAGCAGCTAGTGCGATGGACCGCCAGCAGCAGCACGCCAAAGTGGAACGATTTCTCAAGTTAGGATACTCTCACAATGACATTCTGAGGGTGCTGGAGAGCCTGCACCAAGACGCCCAGACCAACGACATCCTGGAGGAGCTGATAAAGACCTGCCACACACGCAACCACAGCAACATGAGTGTTCCAAACAGTCCGAAACTGGTGCCCCGAGGCTGCAGTCCGGGTCCCAGCAAGGCCAGGACCGGCCCTGACAGAGAGCCCAAGGCAGGCTTCAGACCGGTGGTCATAGATGGCAGTAATGTGGCCATGAGGTGAGTCAGCTGAAGTTATCAGTTTCAACAAATACTTATCTGCTGTTTCATTGAGTGTGTCCTTGCTGTGTATTACTGAGGAAGAAGTAACTGCACGACTTGTTCTTTTTAAACTGAGAAAATGTACATTGAAAACATTCCTTTTCTCTGCAACATAGAGAGCTTCTATGTATACTCTAAAGAGATTCCAGCTATTTATAAAACATTTTTATTGCTCATCTACCACTGCATTACCTAATCTACATAGTTATGTCACATAGCAGATTATTCGTAACTATTTTTTCTGTGCTTAGATAAATCATGTTGCCCAGACAGTGCTATAAATATGCCATAACAGCAGAACAGAAAGCAGAATCAGTCCCAACAGTCTCTTATTTTCTCACGAACAGCAACATCTCATTTGCAAAAAGGATTTTGTTTGTCACCACAAGAAAACATGTTTTTCTTCCTTTACTTCCTGGAAAAATGATTTCTTGTGTGCCGATTGCGTATGTAGAGCAGCAGTTTTCCTACTCACTTCAGTAGACATCATCCAGGATTATAATTCAGCGACATTACTTTGAAAGCATATTTTAGTTGATTTCGGACATCTTTAAACTTGTTCAGTGTGGTTTCAGTTCAGGCATGTGATCGGAGAACACTTCCTCTTTGCCGATGATGTGTCACTCTGCTTGGTGCTCCAGAGACAGCGTGACATGTTCTTGCTTTCATGCTTACTTTTCTGCTGAGATCCTAGTTCAGGCCTTCTGTCTTCTATTATTCTGAGAAGAATAATGAGTAATGTATCTATAATGTGAAGGTGGAAAGTTATCAATTGTCCTATTTTTCATCCAATTAGTTTGTCTCTTGCACCATGTGAGAATTGAACAACCATACATTTAGCACTGGTTTCTGATATAACCAATATGGCTCAGTTCCCAGGGTGTCACTGTGTTAAAAAAAATACTAAAACATGTTTCCCTTATTGCCATTTACAGTCAGTAGGTGCTCAAATGTGGACTGGAGTATTTAACACTGATTTGGGGAAAAAAGAAAAAGAAATTCTGGGAATTCTTTTCCTTCCCAGGAATAAACCTAGAACCTGATCTTTTTACCTCTTATTCTTGCACATCGGGCCAAGAAAGAGGGACTCGCCCTTTCATGCTAGAACCATCACAGAATATGAAACATAATGAGAATGACTTCATAACAGGTTTGCACGACTGATGCATCTTCATGACCTAGATTGATGGATGAGGAAGAACTAAGTAAAAACAGAGCATAGTGAGAAGTTAGAGGAAATGATCTGAATCTAAAACAGAAAATGAAGGATGAATGTTTTTACAACACATGTTCCTGTAAGGACATGGAGTGAGTCCAAGGAGGAAGAAAACGGATCCAATTACTGTCTGAAGGTTTTCCCAGGTAAAGCTCCACCTCAGGGATGTTAGACAGTTGTGAGCTTTTCTGTATCATACATTTAAGCCCAATAATTGATGTCACCTAAAAAGACCCTAACAGCATGAATAATTCCTGTAAATCAAATAACTTATGAGAAACTACAATAAAGGCTTTTGGCTCCACCCAAAAAGAAAGGTCACTTCTTCCAGTTCCCATGATGCAACTAGCTCATGTTTCAGGAGATTCTTACCTGATAAACGCCAACTTGTTCTCAGTCTCAGTCCCGCCGAGCACTCTCTCAGTAGTAACTTTCTCACACTGTAGTCACACTCAGCCACAAAGCTGTAGAAGCAATTGTCTAAATGTACAATCAATACAATCCAAATTTACCTCAAAGTCATATCTGTAATTAATATGGACAGATTCTATAAAGTTTGCTCTTTTTAGAAAATATACCTGCAGGAAAATGTTGTAGATTTCCATCAAATGTATTTAAAGCTACAGCTATTCACCATTAGATCGTACCGGTCATAAATCAGCGAACAGTACAAGAACTGAAACACAGAGCATTTAAATCTGAACTAACTGTGATGAAGCTAGCGCCTCATGCTGTTACACTCAACGCTTTCTAAAACCTATGAGCCAATTTACAGGCTTTTAAAGTCCAGCTCCAGAGGAGTCCTAATGATCGTAACTCTGATCAGAGAACAGTAGATTTCCTGCTGGGAATCAATGAGGAAAGCATGCTAATAATATGTTTGTCTGCAAAGCATTTAACAATAATTGGAACAAATATTTCCCAAAACTTTCCAAAGGCCACAGAAAACAGAAATATGGAAATTGTTTTCTTTTATTAAATCTTTTTATTAACATTTTGTTACAATACAAAAAAATAAGATAAAAAAAGCACCAGTGACACATGACATGTAAATAATACTAGAAACATAGATAATACTAGAAATATAGATATCACTCTTGTGATTTTATTAATTACAAGTTCAAAAGGTCTTACTTATTATACAAAAAAGAAAAGTGAAAAAAGACATTAACAAACAAAACTATAACAAAAACGAAATAAACTAATCTATACACGTATTCTATATAAGCGAAAATAAAAATTGACCTGGATTCATTCTAGACTAGTCATTTTCTGGGGGAATAACTGTAAACATGGAAAATTATCTGAAACAAAAACTAAAAGCAATATATTGGCTTTCTCCTGCAGGTGGAACGGGTTATGTTTTAGCTAGCATCTTTGGTAAGCTACATTTATTCTCCCTTCAAAGGGTCCCAGAACAACTATTAAGCAGTTTAAAATAAAATGGCAAATATAATGAATAAGAACCTTAGAACTGTAGCCACTGTAACTTAACCGAGGGATGTCATTAATGTGACCTTTGGCTGCCACCATCTAGTTCTTTTTAAGGTCAAAAGGTACTGAATTTGGACAGAAATAGTTCGAATCATGATTTGACCTGTGTCACACATTTATTTGGCCTGATTTAATTCAAATAATCAAATAATTAAAAAAAAAGCAGAATCCTGATGGAATTAAAGGAGACAATATAATGCCTACAGGAAGCAGAAGAAAGAAGCAATCAGCATTTTAACGTAAACTCAAGAATGAAAAGAGATGTAGCTATGTGGATATGATAAAGTGCTGGAAGCCATACAGGCTATAAGGTAACTTGTCAAGGAAGGATCTGGGTGAGTCAAAAGTCGCTTATATCAAACATCATCTTTTTACCTGTTGTATGCAAAGTACCTCACCACTTCCTGCTCATGGAAAAAAGGGAAACTCCCACGCATACGCACTATGTGAACTCATACCCAAAAGCATGTTCGCAGACACACTGTCTCCTGTAAGCACAATTATCCAGTTTATATGCCCAGTACCTGGTACCTGGTACCTGGCACCTGGTACCTGGCACCTGGCACCTGGCACCTGGCACCTGGCACCTGGTACCTGGTACCTGGTACCTGGCACCTGGCACCTGGCACCTGGCACCTGGCACCTGCTAATGTAAAATTAACAGCAAGTCTGGGTTCAACAATAAAGATGTTCAATTGCTATAAACTGAACAATTCACCTGCACACACTTTTCATTGCAAGTGTGTGTAAAGATTTTCACTAGAACTGAATGAGGTGGATATGTGTTGTTGTTCCTGAGAGAATGTTAGCAGATGATAATAGTGTGTTAAACTGCTACATTAATTAGTTTCAATAGTTTGTTTTCCCTTTTAAAAATATCCCGTCAGTGCCTGTTTTCCCAAATATTGGGCCTTTCAAATCACTTCAAATCAATAAATCTAAGAAAAGACATCTCAAGTTACATCCATTTGTTAAGAGTTTAGATCTGACAGAACTATTGCTGCCAAATGCATTCATTTTTATTTGGTGTTACACCTGCACAAGGACGTACATTTCTTAAATTACAGGCATGTCCTCAGGTATAAAAGGCTCCACAGTTCAAGTGACCAGCTGTTTTAGTTCTCATAGGCCAGTACCCTGTTAGAGAAAGCACATGTCAAAAGTTTCAGTTCTGCATTTGATGACCCAACTGTGTGCTTGGACAGAACGCTGGAGCGTGTGTCTTACAACATCACCAGTTTCCTGAATGTGTGTGTGCGTGACTACCGTATAAGGAAATGCAAAAGGAGAAGTAGATTTTTTTTTGTTGACTCTAACTTTTGTCTCCGTAGCCATGGTGACAAGAAGGTGTTTTCGTGCCAAGGCCTCCAGCTGGCGGTAAACTGGTTCTGGGATAAAGGGCTGTGTGACATCACAGTGTTTGTGCCCCTGTGGAGGAAGGAGCAACCGCGGCCTGAGGCACCCATCACAGGTAAGAGTGTGCTGTAGCGGATCGGTCCACTGACTCTGTCACAGGGAGAGGGAAATGTTACTGTTCATTTTAAAATTCTCTGCCAGACATCTTTGCTTCAAACTGTGGGGGTTTGCTCTACCCTGGCTCTGCTGTAGAGGATAAACAACACTTTGATTTGTACCTAAAGTCACTGCGAGTGTATGCATGACATAGTATGTGCTATGTGCTTGAATGAAAAGGAGTGAATGTATGTGAGCCTGTGGTTTTCAATGAGAAGCCCTGAGTGTTCAATCAAACTAGTAAAGCTCAAAGTAAACGCTGTTACTTCTCTTTTTTAGATTTAGATTTAAACGCTGTATTGGTCTTCTGATAACACAAACATGTCTACAACATAAGTTGGTAAAACATCAGTTATAGCCTCAGTCCATCTGTTGAATCCAGACCCAGTTGCTCTTTCAGATTTCATCATTAGTTTTACACAATTGTGGTTACTTAGCTGCTAAAGAAGCTGCCATCTTTGTCCAGTTATTTGATCAGGTTTATATGTCTCAAGGACTTAGCAGAGTTAGGGCAGTGATTCATTTTCACTTACCAGGTCCCGTAGCGTCCACCCACAGTGAAGTTTTGAACAAAAACCCGAGGTGGACCTTGCTGACGTCCACTGGCTGTGAATTAAGCTGAGTGACCAATGCTTGACTAAAGAGTGACCTTTCAGCTTTCATGCAGCAATCTGAGCTCAGTCATGCAGGCTTGTGCTACTTTTTGATTGATGCATGCTCTCAGTGGTACAGCCATCGCTACACTTGGTGGAGAATCATTTCTAGATTTAAGATCATCTTGAAGATTCATTTATCTTCTCCCGGTGCAGATTCTCATCTACACTAGTGGATGTGTGTCTGAACATCTAGCTATGAACCAAACAACAGGTCTCAAGAGAACCAACCCGAAACTCTGACTCGAAACTCGAAACTTGTGAGATCACAACCTGTTTTGTTCAATTTTCTTTTTTTTGTACTATTGTTCGACTCGAGTGGATACAAGTGCACTTTCATGGTGAATAACCACATCAAAGTAAATCATGCAGTTTACTGGAAAAGAGGCAAAACAAGCTGAATCATTTGAATATTACAACAGAAGAGCCATGTTGTTCATTCAGCATGTTGAGACATTGGCAACTTTGGCTAGAAATATAATAAGTCATAAAAATCAAGGAAGTGAGCTGCACCATTTCTGGAGCTGCCAAGGCAATAATGTGACAATGAGACATATAAGTGATTAGTGCAGGTAAATTCGCGTCCCTCCATCCTTTCTGATGCATTCATCCCGTTTGACAACTGCAGCCAGTCAGGGACTCAAAGCGCCCTCAGCGACTTCCACTGAGCTCTAGCGGTTGAAGCAGAATCCATGCAGGATGAGGAAGTGTATACACCAAACTGAAATCCAGTATTTTGTTTGTGTTAGATCCTGTCCACAAAAATCAACTTATTCCAGGAAAGTGCTTATCAGCAGTTTACATAGAAGTGGAGGTAACTCTACACCTTTGATATTTCCTGCTCTGAAGGTCGATGTCAAAACAAGTAGTGAAGGCTCATGTGAGTGACAAGGTTTAGGTCTGCTGGCTCAGAAACAGCAGAGGTTTAGAGATGTTAACAACAGCTCAGATCTATCAGCGGTTGCCAGGAAACCAAATGAGTCAAACAGCTACAACATGAGGAAATAAGGATATGACCAAATGTCGCATAAAGGCCAAGGATCAAACATTAATCATTTACTCAAGCAGTTCCCAAAAAGAAAAAGTGTTCTTCTTAATGTTTTCAAGGTAGGAGGATTCCCATTATGGGATTATCAGCCTCTGCTGCATGCTAGGACAAATCCTGTAGAAACCAATTATCTGGTCGACAAGCAGAAAACCTTGATGTTTACCTTCCCGTTTGGACACATTAGGAACCTGTCTCCACTGCATCACAGTTGTGGCTCTCTACCAAAGCTCGAAATAATTAACTTGGGGGTGCTGTTTGTATTGGTCAAGGCCACAAAGGTCAGCAAAGTCTTTCAAATACATCTCAGCTGGTGCGACAGCATACATCACTGTTTTAAGCACTGGGAAGGGAATACTCTGAGCCCTAACCCAAACCCCGTCTCATCTCATCGTAACCACCATCATCTGGGTTGTTATGGAAACGGCTGCTTTACTACTAAAATATAAAGCCAAGATAAAAAAAGGTTGGTATTGTACTAAACGCCATTGTCTTGTGTCCTATAGATCAACATATTCTCCATGAACTGGAGAGGAGGAAGATCCTGGTGTACACGCCGTCTCGCTGTGTCAACGGCAAGAGGGTGGTGTGTTACGATGACCGCTACATCATCAAGCTGGCGGTCGAGTCAGACGGAATCATCGTGTCCAACGACAACTACCGTGACCTGCAGACAGAGAACCCCCAGTGGAAAAAGTTCATTGAGGAGAGGCTCCTAATGTACACGTTTGCCAATGACAAGTAAGGCTTCCTCATGTTCTGCATGCCTGCTTCGGGTCTGGGTCCTTCTTCCCCAGCAGCCGTTGACCTGGTTTTATCCGTGTGCTGCTGTGCAGGTTCATGCCTCCAGATGATCCCCTGGGTAGAAATGGTCCCACCATTGATGAATTTCTTAGGAAGAAGCCGTGGACCCCAGAGAACAAGCAGCAACACTGTCCATACGGTTAGTTCACTTCATTAATCCAGGTCCTCGTTCTGCCCCCTGGGACAGGACTGAAACAGAAAGCCGTAGCCTACTGTAGCAAGCAGCACATAACCCAACGCGTGTGATCAACATCTTAGAAGGTGATGCTTTCATGCAGAAAGATGTTGGTTTTGTTAATGTTGGGTGGAACATTTGTGATCAACAAAAATGTTCTCTCTCCTGGGATGTGGGCACACAAAAAACCTCCACATATTTCCACTCAGTCTTAATCATTAACCTTTCACAACAAAAGGAACAAAAACCAAACATCCAGTTAAGGAACCAGCTTCCATCTAGTTCAGGTTAAACTGTAGAGGTGAGGTCGGACCTGCAGATACAGACAGCTCTGTTACAACATGAGCCAAGTAGCTAGCTGCTAACAGCTTCCCACAGAGCTACATTAACAACTGTTAGCTTGGATTGGGTAAAGGTGGAGTTTACTTTAGCTAGACATAAATACTACCAAACTGGGCAATTAAACATTCATAGATTTTCACTCTAGGTAACAGATTATACTATCAAATAAGAAGATATTGGAGATCTGAACCTCTAAACCAAAATAACTAATGTTTAAGCTAAAATAAACTCTGGACGGTCTTCACAGTAAATAGAAATATATTTTTTGGGCAAGTACCTTATTAAAAATCTAGTTTTCTTAAACTACCCTTTCGGGACCATTTAAGGATGGGAGCTTTTTCGGTGTATGGTGTTATGTCATAAAAAAAAGAAAAAGTAAAATATTGAAATCAATGATTAGATTGTTTAAAGGATACAGTTGAACTCTTTGTTCTATTTTCATTTAAGAGTTTAAATCTCCATATTTAACATTCCAAAAATAGACCCAAAAAAATCAGAGTGGGAGAATCAGGGGTTTCCTACAAGCCCTGAAATCAAAATCCAATATGGCTGCCATGCATATAAAACTTAGGGATAGCTGTGGTAAAATAACAGTTCATTTGCACTTCTGATGAGTTAGTAATTCATTTACCGGTATTCTTTCATACACTCCAAAATCCATCATTAGCTTGTAGTGCTAGCAGTAGTTTTCCTGCTCACTGAGCAGTTAGCAAGTCATTCTGATGTTCACACTTGGAACTGGAAAACAATTAAGTTTGGTTTAATATCATGTTCAAAATCAAGTTTCCAATTCAGAGTATGAGAAGCATGGCCTACAGGATGAGGAAGAGTTTTATAGTCTGAGACACAGTAGTGAGTGATGATGTACATGCTGACAGTGTTTCTTAGTATAGAAACAACTTCATCAAAATGAACACAGATTTCCCTGTTTTTCAGGAAAGAAATGCACTTATGGGATAAAGTGCAAGTTCTATCATCCGGAGAGGGTCAACCAGTCCCAGCTGGCTGTAGCTGATGAACTCAGGGCTCTGGCACATCAGCCTGAGCACAGATACACCCCACCCACTCCTCCCTATGGAAGCAGAGATGACCTGACTCACAGCGATCCCTCCATCTGTCTTTGGGAGAGCAGCAACTTAAGAAGCCAGTTAAACAAGAGTCCACTGTTTTACCAGTACCAGAGCTCGGATGGAGATGAAGCCATTGGCTCCATGGGAAGCTCCATGTCCAGGCTCAGCATCCAGGACATGCCCTACACCTCTCTGACCAGCTACAGCAGCGGCAGGGGCAGCTACCAAATGTCTGGCTCATATGCCGGGAACAGCCTGAGGGTTTCACAGAGCGGACAGAGTTACTACCCTCCCCTAAACAGCTCCGTGTCCTGTGAGTGTCACGTGTGCAGCCAGTCCAGGTGTGGTCACCAGCTGCCTGGCAACCATCACAACCATCATCACCATCACCAGTCAGTTTGGAGCTCCTGCCCCGCCCTGCCTCCACACAACGGGGAGCAGTCTTCTCATTTCTCAGAGATACAGTACACCAGGCCTGTCTCTCACAGCCACAGCCACAGCCTGCCCCGTGACCCCTGGGGGCTCCCCATCAACAAGACGAGCAGCCAGACCAGAAGGCTGTGCAGCGAGCAGAGGAATGACCTGAGGAGCCAGCTGAGTACACTCTACCCCCAGAGTACGGTGGAGCAGGTCCTGAATGCCAACCCACACGTGTCCGACAGGCTTGAACTGATTAGCCTCATCCAGAACTACAGAAGCAGCAACATCTCCTTCTAGACTGCTAACATCTTTGGTGCATTCAAACTGAGCCCACACTGCAGTTCTCATCCTAAAAATAGTGAAACTAAAGTGAACATTTCCTTAAAGAGAAGAGAAATTTGTTCTTTAATTGTTATCAGATTTGTCTATTTCCATAGATGCATTATTTTAAGCATTAAAAAGGAAGTTAGTCTGATAAAACTACAATGTCAGCTATTCCTTTATCCTGTTATAGAAGTGCAATGCACTCCGTAGCCATTCCAGCTACTTATTGTAGCACTGACAAATATTTATCAAAGCAACATGTGTTGTTTTCTCATGTTGCCTCAAAATGAGGAACACTATCGACTGTACATTTGTAAAGAATGTCCCAATATTAATATGAACTGTGAAGACTTGCATTTTTGTTGCACCTTTCAAATAAAAGTTTCTGAAGCACTTGGGGTTTATGGTTGTGCTGAGCATGCAAACTAATTTATGACAAAGAGTGGCGCCTCCTGCTGGCCACAGCTCAAGGGCACTCAACAGATAATAAAAGTGTTCCAGCTAACCCAGAAGAAAACCGACGTTAGGACTTTAAAGCAAGGCTGTTCAAGGTTTGT
The DNA here is from genome assembly GCA_963556495.2 of Valencia hispanica. NCBI lineage: Eukaryota > Metazoa > Chordata > Actinopteri > Cyprinodontiformes > Valenciidae > Valencia > Valencia hispanica. The sequence continues at coordinate 3,818,030 of OY747719.1, forward strand.
CATTGTGATTTCAAATGTGCAGGTTCCAATTTTCCGATTAAATATCTCTATTTTTAGTTCAACACCTAGTTACATGAAGATAAAATGGTAAAAGGATTGCAATTATATAGCACTTTACACTACAGCCCCATTCCCCCTATCACACACATTCATAAACCATTATACACACCGGTAGTCAACTTGTGGTAAAGTGCCTTGCCCAAGGGCACATGAACATGTGGCAGGAGAAAGCTGGAATCAAACACACAACTTTCAGATTTTTCAGAAAATTTGACTTATTTAATTCATTCACTTCAAACTGAGAAATGCCAATTTATTAACTACTCACAGACTTGATCTACTGTACTTCTGAACATTTTCCTTATTCAGAATACTTTGTAAGACCCATGAAAACATTTTTGTTGTGTTATGGCCCACACAATCATCACTGACCCCGTCTTCAAGTGGGTTAAGTCACACGTGTAGCAAAGCATATTAATAGGAAATTTTGTGGAAGCAAGAAAAAGGTGCAAGAACAACAGGGTTAACTGCTGCCCTGTGAAGATGTTGAAGTCCATTCATGGATTAATTTTCAATTTCAATTCAGTTTATTTATATAGCGCCAATTCACAACAGATGTCATCTCAAGGCACTTAACAAGAAGTCATTTCAATACAATTATACAAACATTCCAATCAGTTAAAAAGTTTCCTATTTAAGGAATCCCAGCAGATTGCGTCAGTCATTGGCATGAGGTTGATGCAGACTCCAACCTCAGCAATCCCTCATAGTGAGCAAGCATGTAGCGACGGTGGAGAGGAAAAACTCCCCTTTAACAGGAAGAAACCTCCAACAGAACCAGGCTCAGTAGGAGCGGCCATCTGCCACGACCGTCTGGGGGTTTGAGAAGACAGAGCAGAAACACAGAAGGAACAGAAGATCTGATATAAGAGAACTTTCTATGTTACAGAAAGTAAAAAGTTAATAACAGGACACAGTGGATGTTCAGTTACTGGGAGGATCATCCCAGTCGATGCCCCCCATCCAACAGGGCATTGCAGCCAAGCAGGATACCAGACCAGGTATATCTTCTATGGAGAGAAAAACACTGAGAAAACAAAGTTAACAGTCGAGATAACAGAATGTACTGTAATACAACTGGAGAGTAGTAGGAGAAAAGGAAGTAGCAGAGTGAAGAAAATTGGTACGTCTGTCCTCCAGCAGTTCCACAGGGTTCTGTGCTTGGACCAATTCTGTTCACCATATATATGCTCCCAAGTGGCCCACTTGACATCCCAAACAATCCCTCTAAACATGGCATATTTTTTTAATTTGTATTTTCCTGTTATAAATAAATATCCGCACTTAATGATCTTATTTACAAACCATTTGTAGTTGCCAATTTTAATATTTTTGATAATTCTGAAAGCTCGACTGGATCAAACAGCCTAAGCACAAATGAGGTTCTACAGTGATGCTGCCTCGTGTACTGAGGAAGAAGTAATCATGTTTGGGAGGATGCCAATGATTTTAGTTTTAATAGAATTAATTTTATTTATGAAGAATCCCAAAAACTCATCACTGCTAAGAGCTGGGGGAATAGTTGGCTCAACAGCGCTGTGACATTTCCTGTGTTCAGTCATTCCTAAAGCAGACATCAGCCGGTCTGATGTAGTTCAAGGAGAAGAACCGGATGCTTCCTCAGTGGTCCAAAGTCCTGTTTTAAAATAAAAAAAATACTTGTAGCTTTTTATTTAGAAATCTAGTGAGAGGCTGAGAATGCAAGCTGATTGAGGTCCAGTTTGAAGTTTCCGCAGTCAGTGATGATCTGGGGTACCATGTCTGCTGGTTTCTGAAGTCTGCAGCCTTCTACCAAGATGCTTTAGAGCTTCTCTTTGCTTATAGAGATGCTGAGTTCACTTTACCTGCTTTAATAACCAAGGAATCCCTGTGCTTGACTGGCCAGCAAACAGGTCTAACATAAACCCAATAGAGACACTGTGGAGTATCGTCAAGAGGAAGATGAGACACACCAGAGCCAACATTTCAGATAAGCTGAAGGCTGCTAGAAAAGCTACCTGAGCAGGTCCACAGTACACAAACTACATGGTCTAACCCAGTTATCAGCCTTTCACATGATTAATGTCTATTTGTGAAATTTAAGGAGTGAATGAGAAGGTACAGAAGTATGTGTCTGTGCTTTATGATTTATTCAATAATCCAGAGCAGGAAAAAAGCTTAATCAAATTTCATACGCTTCCAAACTTTCTAATACAAACTGGAAACTCCATTTTGGACTAAAGATGGAAAAAAAAGCCACAGCAATGAAATATTTCCTTTATAATTGCATCCTAATACATTACATTTATTTAATCAATTCTGTTTAAAAGCAAAACGCATACAGACTCATTACAAAGAGTGATATTCTTCAAGTGTTTAGGTCATTAGTTTTATTGATAATAAACCCAAACGTTTGTCACAGTACTGTGTCTGGGCTCCTTTTGCATGAATGAAGTGTGGCGGGACCTCTACGCAGGTGTTCAGGAAGCCCAGGTCGCTTCAATACGGACCTTCAGCTCGTTTGCATCGTTGGCTCTGGTGTCTCATTTTCCTCTTGCCAATACTTCTTTATGGGGCCGATTTATATTGGCATTATAGCAGGTGTTGGTATCATTGGCAGTGTTAGCAGATGCAACGTCCTTCTGGAAAATGAAAGCAGCATTTCCATAAGCACTGAGAAGCATGAAGTACTCTGAAACATCGTGATACGGTGGCCTGTAATTTTCATCATAGGTATACCTCAACTATGAAAGACAAAATGAGAAAAAAAAATCCAGAAAATCACATGGTCTGATTTTTAAAGTTTAAATAATGGTGGTAAACAAGTATTTGGTTAATAACAAAAGTTCAGTTCAATTAAGTTGATTTAAATAGCGCCGATTCACAACAGATCTCATCTCAAGGCAGTTTGCAAGAAAAATCATTTCAATACAATTATACAAACGTTCCAATCATTTTTCTTCATTTTTTTAATGTAATTAATCTCAGCAGATTGCGTCGACTCATTGACTGGCAGTTGAGCCCCATTCATGCAGCCACAGCAATCTCTCATAAGTTCATCTCTTTGTTATATACCCTTTGTTGGTAATGACAGAGGTCAAACATTTTCTGTAAGTCTTCTCCAGGTTTTCACACACTGTTGCTGCTATTTTGGCCCATTCCTCCATGCAGATCTCCTCTAGAGCTGGGATGTTTTGGGGCTGTCGCTGGGCAACACGGACTTTCAACTCCCTCCAAAGATTTTCTATGGGGTTGAGATCTGGAGACTGGCTAGCCCACTCCAGGACCTTGAAATGCTTCTTATGAAGCCCCTCCTTCGTTACCCGGGCGATGTGTTTGGGATCATTGTCATGCTGAAAGACCCAGCCACGTTTCATCTTCAATGCTCTCATTGATGGAAGGAGGTTTTCACTCAAAATCTCACCATACATGGCCCCGTTCATTCTTTCCTTTACAGATCAGTCGTCCTGGTCCCTTTGCAGAAAAACAGCCCCAAAGCATGATGTTTCCACCCCCATGCTTCACAGTAGGTAAGGTGTTCTTGGGATGCAACTCGGCATTCTTTCTCCTCCAAACACAAGTAGAGTTTTTACAAAAAAGTTCTATTTTGGTTTCATCTGACCATATGACATTCTCCCAATCCTCTTTTGGATCATCCAAATGCTCTCTAGCAAACTTCAGACGGGCCTAAACATGTACTGGCTTAACCAGGGGGACCCGTCTGGCATTGCAGGATGTGAGTTCCTGGCGGCGTAGTGTGTTACTGATGGTAGCCTTTGTTACTTTGGTCCCAGCTCTCTGCAGGTCATTTACTAGGTCCACCCGTGTGGTTCTGGGATTTTTGCTCAACGTTCTTGTGATCACTTTAACCCCTACAGGGTCAGATCTTGTGTGGAGCCCCAGATCGAGGGAGAGTATCAGTGGTCTTGTATACCAATTTAGTTTCTGGTGTCCTTTGACAGCTCTTTGGTCTTTGCCATGGTGGAGTTTGGAGTGTGACTGTTTGAGGTTGTGGACAGGTGCCATTAATACAGGTAACGAGGGGAGGACAGAGGAGACTCTTAAAGAAGTTACAGGTCTGTCAGATCCAGAAATATTGCTTGTTTACTGACCAAATACTTATTTTTCAATTTGCAAATAAATTCTTTAAAAATCAGACCATTTGATTTTCTGGATTTTTTTTTCTCATTTTGTCTCTCATAGTTAAGGTATACCTATGAAGAAAATTACAGGCCTCTCTCATCTTTTTAACTGGGAGAACTGGCACAATTGGTGGCAGACTAAACACTTATTTACCCCACTGTAGATGACTGCTGTGACTGTGGACTTCAAAGTGTAAAAGGTGTGTGAACCAGCAGACATGGTACCCCAGATCATCACTGACGGTGGAAACGTCATAGTGGACCACTAGTAACTTGGATTCTGAGCTTCTTGTTCTTCCTGCAGACCTTGAATTTCAAATGAAATGGAAAATGTACGTTCACCTGAACACAGGACTTGGACTAAGAAACAGTCCACCCTCTTCTCAGCCATGACTTATCTGATTAAGCAGTAGGAATGTAGTCCGTGTCCTGGATGTGTTGGTGTGGGGTCTTATCTTCCTCTGGCTCCAGCTGCATGAGATTTGCTTCACAATAGCACCGCTGTTATCCATGTTACACCAATTTCTGCCACACTTTCCTTCCACTCAACTTTCTATGACTATTCTTGAATATTGCACTCTGAATAACCAGCTTCTTCAGCAATAACCATTCGTAGTGTACTCACCTTGTGGTGGGTGTCACTGACCGTCTTCCCCTGACTGTGAAGGCCATAGCAAAACACTTGTGGAATAAAAGGTAAAAGCTTTTATTGGATTTGTCATTTTCAAATTTTTTAATAAACAGAATTTCAGGTTTTTATTATCTGAACCAACAACCATAAAAACTAAAATACTATAATACATCTAATTTTCAGTAACATTCTAACTTCCTGAGCTCAACCTGTAGAGCTTATGCTCTGGTAAAAATCGTAGTATTTTTAAAGGTTGAGCTCTACTGCCATCTAGTGGACAGAGCATACTGAAAGCACACCAACAAAATTCAGAATAATTTTTTTTTTATTTTTTACAAATAACTTATGTTACAAAGACAGTTATCCCAGCTAAAATCAAAAAAAAAAAAAATTAAAATACTTTAGATATCTAAATGACTGTTTCCTCCGTTTAATAAAACATGAATGAACTGCCTCTTCACGCAAAGGTGCAGACGAAGCTGAAAACGGGATTCTTTGGGTTGGAAAAGGAAGAACAAAGATGTAAGTGCTAAAGAGACAATAATTCATCATCTACTTCTAAATGGGATTACATAATACTAAGAATTTGGTTAAATTAAAATGGCACTTTAAGTCTTACTGAGGAGATTGTCGAAATAAATTCAAAGGCAATAATGCAAGGCACCAGCTCACAAACAAGGAAAAACTCAAAACTATTTCAAAGTTACGATATCTTAATCACATTGAGTAAACTTTAGAAGCTCCCTCTCTGATAAAAGGTTGAGAGGATAAAATGAGCCAATAAAAATAAGGGAGTACAGATTGGACAATCATGTGCTTACATTGTATGGGGGGAGTATAACAAATCTAACCTGTGTATAAGGCACAAGGGTCACAGAAGGGTCAATCAAATAGAAGAAAAACATTTAATCCAACACCAGGTCATTTGAACTCTGGAAGCTCCACTCAGGCTGCATTGAGCTTCAGGTCCAAGGGGCTTTTCCAGGAGCACTGTGAAATTAGTCCTGGCGTCTAACAAAATGAGTCTGTTTGCACTGAGGTGTAGTTGTCCCCAAACATCAATCCTACATTCCAGTTGTCAGATAGGATGGCAGTTTGTCATTTTGTTTCTCTTTGCCCAGCTCTTCAACCCCAACCCCACAAAGCCTCCAACATGGCCTTAAGAACAAAACAAGAACAACTTCTCCATCGCCTTAAATCAACAGATTGTACACAGAAAACTCAGCAAATACACAAGCGATGAACGGACTGACATGTGTAGCTTCATGATGACTGCGAGGGTTTCACCAGCTCTGCTCGTCTCCTTCTGCACAGCTGCAGCTCTCACAGATGTCAAGTAAAAAGCTTAAAATGGAGCATGGTGCTTGTCTGTCTGAGGAAACACAAAATAGCTGATAAAGTCTATAAAGCTATACTTACAGGAAATACAAGGGCTTCATAGTGTGAGGAGAAAATTTAAAAGCACATTCTAAAATTATGTACAGCCAAAAGCTCAAAGACAGCTTCTGCTTCAACGTACTGTACACAGAGCATGCAACTTGTCTTTCATCGAGTCATGACTAAGTAGACAGAGAGGGGGCGCTGAGGAGACAATAACAAGCACAGAAACATGGCAGCAACAGTGGCTGTTTGCCCTTTGGCATCCTCTAGAAACAGCAAACAAACGTTCAAGTCTTTTTCCTTCAGTGGCTGAGCACAGTTCCCATCACCAGGTCAGGCCATCACAGAGGAAGAAAAACTGAAATATGCAATCAGGGAAAGGCACACTGGCACCGGGATTGTTTGTGAATGTGTGCAAACGTGTGCCGTCACTGCAGGGCCACGCTCATAATACTGTGGGTGGAAGCAGCAAAGTGTCCCCGGGGTAGAGCGCCACCCAGCGAGCAGGAGAGGTCTCTAAGGCGAGGTATCATCCCACTGTTGGGAGCAAACATGAGCTGTAAACACTATCCAGTCAGGCCTTCAGTGGACAGCATCACACTAACCTTAGAGAACAGGAAAGACAATTAATAACTGAGAAAATAGGCTGACAGCCTGCCGTCCATTTTCTTTCACCCAAAAGAAAACACAAGTCCTGTCTGCTCTAATCTGTGAGACGTCAGGTGTGCAGAGGAAGGGCGCTCCCCCCGGTGGCTCAGAAATGCCGCGGGAAATCGCACTGTTCACAACGGTTGAGGGCGGGATGGTTGAGGAAGGTGCAGGCTGTGCAGTTCCACTGGGTGCCCTCATCCTCCTCCTGCTCCAGGCTGGGCTTCACAATCTTTCCTCCTGGATCTGAGAGGAAGGAGAAGGGATTAGCATAATATGGCTCTGGACTCAGACAGGCTTCAACATTTACAGCACTGTTTCCCAACCCTGCCCCTCGAGGCACACTGCCCTGCATGTTTTAGATGTTTCCCTGCTTCCATTTGGCTGCTCTGCAATCATCCCAGGTAGGGCAACAACTAAAACATGCAGAACAGTGTGTCTTGAGGAGCACGGTTGGGAAACAGTGACCAGGAAAAGCCTTACCAACAGATGAAGTACCTTTAGGTTTGGGTGGGACAGGACCAAGGAATCCAATGTTGTCATAAAAATTATGGATGGCACTGGGATTTAAGTGTGGTCCTGCACACAGATGGAAACAGAAGTAGAGCAGAAATCAGTAAGACGGTGGTAAACATGCAAAAATAATACTAACGTGTGATGATGCTTCCTTAAGATCAGCTTTAGCTCATGGGATTTGTTCTGGAGGAGTTTCTCATGAAGAGCATCTTCAATAAACTATTTATGAGAGAGAGACACCAGATCCTTCCCTAACACGTGGAAGCTGCTTGGCCTGTGGCAGCCTGTAGTGGTGCTGCTGTAGGGACTGTAAATCTCTCGCTACCCAGCAGCAGCAGGATGTAATACAGGAAGAAGTGGTAGCTCACAGCACTGAGTGCAGAGCATGGAAGCAGCCTGCTGCTGCTGCTGCCCTGCTTCAATTCAGTAACTTACTGTCTTATGAACAATAAAGACACTAAACACCAACTTTGAATAGAAAATGTACCTTCACATCCATTAAACTCAAAATACTGAGTGTTATACAGGAGACAGAGAAGTCAGTAGATACCATTTGTTTGAAGGAGATCAATTTCTTTGCTGAGGCAGTCGATGTCAATCTGCAGTGTCCGGTTTTTGCATCGCAGATTCTTCATTTCATCGATCTGAAGGAGTACAACACACAGGTTGTCTCTTAATCAAACAAATCAATAAACTCACCAAGTATTTACTCATATGTTTACTTCATTACACATAATACTTTATCGTATGAATGGCTCAGACCTTTGGTTTAGTTTGTGTGTAAAACTCGGGTCAATAAACTGATTCTAGTTCAGTTCAGCTGCTAAAACTAACTGCCAGTTCTCAGTATGCTACGTTTGTAACATAAAATACAGGTGAGATGAACACTTTTATCAGCAGACCACTATGTTTCAGCCTGTGGCCTTCTTCAAGCTTATTCAAATGACCCTGATGAAGGCCACAGGCTTCCTGGTGCTTTAAGTGTAGCTGCAGTCTCCACCTCGCCAGATCTTTGACCTCTCCAGTGAAGTTGTACCAGAAACCTTTAGATCTCTGCCCATTATAACACATTAAAACTAGTTTATAACATATTTATGGCAGAGATTTCTAAGACAGATAGAAGAAATAAAAAGGAAGTGTGTATTCAAAGAAATTTGGCTCAGTGGAGACTAAATCTGAGGAGGTCTAACCAAAGCAAAGTGTAAAAGGTGTGTAATGGTCTCACTGAAGGAATTTGGGAGGCTGAGTTGGATCTCTCCAGCCTTCTCCTGGTCAGGTCATTCTCCATCTCATTAACTTCCTCTTTTAGCTTCTCCAGCTTCTTCTTCTTCCTTTCCAACTCGTGCCACAGTCTCTCCATTCGAGCTTTCTGATGAACCAACAATGCTGGAAGCAGAGACACAAAGAGCACACATTATCAGAAGCACCAGCTGAAACATCAGACATGGAGAAAATAAGGAGAAACCTGCAGATAAAAAGATGTCACAATTCTATAAATCATTTCAGCTGTGCAAGATGAAAGAGGAGAATCATCTAGATTCTGTCCCAAAAGCAGTCAATTTCCCATGTGGATTCAAACTAAAAGCTCCACAACGCTTCAGTTTGTTCTGGTGTCTAAAATGACTCAAAGTTAGGATGAACGGTGTATGACTGGAGCTGAACTGCTGTCTGAGTTGAAGCGACAGACGCAGGTAGTGCTCCAGTCTGGAGGCAGGTGACTCACCAACAACACAGGCCTGTGGAACAAACCTGTTGGAACACAGGTAAATAAAAACCCAAACAGATGAAAGAATAAAAATGATGCATTAAATATTGACAGCATTTACTGAGGATGAATTTCCCTCCTTCAGTTTGCTCACTTTAATGCTATCTCGGATGAAGCTAAATTCCTTCCTGGGAGAAAGAAACGAGCTGCTAAAAGCTGAGCTAGCTTTAGATTGGTTGCTATGGTGATTTAGAAGTCTGAGGTGGTTGGTTGTTGCAATATTACCAAAAAGCTCTTTTCCCTAACAAGTTAATCAAACTCTAGCAATTTCTAACTCCAACTGCACACATATTTAATGTTGTTAAGCTCTGATCCATACTAAAATAAACCCCTCTTCCTCCACAGAAACCCCCAAAGATGTCCAATAAAGAAGCAGAAAGGCCATCGGAACAATTTGTTTTTCCCAAACTGAACCAGTCTAACAGGGCAGCCACGTTTCAAACAGGTTTTCACTTGCATATCAGGAAAAACATTGCACAACACCAAAGATGATATTCTGCTGCCAAACAATGAGAGATATGATCTTGGTGGCTGGTGGTAAAAACATTAGTGTTTAATGTAGCGTTATATAGCGACAGGTGGGCCTGCATCAGGTGGCTTTAAACGGGCTCAGCCAGCCAGAACACGGCCGATCAATAAGCTGTGTTTGGAAACATAGAGTTAAGTGTGGCAGTCGCCATAGAGCAAAAGCCAAAGGCAGTGACTCACACATGATCCAGTCAAAAGACCAAAAAAGGAGAGAGCAGTGTGCTGCCACATGTTTGACTCAGTGCAGGATCTGTAGTTAGGGGCTGATGGGGGCAAACAGAACATTTAGTGTGGAGGACTCACACTGCAGTCATCACATCACAGCGGTGCTGCTTTCATCATGAACAGCCCGTCTCCACCACACCACTGACACCAAGTATACAGTGTACCACTCAAGAAATACTTCTGAAGTCTGTTTCTATAAGAAACTTTTCACACCATACAGTATTATAGTTCTTAGTAAGTGAAGCTTCAAGGCAGATGTTTAAAGTGAGTAGAAAAGCACTTAGAGATAATAAAAGGAGTTCAAGAAGCTCCATTATAATTCAGTCCTTTTAAAGAAAAACCTGATCAACCCTAACACATGAAATCAGAGTGTTTAAACCAAGAGTACTCTTAAGCCAGGTACCAGATCGGCCCAGTCCAGTATCCAAGTCAGACCTGGTACTGATGGATGAAAAACTGCATAACATGTTTGCACAGAAATGATATTATTAAAACTGTTAGGTTTAAACATACAGGAAGTATGAGGTGGTCAGCATCACCTCCTTCAGAGATCATTCAGAGACCACAACATCCAACATTAATGTGTACAAGTTCAGTGTGGAGAAAGTTATGGACAACAGGAAGTTCATTTTCCATTAAAAGGGAGCGATCAAACTATTCTGAAAATCATTCTGTAGCGACCTTGGTACATGAGCTAACTACAACAATATCTGCCCGGCATCACAAAGAAAAGATCTTCCTCAGATGTTTAAATCCAGATCAAATAGGACCTGGAAGCCTCCGTCTCCCAACCAGACAGGAACCCTGGGAAGGAATGGATCAAACTAAACACTGGAGGACGACCTGAACAGAAACTTCTCCCTAGTTCTAACATTTTGTTCAGAACATTTACGGCCACATGAAATGGTCTGTGAAAATCTGTGCACAGTGCAACATTTTTGCGCAGTGGATCACTCCCTGGAGAATAAAAGCTGGATCAGCATCAGATGGCTCACCTTGTGTGTATGCTGCATCATCGGAGCCCATGCTGAGTCGGCGCGACTCGCTGGGCCGCTCTCGGTGCGGCGACAGCGGGTCAGACAGATGCAGGGGCTCTGGCTCCACAAAGTGGTGGTCTGATGGCAGGCTGAGGAGGTTGTTGGGCTCAAAGGTTGGGGACACGACTCCAGGAGACACGGCTGGAGGCTTATTAGGAGACACAGTGATTTTAAATGTATATTTGGTGTTGGGCTGAGTCACTACC